>VZTD01006113.1:377629-502389 GCA_013397725.1 Rhagologus leucostigma | reverse complement strand
GGGGGGGGCCGGGCCGCGCCGCCCCGAGCCCGGGCAACAGGTCGGGAGGGGCCTCGGACAGCGCAGACACGTCTGTGCTGCTCTATTTTATACCGGGAGCCTTTATTTTGTACCTACTGCCTTTATTTTGTACCTACTGCCTTTATTTTCCGCCTCGGTGCCCTCTCTGCGGGCCGTCCCGCCCTTCCCGGCGGGATTCACGCCCCGGCCGTGTTCCCTCACTCTGGAAGGGAAGGCCACCTCCCGTGCCCTCGTGGGCAGGGCGCCGTGTGGGTGTCGCGCCACTCCCTCGTGATTGCCGTGTCGCGACAGTGTTCGGCTCCTCCGTGGCGTTCCCTTCCCGTCCCATGCCCGTCTCACTTTGGGGAGAGGTCAGGAAAATATCCCAGCACTTGGGTGCAGCTGGAAAAGCAGGGCAGAACCGTGGAATCAGGCCTTGATTTGCCCTGGGGGTGGTTTTTAATTCCAACCAACAAAACTCTTTACCAAAACCCTGCTTAATGTAAGGGTTTGGTTAAATCTGTGCTTATTTTTGTCAGCTCCTACCAAAAGTTCTGAGCGTGTTGGGGAGAGCAGGAGTTACAGCTTTAATGTGTGTGTTATTTGTTGTCCATGGGATGAAAAACTTCCAGGGAGAAAACTGGCCAGCATTAAAAAGGTTTCTTGAAAACAAGCAAGTTAATATTCCCTCTTCTGGGAAGAGCTTGGGTTCTACTTGTGCTTTGTTTTGTGTTCTCAAGGAAATATTCATTCTTTTGGAAGCAGAGTTTATTCTGGGATTTATTCTTACTCCTCAACCCGCTCCAAGAGGCTCTTCCACACACGCTCTTAAAGCTTATAAATGGAATTAGTATATCCCAGGTGGAACTTGGTTTCCCTGGGCAGGTCTGGCTGTTTTCCAGGCAGTGCTTGATGTGTCTGGAGATAAGACACTTGTCAGGTTACGTATTCCAGTGCTCTGAAAACAAACTTCTTGCTTGTTTTAGCGTGGTCATTAAAAGTTTTCAGGAAAGCACATCCTGGTTTCTGTGTGGATGTTGCCCTCTCTGTGCAGGAGTGGCTCTGCCTGTGGCACAGGGAGCTGCAAACACAGGTCTAGCAAGGGTTAATTGGCAGTAATTATCCCTAGGAGTTTCATGTCACTACTTCAGTCAGCACTTTAAGCCTCCTTCCACACTCTAGAACTTCCCCTTGTGACGTGGATGGAGCTGGCACACAAGGGCTCAAGGATGCGTCAGAGGACCTCAGCAGAGCCTGACTTCAGGCTCAACCAAGTCAGTTCTAAATCAAGTATATTGCAGCAGTTCTAATAATTGAGTCTGTGCTGTGTTTTTTGGGCTAGTTTGGTAATGAGCTCAAAAGGAGAACTAAAATACATCTCCGTCTGCAGTTTCTTCATCTTTTGGGTTACACTGCGCCTCTCGAACTTCTAAACTTCCTTTTCAGGTCTTTGTCTCGCTCCACTGTAATGCCATCTCTCCCTCTCTCTCTGCTGCCCTTCAGAACCTCGGCTAGGGGAGGGATTAAATTTCCTTGGAGGTGGAGGAAGGAGAAAAACCTGCCCATTCACCAGCGGGATTCTGGGTCAGACTAATTGAGGGCTTGCAGCAGCACAGGATCCTGAGGAGTAATTAAGGAGCTGTGAATAGTAGAAGGGTAGGGATGGGTTTCTGGTGGAAAACGAAACCACTCCTTTTCCATTTCTGGAACTGAGAGGCTGACTGTTCTTACTGGGCTGTGAGTTAAGGCAGCTGATTGTGGCTTGCTGGGAAGTGAATTCCTCTCAGGACACACTCAGTTTTTCTGAGTTCAAGTTGTCAGTCATCAGCTCAGCTCCTACAAATTGCATTTTTTTATATCCAGTTATTGGATTTTTCCCTGTCTGACTTCAGGCTGGTTTATAATCCATAATCTATGTGATTTTGGTGCAAAGTCACTTAAAACCGTATTTTAACTGAAAATAAAAATGTATTGGTTTTATATGTGAAAGTCTGTCATCTTAATGGAAATACTTTGATACAGTTGGAATGCTTTCAAGTAAAACTGAACAAAAGATAATTAGCTAGAGATTATTTTGTTTAAGCGTTGGATCAACTTTTAAAAAATTAAATCTGAAGAATCCTTAGGCTTAGTTCTCCAAGATTTAATCACTTCCCTCTGGAGATGCTGCGTGTCCCTGTTCCTTGAGGATCTCCTGTGGATGGTGCACATTTGTGATCTCAGCTGGGCAGTGCTGCTGATGGTACTGGAAGCTGCTGTGGGAAAGCCAAAAGAAGATGCAGTGGGGCAGGGAACTTACCTGGAAGCTTAAAGCCACCTTGGGATAACTTGGAATGGCGTTTTTGTTGTCCCAGAGGAAAGATGGGTGTCTGGCACACTTGAGGAAACAAAAGGAAACATTTTCTGCTCCCCAGCACACTGCGTGATTGTTCAGGTGCCAAGTGAGCTGCTTTCCAAAGGCTCATTCACTCATTCCTGCAGCACTTCTGGAGTCTAAGGAAAGTTTAAGTCTAAGAAACTTAGAGACTTCTGGTTCCCATGCCTGCCCCAGGCATGTGCAGGGCTTTGTTAATTTATGAACTTATTTTATGTATGTATTTTTGTAATCTGCATTTAGGGTATCCAGGCCATGTAATCAGATAACTCATGAAATTCTGAGGTTATAAGGAACTTTGTAGTATAGATTTCCTTAGTCTGTGTTGTTTCTTGGCATGGGAGGCTTTCAACTTGTATGAAAAGTTCTGAGTGTGCTGGGGAGACCAGCAGTGATGGCTTTAATGTGCTTGCCGTGTTTTGTCCATGGGATGAAAAACTATCAAGACTAATCATCATTAGAAGGGTTTTTTGGAAACAGGCAAGTTACTCTTCCTTCTTTTGGGAGGAACTTGGGCTATGCTTCTGCTTTATGTTCTCATGGAAATGTTCAATCTTTTGGAAACCCCACCCCTCTGAGAGGCCCTCCCACACTTTAGCTCTACCTCCTGAGTAGTGGATTTACTGCTCTCAGTGAATTTATAGGAGCAGCAGCAGTAGCGGCTGATTTGAACACTTATCAGCCAGTGTCTCACTGCATTTTACATCTGCCCTGAAAATAAACTTTGCTCTAACAAAAGCACAGTGCAGCTGCGAGCCTGATGGACTGGGATCCCTGTGCTGCTGCTGCCTCCTTTTATTCCGCTCCAGTTTGTCCATGGCGTTGTTTCATCTGGGATGTTTTCTCAGCGCTCAAACCTCGTGATACAAACGAAGCTGCTCCATCTCTTCCAAGGGTTCTGGAGCTGTGGGTTTCAGTGTTCAGCTTCAGGGGAGTTTAAGCTGATCCTAATCACTGCTGCTCTGGTGGTTCTTTGCTTTCCTGTGGCTGTGCCTCATCACGCAAAGCTGAGCTGCCAGAGGAATACCACAGGCACACAGAGGAGCAAGGGGTTAATTCCTTGAGCTCTGACTACCTTGGGTATAACAACTCCAGAGTCTGTTTCTCCTGAAAACAAAGCTCAAGTGGTGTCTCACTGTGAAGATTACAGCAGGGAGAGAAACTCAGTGCTGCTTTAGAGTGCCAGTGTTAAAAGCAGCTCACTCGAGCTCAGATGCAGAGTGAGTGGATGCAGTTATGTGCCTGCCTGCCTCTGATCTTACCTTTCTGTTAATTAACACTAGGGCCACAAACAGTGGAATAGGTGAAAAGCCAATATTGTGACAAAATATAATCAGACTTTAGCAGGAGAGTGACATTTCATGGATTTTCCCTCCGCTCTGGTTTCTGTTAGCGAGTGGTTTTTCTTTCCTGATGTCAAAGTTTCTCTTTTCACTGTACATAAATACAGTGTCGGGGTTTTTTCCCAGCACTGAGTACACAAAATAGACGCAAACCTACTGCTAGATTCCTGCTGTATAATTCAGGCTTTTCCTGGAAAGAGAACACTCTTATTCTCCACCCAGCACTAAAACTAAACAAACCAGGAGGCCAGGCGTAGGCTGAAGTCCTGACTTTAAGCCCACCTAGGGCTCTCAGTGCTGCCTCAGGCGATGGGGTGTGATGGAAATGATCTGCTTACATCCCTTTACCTTTTTTAACCTGTCCCATCAGTCTGTTGATCTGATTTCCCTGCAGCTGGAGGGTTCTGGTGTCAGAACTGCCCCTGTCAGTGAACCTGCCTGGAACGTCCAGCTGGGGCTGGCTGAGCAAGGCTGCTCCAGGAGCGGCCCTGCCTGGTCCTGCCTGTTCCTCTGTGCTGCTAGTGGTGTTTGTGTGGGCAGGGCATGACTTGGATTAGTTTGCTGAGCCAGACAAAACCCAACTCCTAAAAAAAAAAAAAAAAAAAAGGGAAGGAAAAGTTGTTTTCCACACTTAACCACACAAATGCTGGAGCTGGCTGGGAGAGGGAGGCAGGAATGTGACAGGAAGGAGGAGGGAGGGCAGTTCTGCCTCTCCTCACAGCAATCCCTGTTTAGAGGCACTGTGATAACATCTGAGGGTGACGTGGGATCTCCCAGCAAGGGACACAAGGATCATTAATTAAATCATGGCAGCAATGCCTGCAGGATGGCCGGGATGGTTTTGTTGAGGACGCTGAGTGGTTCAAAGTGTGGCAACGATCTGGCACTGAGGGAAGGGAAAGCTGCAGCCTCAGCTCTGGGCGTGGGCAAAGACTCCAAGGGCCTGTGACTGTGTGTGCGAGGCCTCACATGTTGTTTGTGAGCGTGGTTTAAAGATCCTGCTTGGCTCTTGCCAAGAGAAGTGATTCTGCTCCTAGAATCCAGTAAAGTGACCCTGGTTTTGTTTCCATGAGTCGTCAGATGCCGATGTAGGGGAAGCAGGAGTCCTGCAGCACTTCCAGCCCATCTTTGGGCCCTCAGCCTGCCTTCTCTGTGTCTTAAGTCACAGTCTAACGCAGAATTGATGTTTGAGTTCCAGGTGCTTATCCATAACCCAGGGCTTCGGTGCAGGAATACTGATGGCAGTGCAGGCCCGAGTCCTTCATCTTCCCCCGAGGTTAATGAGATGGGCATTCACCACCTGCTTTGGGAAAAGTGATAATTACTCTTTTTAATTAGATCTTAAAAAATAAGAGGAAACTTCCTTTGGATTCTACCCTGCCTATGTTTAGCAGAGCCTTTTGGAGACGAGACTCTCTGGTATAAAACAGTTTGGGAGCAGTGGTGGGATTCACAAACACCTTTTTAAAAACTGCTTTAAAAAGTGGCATAACAAAACCCAAACCCCTGTGATTCTGCCAGATACTGCCAGCTTTGGTAACTGTATTTGATGCAATATACCCTTCCTGTCCTTCCTTCCTGTTCTCTGTCAGGAGGGAAACCTGGCATGTTTGCAGCCACTGACTTTGTGTTTGTCACTTTTTCTCTCAAAATGTATTAGATGTTGGATTCTAGTAGCTCATTAAACTCCAGGCCTAATTACTGAATCCTGCTCCAGGGCTCCTAGGCTAGTTCAAAAACTGTAATTTGCAGGTGATGCAAATTGTCAGTTTGGTTTAACCCTCTTTTACTTAGACTTGTGCTGAGTTGTGGAGTGTTTATCTGGACTGGGACGTTGTTGGGCTCTGCACTTGTATCATTCAGGTCTCTCTGTCGATCCCTTCTTGCTCCCAAAAGCCCAACATTGCATTGCCCGTTCTGGTTTTTGGGGCAGTGTGTGCTGCTTGTCCCAGAGGCTTTGGGTGGTGCTGTGAGCAGCGAGATGTGTCCTGACTTTTGCAGCCAGCAAAGTGTGGGAGTGAGTAGAGTTTAAAGTAAAATCTTGTCATTTACTCACATGGCTTAAAAATGGATGATTTTTGCTAAAAAGCTGAAAGCTGGAGCAGCTCTCATCCTTGACTTTCCATCGAGTTTGCAGCCAGGTGTCCAGCAAACTGGAACTCGTGGCACAAAGTGCCTGAAACAAACAGGATGCAGTTGGAGAATCCTAAATAGGCCAGGCATCAATGTTGACAGACTTTTGCCTTTCCCTGAGACAGCCCAAGGCCACAGCAGAGGTGCTGATAAGGAGGTTGGTTCTGCTCTGAATCATCCCTGTGGGTCTTTGAGCAGGAGCAGGGATACAGTTCCTGAAGGAAAGGCTGGAACCCCTCTGCTCTGGGACGGGCTGGGAGAGCTGGGGGTGTTCACTTGGAGAGGTGAGGGCTCTGAGGAGACCATGGAGCCCCTTCCAGTGCCTGAAGGGGCTCCAGGAGAGCTGGAGAGGGACTTGGTACAAGGGTCAGGATGACAGGGTAAGGGGGAATGGCTTCACACTGACAGAGTGGGATACTGGGAAGGAATTGTTCCCTATGAGGGTGGGGAGGCCCTGGCACAGGCTGCTGAGAGAAGCTGTGGCTGCCCCATCCCTGGCAGTGTCCAAGGCCAGGCTGGACGGGGCTTGGAGCACCCTGGGATAGTGGAAGGTGTCCCTGCCCATGGCAGGGGGGGGCACTGGCTGATCTTTAAAGTCCTCTCAACCCAAACCACTGTGATTCTGTGGGAACCTTCCTCGTGGCCAGTACCAAGGGCAGTGGAGTGGCCACAGTGACCCAGCACTGGTAGGACACAGAAGAGCAGAAGTTTCCCCTGGGTAAAGCTCAGTGCCAGGCTGTGGCAAAGGCAGTAACAGTTCTGTCCATGATGCCCTTCCAGTTGGAAGCCCAGTTGGAAAAGCTCTGCTGTGGCTTCCCCTGGGTTCGCTGCTGAGATGAAGCCTTGCCAATAACCAGTTTCTAGGGGCTAACACAATTATAGGATAATTATGTGGGCAGCTGTTGTCTTGCAGCTCTGGACTGATGGCAGTTTGGAGTTTTCCAAATAACCAGAATCCCCATCTCCCTTGCATTTACTGGACTCAGTGATCTCAAAGGTCTTTTCCAACCTAGTTTATTCTGTGTGATGTTTGTGCACGAGGATCCACGTGTGCAGCAAGCCAGGGCTGTTTCACTCCTGTGGTGGGGTGCGTGTGTCACCAAACACCCACTTTGTGTGTGCTCCTCATGGCTTGGCAGGATTTCATCCAGATTTAGGGACTCTGTATTTACTTCAGGTGAGTGCACAGAGGTTGCTCAGATACAGTTGAACTGAGAAGAGAAATGCCAGAGTGACAGGAACATCAGTGGTATTCAAAAATTTGGAGGTGATTTTGATTGGTTATGAGATAAAACAAGTTAATACAAAGCAAACTTCATAGTGGGCTCCCTGGGAACTGTGCACAGTCACTGCATCTCCAGCGAGGGTGGTACCTCCTTAAAATGCCTTGGCAGCCTCTCCATGGTGGGCTCTGCACGTGCCCTGTCCTGGGAGGACAGTGAGAGGCAGAAAGGCTTTTTTGTGAGTGCTTCCCTGGCAGCCCCATCAGCAGGAACAGAGTTTATTGCTGAACCTGGCTCTGGAGCTGATCCCGGCCTCAGAGCATGGGATTGCCATTAAAATCTGCAGTTCACCTCGAGAGAAGTACTGCAGTGTTGCCACTGGATTGTTTGGAGGTTGAGTCAGGAAGTACAAACTTTAAAAAAATAAATATGGTTTGTCTTATTTGCTTTATAACTTTTGGCTTTCTAAAGGTTTGTGTTCTCAGCTTTTCCCCCGTAGTCGTCAGTGTTGGAATCTCAGCATTCATGAAAAAAGTAATTTTTCACTTCCCAAAATATCTCATCTGGGGAAGTTAGGCTGTTAAGAGAATGCTAAATATTATGACAGCATCAATGAAATTCTTAGACTTGGCAGCTCTCTAATAATAATGGTTCAAGGCTGGAAAATGCCTGCTGGATTCCCAGGCAGCCACTCTTTTAATTCCCTGGCAAGAAAAGGTCTCGAAATGTGCCACTTCAGGGTAGGATCTTTGGGTTGGTTGGTTGTTTTTTTTTCCTGTGAGAAAACAACATTTTGAGATTCTTAAGAGCTACTTCTATTCCTGCAAAGCAGAGCCTGATGCATTTCTGGCAGGGATTCCAAGGAAGATTCTGAATTTTCACTGGAATTCTCTTCAACAAGGTACCTTCAGCAACCACAAAATAAAGAAGAAAACCCATAAAGAGTATTTGCAGGCTGTGAGCATCTCAGGGACACCTTAGGGAATGTACAGTTCTCATCCTAGAAGTTTAAACTTTGGTTGAATACTGAATAATTACCTCATTTCACATCAGAATTTTATGTGTGTATCAAAGAAGGTGCAGATTTTTAACCAGCAAAGTTAGTGGCAGTTGGAAAGGGTAAGAGAGGATAATTTACTCAGGCAGCCTTAGAAAATACCTAATTTAATTTGGAAAGAAGAAACATGTTTTGGGTAGATCAGCTTTGCAGATGCCTTGCAATCCCCTCTCATCATCCAGAGACATGCAGGACCCCAAGGAGTGAGACTGAAATTTGGGAAATGCAGTGCAAGCTTTGCTTCCAGAGGGTGGATCAGATTTCGAGAAATGGTTTGAAGCTTCAGGCCTGGATGTTTTTGGCTGAACCAGCATTTCTTAGACTCATTCCAGCTCCTGGGTGGAACAAAGCTGTCTCTGTAACTGGGATTTCTCTTTCCTGGTTTTCTCATTTGAACTTCAAGGCTCACTGTAGATGACAGTTTTTGACAAAACTGTCGCAGAGTTGCCTGGGGATTATTTTACAGAGGATTATTGACCAGAGGAGTGTTGCCTTGACATTCAAGGGACAGAGGAATCACCTTCCAAGGCTGAAGGAACCCCCTCTGAGCTGTGGATGTGGGACAACATCTGCAATCCCTGGTGCAGAGGCTGTGCCGATGCTCTGAGCAGAGCCAGGGGTGGTGTGAAGGTGGTGGTTCCTCTTGTGTTTGGGCGTTGCTGCATCACAGCCCTGATTGCTGCTCTACAGATGCTTTTTCCTTTATCTCGTTTTTTCTCTTTTGTACATTCGTAGATTTTTAGAGCAGGAGTGTTTATTGTTTTGTTTCCTCTCTTGCACAATAGACTAAATGTTCTGGCACTGCTGTGCTCAAGAGGCAGTTGTAATCTTGTATTTTAAAAGATTAGGCAGAAACCTGCTTGTATTCTCTGCCTGGGTTTGGGTGCTTTATTGAAGTAGTTTTAATCAGTCACAATCTCTGAGCTGGGAATAGCTGCCTTCCTTTGAGGGTAGGGTTTGGAAACTGAATAAACAGGCATAGAAAGACAAGGGGAGGACCAAGCCTGAACTCTGCCCACGATTCGCTGCTAAAAGTGCACATTTCCCAAAAGAAAGGCAGAGAAGGCTGCTTCAGGCACTGGAGACAGGCCCTGGCGTGGGGAGAAATGTGTGATCATGACTTCAGTCATAAAGTGACTTTTAGACCTGAATATATCCCCGAGACAGCAGAGCTCTCAGGAGGTGATCCTCACGGGAAAGGAACTCCTGCTGCTGTGCACGGCATCAGCGTTGGAATTGATGAGGATTTATTTATAACCAGGCTTTGGTACCTCTGTGTCCCAACCACTTTGAGGCCATGATGCTTAAAATCACACCTGACTTCTTGGACCTCTGACATTTTGTGTTCTGAGGCTCACCTGGCCTGGGGTGAGCATTCCCTGGTATGGCCTGGATGCCTTTGTATTGAACCAGCACGGACAATCCTGGTTTAACAGTTCCTGGAGCTATCAAACCTCTGCAGAAAGCTTCTTACTCAAGGCAAAACTCAAAGTTTGGTCACTCTGTAGTGGGGTTTACATCCACCTTTTTATCTGCTCGTAGCATTGGGGGATAATTTGTCAATTGCTTTAAATTCCCTTCTGGAGGTTTTTTTGGAGCTCTTGTAGGCAGTTTGCTGGCTCTCAGTAGAACGAGAGATGAGCAGTTGCTGCCTAAGATAAAGCTCCTCACTGCAGGCAAGGCAGGCAATTACTCCTTCCACCTCCCTGTGCCCCTTGTTTATCCCGTTCCAAGGACAGCGAGGATGTTGTTCCTGATTAAATTTGCTGCCGAGGCAAGTGCCAGGAAGATGGAATGGTATTTTCAGAAGCAGCAAAAATAATGACGCTTCTTTCTGTGGAGCAAATGATAGCTGGATGCACAGGGTAACGTGCAGAATGCTCTCCCACTATTAAGTTGATTATCTCAATCCTATTTAGTGCCTGGGCTTGCAGCTCGAGGGGCCAAGGCAGCCCAATTTGGGAAGCTCTTCTGCAGCTCTTGCACTCTTTATTATTTTGGCGTGGCTGACACTTGGTGCACGTTATTTTCTGAGGCTGCTGTGGAACTTTCTCATGCCGTATTAATATTGCTGCTGTCCCTGTGCAGTGGCATCTCTGCTGCTGCCATTTCTGCCAGAGAGAAAGCAAGAATTAGATGTGAGATTAGGTTATTTTTCCCCTCAGTTGGAGTAATCAGAGCTGTTAACTCCAGAGTCTTCCTCTGGAGGAGAAGCCTCTCTATTTGAGGTGTCAGTGTGAGTTTTGGGAGGATTTTGCAGAGGCAGGAGACGCCTGCAGTGTGTGGGGACATCCTCTGGCAGCACCAACACTTCTACCTTGGTCAGGTGTATTTTTGAATTCAGTGAAAACTCCTTAGTTCTGTTCCCAGTGCTCTTTGGTCCTCTCAGGCTGAAATCTGTTTTTGCCAGCAAAACTTGAAGTTCCAATTATGTAGAGAACAAAGCCTTGTTCTTCCAGGTTTTTATCTGCTGATCTACACTTTTCTACTAGTGATATTTAAAAACATTGATTCCACAGAATTGCTGTGTGCGTAAATATCCCAGGAACACTGCCTGTCCTACCAGTGTGTAAGGAATATTTATTTGGAGGAGGGCTGTTGATTTTTAACAAAACCACTGACATTCGTAGTCAATTTTTCCTCTCTGAATGCAGTACCAGGTAGTAAAATTGTATTTTTATTATCCTGCAAGCTGCTTATCACGGTGAACATTTGTCTCATTTTACTAACAAACTGCTGTAAATATTGCAAAGAAAATCATTAGACTTACAACAGCTCATTTAATAATAATAATTTGCCTATACACAGGTTAAAATAATTCATAATACATCACATTCTTACAGATGGCATTTCTGGAGGACAAAGTGAAATTATCTGGATGAGCAGTCATGTTTTTCTGACTGATCTGCTGACTGAGGAGGAGAGTCTGGCTGAATGACTCTGCTCTTTTCAGTTTTGGGTGTTCATTAGTCAGGAGTAGTGACTGACAACCATGACACAAGTTCCTGCTTCTCACTTGTGTTGGAGGTCTGGGTCCTGCTGTGGTGGCATCCCAGTGAAACCCTGGGATTCTTGGGAATCACCGTGGTCAAACAGAAGGTGTAGAACTTCTGCTGGAATTTCTAGCAGTGGGGGTTACCCCAGAAATTCACATAAATAGAAAATTAAAATAGAATTTTGCAGTTCAATCAAAGACTGGAAATAAAAAACCTAACCAACCAACAACCAATGGCAAACCATCCCCCCCAAAGCCCCAAACCAAAACAAAATACGGAAGAAGGAACAGCTTTTTATGTGTTAAAAAGTTTGAAAAATGTTCTTTGAATGTAGTTTTAGGCATATTTTACATTTGGGAAATTGAAGCAGCCAGCCCAGATCTCACTGGATTCAGCTGCAATTTTATTCCTCCCTGGTGTTTTCTTTGTGAGAATTTCTCTGTAAAAAGGAACTGCAGAGATCACAGTCTGATGCCCATTAACAGAGAGAAATTTTACATTCCTTTGCCAGTGGAAAAGAGGTAATAATCCACTGATAGCCATTTAACTGGTCAGAGCTCTGTGGGGCAATCTTCATGAATAAAAATTGGCTCCAACATCCCCGTCATACCTGATAATAAAGACAATTAATATATCAAAATGTCATATGGAGAAGGGCATTTTGAGCCTAATCACTGTCTTCTAATGGATGTCAGGGGTCACCCAGGTAGTTTTAAATGTATTACCTTTAATATACCAACAACAACAATAATAGTAATATATGAGTATATATAACTGCTTTGCCCCAGTCATATGTATTCTCTGAAAGCTTTATTGCAATTCAAATAAAGTGCAGCTAAGGTTTGTTATCTGCTGTTTGTTTCTTCAGAGGATCTTTTAAGTGCTTGCAATTCATGCTGCACATTGGACTTACAAATTAAAACGCCCACTGTGCCTGTTAAGGAGAAGGTGTGGGTTGTAAAGGTTGTCTAAAACACTCTTTATTGGCAGGTTCTTGCTGTTGTCTTGTGAAAACTGCCCGTGGAATGATCACATCTTTTTGCTGTCACTGAGGGTTGTATTAAATGTTAAATCCCCTCTTAAAGCAGCTGGTGATGTGAACTGGTACTGCTGGGGTTTTTTGGGTAAGGATATTCCAGAGTAAGTTCAGCCACTTCTCCAGTTGAGCCTCTGGATATCAGGCCCTGTGCAGCAGCTGCTGTGAGAGGCTGGCCCGGCCATCTGGAAATCTTGCGTGGCTTTTGGCTCTGAGATAAGGAGTTTGTCCCACTGCTGGAAAGCTGAGATCAGCTGTTTCTAGAGGAATGTGCTGGGGACCTCTCTAGCAACACATTCTAGGGCATGAGTGAGCTGTGGCTGGCCAGAGGATAAATGCTTCTAACTTGGTGTATGGTCACAGGTCCTGCTGAAGCAGCTCCACAGCAACTAAAGCTGGGTATGAATTGCATTGGCTGCCTCTGTAATTACTGTCTTGGAAGCAGTAAAGGCATAAATCGGGGTGTGGGTGCTGAGGAGAGCCTCTTCCATGGCTGTTTGATGTGACAGCAGCCTTTGAGAAGGGCAGAGAGAGGCCCTGTCCCACTCTGATTTCAAACACGCCTGATTCTTGCATGTGCACAACGCCACAGGACATTTGTACCCCACTCTCTCTGGTTCTTATTTATTTTAAAATTCTGGAAAAGGATTTTTTTTTGAGAAAAAGAGCCAAGGTAATTCCCTTTAGATGAAGTTTTTATAGCTTTGACTTTAATAAAAACTTAATAAAAATGTGTTACTCTGGCAGTTCGTAAGATTTCAGTAGGTTCCTGATCTTTGTCCTTGCTTTGGCTTTAGGAAGGAGAGAGGAAAATAAGTATCTTCCTTGGTCTTAAGGGGTAGGAAATGTTTGCAGAAAATACCACAAATCCATGTGAAGTTTTAAGGGCAGTGCAGTTCTGGTACAGAAGTGGTGTGGGTGGGAACGGGAGGGACAGTGTTACCCAACAATCCTGATAAGAACTTCCCATCGTTCCTGATGATTCTTGCAATGTTTGGTGTCTGAGCAGCTTGTTTTGAAGTACAAGAGCATGAAATGTAGACAAACTGTAACTGTTCTCAGAGAACGCTGTAGTGGGGACCTGTACATAAATTGTAGCACTTGGCTTTGTATAATGTTATATAATGCCATAAAATCTCTGATTTTGCCAGTAAATCTCCATGAGGCACAAAATTCTCAATAAAGAACATCCCCTTGTTGTCAGGCATCTGTCACATCTCTAAACACAGCTATTAGCAGTTCTCTTCTTTCTGAGTAAGAAAATTTCGTATATCTTTAATTAAACCATTAGTGCAGAATGAACCAGCTGAAATATCCCAGTAATGTGTTGCTCATCACTTTATGATCTGGCATAAAGCTGGAATGTTTGGGATATTTGTGTTGTGCCTCATTCTGCAGAGCAAACATTGTCCTTTGAAAACCCCCTGTTCTCACTCCCGTCCAACGAGTGGATGTTGGACTGGCCCCAAAACAGGGGAGATTTACTGGCCACTGGAGTGAAAGTCAGCACAGAGGCTTGTTTTGGGTCCTGGGCTTCTGCTGGAATAGTTAAGGTGTTTTGCTGGCTTCTCTTAAATCATCCGGAGCTACTTTGTGTGCTTGGCATCCTTAGCTGGGCCTTCCCATTAAAAAGTGCTTTTTTATTCTCTAACACATTAGTTAATTTGAAATTAGCCAAATACAGCATATTTATAACCAGTGGCAGAGCTGAAGTTTAGGACTTTCAGATAGCAGGACTTTATCTTGTAGGACTGTCGGCATCTCAGGATGGCATCTGCCAAAACACCCGGGGTGCCTGTGGGCTTGATCAGCTTTTAGGAGAGCAGCTACTTTGTGTGTGCTGCAGAAACATATTGATCACATCACTGAGTTATCAGCCCTCTAGAAGGGGAGATAAGGGAAAAACCTGTCTCTTGTCAGGATTTCCTACTCCTTGTTTTCTGCTCTCCTCAAAAAATTCTGCTTGGAAATAACATCTCTTAGAGATTTAAAGATTTAAAGCTTTTATTTGCCACCGCTCCTGGTGTGTGTGACTGGGCTTTTGGGTGGGCCAAGACTTGATTTTCAGCAGAGCTGATCCCTTGTCACATGAAGTGGTTTCTGCTGTGAGATTCCCAGAGATGAGAGCACTGAAGAAATGAAGTGTGTGTGTGGCTGGGTTGAGGAACTGAGGGAGAGGCTGGTGGAGCAGCAGCTTGGGGACGAGGTGAGGTTTTAAAGTACACGGGGTATAAATGACCAGGACTCTCATGGAGAGGACAGGTCAGTCCGGAGCAGGAGGGGAAGTGGCAGTGCCACGAAGGGAAGCTGTACTTGTGTCTTACTTCGTGTGACACTTGGTGTTTGTTGCTCCAAGCCCTGTCCAGCTTGGCCTCGGACACTTCCAGGGATGTGGCATCCACCACGTCTCGTACAGCTACGTGTAAATGCAGTTTGTGTTCCCTGTCAGTGTTTCAGGAATGGCCATGCCCGTGATTTCTGTCCAGGTGTCTTGGGAAGAGCTGGCTGTGGGCTGTTGTCACCTGCTGGGTGCTCCCCTGTGTGGGTGGGGTGGTTAGAGCAGGTTGGACCAGTCCTCCCACACTGGTCCCACGGGTGGGAGCTGTCCTGGGTGGGCTGTCCTGCAGAGCCCGCGTTGTACAAGTGCTCACAGGCAGCAAATTGCTCAAACCACCTTCCGTGAGGGCTTCTCTCAGCTCAGGCTGTTGTGTGGGCAGCATCTTCTAAGAGGAGTAATACAAAACATACATAAATACAATCATTTCTAGAACGTCTATTTCCCAGCATTAAGTGCAAAGCTGAGGGAACATTTCTCCTTGGATTTGAACAAGCTGCTTCTCCCAGGCCTTCAGCAGGAGGAGGGACCTGCAGCAGCACAAAGACCTCATCTGGCAGGAGCTGCACCAGCAATGCTGCCTTCCTGTGATGGGGTGAGGGTGAACAAGGGTGTTTTTAAGTGAGTGAGCTTGGATATTGAAGCCTTCTGTTTGTCGTAGCATGGTCTCTGTCTGTGGTGTGTTAGCAGTGAGTTCTGGGCTGACATCCTGCTGTGACAGGCAAGGGACAGGAGCAGCCACCTCTAAACAACTTTGCTGAAGGAGGCAAATTCAAGGGTGGAGCAACATAGTTTATCTGGGAAGAATGGGCAACAAACACTAGAACACGCGAAATATTTCTCTGCGCTAAGTGGCACTTAGTGCAAAACGTGAATGGCTGTTCTGGGCATAAATCTCATCAGTCCTACCCTTTCCTTCGCTGTGCAGCTGCCCTGCAGGCCCTGAAGCGCAAGAAGAGGTATGAGAAGCAGCTGGCACAGATAGATGGCACGTTATCAACAATTGAATTCCAGAGGGAAGCCCTGGAGAATGCCAACACCAACACTGAAGTGCTTAAGAACATGGGTTTTGCTGCTAAGGCTATGAAAGCTGCTCATGACAACATGTAAGTTATTCCCTCCTGCATCTCTCCGTGGGATCTGTAGTTTGGTGTTTGTTAGAGCTGCTGAATGCCAGGTGTTTCAAACCAAAGGTGGAGCTGGAGTAGCAAAACCTTCTTTTGAAAGGCTCTAACTTAAACTAAAATTGAACAAAATACACAAATATCGATGCTTCTTCAGTTTACTACTGTTTTATTTTGCATTTATCCAAAAGCTGGGTAGCACCAGTGTGGTCTAAAGAAAATGGGAGCCTGCAGCAGTTACAGATCCATCTCGTAGCAGCAAGAATTTTAAGCTTCAAGGGGGGGTCTTAAAACTCCTTTCTGTGCAGTGGAGTTGGTGTATGTAGCAATAATTAAAGGTAAAACGGCATTATGGGAATGTTGTGCTTGCTCCAAAAGCAAATATTGTGGATGTAATAATGCTGAATCAGGAAAGAGAGCAGATTATTATTAGTATCAGTGGTGCAGAACAAAACCTCTCCTTGGTGTCTGTATAACTGCTGGGAGCTAAGCTTGCAGGAAAAAGTTAAAAATACATCTGTAATTGTGTTGAGACCAGGGGGATAAAATCCAGACTTGCATGCAAAGTGTGTTTTGGGAAAGGGCCTTGCAGATGTCACCGTGGTGTGGCATTTCTGCAGAAGCCAGGAAATAACAGTGTTGATTGCGAATGTGCCTGCTGAGATCGAATTCTTTCCTTTCTTTTCCAGGGACATTGATAAAGTAGATGAATTAATGCAGGACATTGCAGAACAGCAAGAGCTGGCAGATGAGATCTCTACAGCCATCTCCAAGCCAGTAGGGTTTGGGGAGGAATTTGATGAGGTATGGCTTTCAATTTGCTTGTGTTTTTATCAGTGAGTCATGGAATCCTTTGGGTTGGGAAGCCTTGGGATCAGAGAGTCCAGCCACTAACCCAGCACTGCCATCTCTAACCCTGAGCACCACATCTGCATAAATCCCTCCAGGAATTGTGACTCCCAGGAGATGTTTCTCTGGAGTTCTACTCGCTGTGTGTGCCTGGGTGCAGTACTGGAGTGTGAAATCTCTCCTGGAGTTGTTGGTGGCTGTGACCTGGACTTTATGCTCAGAATAGTCTGGATGGTCTAACCCGAGAATATTTGGACTTGGATTTCTCCTTCACTCCTCTGCTTTCCCCGCCCTCCTCACCCTCCAAGAGATCAAGTACAGGAATCACATGAGAATCAGACTCCTCATCTCCTCACTTTGCTCCGATCCCATTCATTTGTGCTATTTTCCTTAATAATATGATCAGCTAAATCTGTTCATAAATATGACTTAAAGTTCCTTCTTTTTTCTTTTTTCTCCTTGAAAACCTAGGATGAACTCATGGCAGAACTAGAGGAACTAGAACAAGAAGAACTAGACAAAAACTTGCTGGAAATCAGTGGTCCAGAGACAGTACCACTACCAAATGTGCCCTCAATATCAATACCCTCCAAGCCAGGTATGCATCAACCTTTACTGAAACATCCTGGATCATTAAAAGTGTGCTTATTTATCTGCCAGCTCCTTGGATCTGGGAGATGTGGCTGCAGGAATTGCCTCCTGAATCCCAGATCACACCCAGCGCCATTTCTCTGTGAGAGGCACCTGCCTTTCACAACAAGCACAAAAATCACTCCCTGTCACAGGAGCAGTTGTTTTCTGCTCCAGCTCATCCAGGCTCTCTGCAGCCTGGATGATGCTCAGGGTGCAGTGGAGGTGTGGGAGAAGGGAGCCTTTTTCCAGGTGCTGCTGGGCCAACAAGGAAGAAATCTTGACAGACACCCTGAGGCTGTAAAAGGGAGGGCAGAGCAAATTAACTCATAAAATCATTAAAGCTGGAAAAGACCTCCAGGGTCACCCAGTCCCAGGCAGGCTCAGATTCCCCCGTGGATCCACGCTTCCTTGCTGCTGCTTTGGGTTTTAATTTGATCCCTGCTTTTCTGGCCTTTGGGAGGATCTTCCCTTGGGGTCCCCTCTTTGGGGTGGCTGTGGCCTCCTCTGCAGTACCCAAGCCAGGCAACCCCAACACGAGGGTCATCCCAGTCCTAGAGCACACATATCCAGGGAATTTCAGCTATCGTCAGGATTTTACACGCAGGATGGAGGAGAAATGTTTGTATTTACACAGATGGTTCAGAGCTGCTCTTAAATTTGAACTGATCCCTCTTGTATGAACATTCCCCATGGAATTCAGCTGAGTTGGGACACCTCTGGCAGCACTAATGGGATATGAAGCTTTACCAGCCCATTTTGCTGAATCTGCCTGAAAACGATGAATAGTTGTCAACTTTGCAGCTCTGTTCCATGTCCTTATTTAGGGAAAACAAGTCCAAAAAAACCAGTGGATGAAAATAATCCCAGTTGGTCAGTGCATCTGTAATTATCCTGCTGCCTTTCCAGGCTTGGATGCACGTGGGAAGCAGCAGGCACTGCCAGACACCAAGGTTCTGCTCTGTGCCACTGCTCCTTGTGTGTTACACCGCTTTTCTTCTGACACCACTGATTTTGGGTGTTCCTAGGTGTGTTTTGTCAGACAGAACTGCTGCCCAGAGCTGGGGAGAGGGGAGCGAGTTCTGTCAGAATATCTGAAATCTGAGACTTTATCAGATTCAGCAGAAACAGATGAAATGAACCAGTGCATTGCATTTTTATTCCCTGGCTGATCTAATGAGGTTTGTTCTCTAAATAGATTTAAAACGCCCAGATCTACTCTTTGCATTTTGTGACTGCACACAAGTAAGAGGTGTTGTAATTGTGGACAAATCTAAGGAGCTACACAGTATAAAACTTATGGAAACTTCCTGCAGTCTTAACAATTGTGCACAATTTTGGTAGTAAAAACTATGAGCATAAAGCTCAGTGTTTCACAGGGTTTATGCTAAACTGCTTTTGGATGGAAATGAGAATTCCATTAATTCCATTAATGTATTTCAGGGGCAGGCTACTTTTTGCTTCAATAAAGCTGCCTCCAAGGCTGGCACTTGGGAAAAATTGGGATTCTGGGGTGGTGTTGGGTGGGGATTTTGTGGGGCTTTACTTTTTTAACCTGAATTGTTTTTCACTTAAAATTGACATAAAACTGGGATTAAAAGTTTGCTTGTGATTACCATGGGTCAGACTTCCAAAGGGAATACTGTCCCTAATGGTTCAGGTTCATGTGTAATTGTCTTTTTGGGAATAAGAATGTATCTTTTGAGGTAGAGCTGACTCTGTTACCTCCTTTACATCCAGCGAAGGGAAAATGACCATGAGAACTCTTTTCCAGTTCTCAGGAGCTGTCTGGATTTTGGCTGTAATCAGTCTGAATGAGGAGTTTTGTTGCTGGTGGTGTCAGGAGAAATTCAGGCAGAAGCTGTTTTTGTTTAATGGAGGCTGGAGGAGCTTAATATAGAAAACCAAATTCCAGCCTTGTACAGATGAGGGGTCTGGAGCTTGGAGCTGACTCAGTTCTCCTGACGTAAACGTTTCATTTGGAATGACACAAACCACTTAGACCAGGAATTGTTTGACTCTTTTTTTTTTTGGCATTTTCCAAAATTACTGCAGCTATTTGTGGGTTAAAGCCTTTTTTGTTGAGTTAATGGAAACTGGACTTGTCATGTTATGACAAAGAGCAGCATTTTCTGCCCTGGAACAACCAGGAAGGGGGAGAGGGCAGAATCCAAGCTGCTCCGTCCCATCCCCACATCCACCCAGCTGCCAGGGAGCACAGGAGAAGGGGAGTGGGATGTTCCCACGGCTCTTCAGCCCCTCCAAATTCTGTACCTGCCTGACCCAAACACCTCATTTCTTGCATTTGCAGTACTCAGTGATGGAATAAGGAGTTCATTTTTTATGGGGAAGAGATTAATACTGGAGACATCAGATGAGCTTCAGTAAGAAGCTGCATCCCTCTGAAAGGGGCTTAGAGGCTTGGAAACTATGGGAAAATATCCCAGCTTAACTTTCATGCCCACTGCAGTCCTCCTGTGTGAGCTGTTGTCTTCTTCCCTTCAGAGTGGGGGCATCAGGAAGTTTAGCCCATGCTGGCTCTTTCAGCAAAGCACCTTTTACTTCAGTTCAAAAAGGTTTTGTTTATTTTTGTCCACAGCTGGCCTTAGGTGCTTCATTTACTGGTTGGTCAGTGGCACAGAGGCCACTGGGTTCTGTCAGGATTCCCACTCACTTGTTCTCTTTTGTGGTTTGGCAGCCAAGAAGAAAGAGGAAGAAGAGGATGATGACATGAAAGAGCTGGAAGCTTGGGCAGGAACCATGTAACCACAGCAGCACCTGGCTGGAAAAAAGACTTTGGTTACCTATTCTGGGTGCAAATGTGTTTTGTTGAGAAGAAAGCATAAGCAAAATGTCTTTATCTTTAATTTTAACCCAGAGCAGTGGGAACTGCATTGCTGTTTTCTGCATAGCATGGTCTGCCCAGAGGAGAGAAGGGGGAGCAGGGGGATTGCCTGCTGTCGATACGGTTGAATTTCTGTAGAAAAGGTATTTGCAAAATCCAACACTCAGCTTTTGGACTGTGCTCCTGCCACTGCTGGATCTTCATCTTCAATTTGGGCCATATATTGAATTGAAATAAGCTGAAAAAACACTCTGTAATTTTAAGTCAGTTTAAGTGTGTCTAGAAGTCTTGTAAAGCATTTAAAATCCAGGAAAAGTCGTAAGCCACCATTGGCTTCTTTATTGTGTTTTAGGTGCAAGAATGCTTTAGGTTTTTAGTTCTTTGCCAGTTCTACTTATATCCCTTGACTGCTGTGTGGCCAGCCCTGTGTCTGTCACCGCAACAACGTAGTCACTGTGCCCATTTTAATTGGTGAGAATGATTTGCAGTTGATCCACACTCTCTTGGAAGTAGGGAAGGTTTCAAGCTCAGTTGTACATTTTTCTACGTAGCACTACAATGTTTATTGCTTTTTTGTGATAATTGATAACCCATTCAGATACGTGCACACAATTATTTTAATTAAGAAACTACTATGGATTGCACTGAATTAAATATTGATTAATTTTCACCTGTGGCTGCTGTTGTCAGTTCTGTGTCCTGTTTAAGTGATCTGGCTGTGGTTTAGGTGTAGTTTGGCCTCTTTCTACATGAGGGACATCCACTCTAAAGCCTGCTGAGCTTTGGTTGGGCTCTGCTCCCAGGGAACAAGGGACAGGACAAGAGGAAAGAACCTCAAGCTATGCCAGGGGAGGTTCAGGTTGGACATAGGAGGAATTTCTTCACTGAAGCAGTTGTCAGGCATTGTCAGGGGCTGCCCAGGAAAATATTGGAGTCACCATCCCTGGAGATATTCAAGGAACAACTGGACATGGCACTCAGTGCTCTGGGCTGGTGACAAGGTGGGCATCAGTCTCAGGTTTGACTCAATGACCTTGGAGGTCTTTTCCAACCTCGGTGATCCTGGGATTCTGTTCTGTGTAAAAACCCCACACTAAGGAGAAATCAGCTGAGTTCGAATCAACAGCTTTAGGGACAGAGCTGGGCCCCTTGGCTTTGTTTTCATCATGGAACTGATCTCTGCTGTGCACTGTGCTAACAGATGTTGTTAAAGCAGCTGCATTTTATTCCAGCAATACAGGGGAGCATCTCAAATGCAGTGAAGTGTCCCAACAGGAGCGTTCAGGTGGAGCTGGGAGGGGAAAACCCAACCCTGTCAGCACCGTTACTGCTGTTCAGGCTCCTGATGAGGGAGCTCAGAAAGTGGGAGTGGCAGAGGCAGCAGCTGGCAGCGCAGCTGTTCTGGGATAGCTCGGCTTTGCTGTGCACTCAGCTTTACCCAAACACAGCCTGCTCTGCACAGCAGGGTAACGCAGCAGGGAGCGTGTGTTCTGCTTCCTGGTTACTGAGCCAGACAGCCACGACAACCTCAGCCCTTACAACATCTTCTTTCTTCATCCTTTTAATCACAGACGGGGTGGTTCCTTAACCCTTCAGTTTATCAGTATGTCTGAGGACTGATCACATTTCTGCTGTTGGTATCACTGAATTCCTTATCTGTTGCTTAACACCAGCGAACAGCTGAAGTGTTTGCAGTAAGCATTTTGCTGCCTTGCTCAGACTGGTTCTGAGGGCAGAACTTCCCTGTCCAGAGCACCACAGGGCAGTGGAGGAGGAAGCAGCTGTGCCTGCCAGCAGTTCCTGTAGCTGCCACTCGGTGCCCAGGGTTTCCCTTTCCTGGGAAAGCCACTCCAGTTCCTGCTGGGAAACTCTTCCCAATTAACTTGCCCTCATCAGACAACTCAAGTTGCAGCTGTGCTGGTGTTTTCTTGTGGAGCTGTTAAAGGAGGCAAGCAGAAATCTGGGATTCAGGTGTTTTCAGTTTATGGATAATCCTTGTTTCTTTCCTCTGAGGAAGGTGGGAAGCATCGTCTTAGTTGTATGTATGTATGAGAGTGATTCACTTAAAGCAGGGTGAAAAGTTGTGGCTGCCCCTGGATCCCTGGCAGTGCCCAAGGCCAGACTGGACAGGGCTTGGAGCGCCCTGGGACAGTGGGAGGTGTCCCTGCCCATGGCAGGGGGTGGCACTGGATGGGCTTCAACATCCCTTCCAACCCAATTGGGACCAATCCCCATTTTGGGATTCTATAAAAACACAGACTGGGCTGAAGGGCCTCATCGCTGCTCTTCCCTTGGAATACTTTCAGCACACAGGGAGTGGCTGTTGAGGTGGAGAAGCCGGGACATGGCATTTGTACTCAGATCCAAGGGAAGCACAACGCCGGGAGGGGCAGGGAAGCATTTTGTATTTGTGCTGCACGCTGGGGTCAGGGGAATCGGGAAGGAGATCCCTCCTTGGTGGCTGCTCAAGGCTCAAAGTCCACTGACACCGAGGATCCGTGTTTGTACCTTTGGAACAGGGTGAACACTCACAGAGCACTTGGAAAAGCTGGGCCAGAGAGGCTGAGGTGAGGTGGATAAACTGAGGATAAACAAACCTGAGCAGACATCACCTGTGGGGCTGGAGAGCCCTCGTGTTGTGCAGCAGCTGGGGGACTGTTTCCCTCCAGGAATAATGGAAATCCACAGCTCTGCCCAGTGCTGCTCTCTGTCAGATTGATCTCCAGCTGCATCTTTACCTCTCCAGGGGTATAAATGGCTTTCCTGTGTGCCTCTCTTGCTCTTCTCTCCAGGAGATGCTCTTCTGGGACTGTTCTAAGACACGGACACTTAACTTCAGTGCAATGTTAAAGAGGCAGGAAATGGAGGGCTCCATCAGCCACTGGGGAGGCAAATTGCTCTCCAGTTGCTTCTCTGGTGAGTTGTTAATGCGTGTTTGGGTTAGTAGTGGGTTCTGGGGAGGTGCTTGGTGTTGAGAGCTCTCTGGAGAGCCTTTGGCCTCACATGGAAGGAGGTGGGTACAGGAGCATGCCAGGGAGCCTCTCAGGATGCACTGAGGGGAATGTCCTCACTAAAATCTAGAATCTACAATTTGGTACTTGAAGCATTTGAAGGAAAGTACAACCTCTCCAAAAAATGCCATCGGGTCCTTGTCTGCCTGCAGGGAAGTGTCCCCCGGAGCACCACACAGGACACAACACTTCCTTAGGAGTGAGAGGTTGTGGCTGTCAGTGCCATAAATCAGGTGCCTTCCCCCTGTGCCACATCCCCCTTCCCCTAACACCTCACCCTTGGGGACCTGGTCCTGCTCTGGGCCCAGCTGACCTTGTTTCACTGCCAAACCAGCCCTGCTGCAGCTCTCACAGCAGCTCCCTGGCTCTGCCTCCGCCTTGGCTCACCCAAGTCACTGTCTGCTTCCACCTGCTCCCCGTTTTCCCAGCCCTAACTGGACCCTCAGGCTCTGGAGTCCTGCAGGAGTCTCAGTGCTGGGCTGTCCTGTGGGGCTGATGGGTGCCACGGTGCTGGTGTGGGTGCTGTGGGCTGTGCTGGGAGCCCCTGCTTTGCTTGCTCTGGAGGGAGCTTGAGGGACAGAACTGGTGGCCTGGAGGTCACAGCCTGGGCTAAGCTGCTCGTGCTTCTCTCTTCCTCCTCTCCCTACCTCGGACCTGCCCCTCTGCCAAACCCCACCACAGAATCCCACTGGGCACTCCCGTGATGCTGCAGCTCCTCCATCCCCAGGCACAACCCCAGAGCCACACCCCAGGGTCCTGGGGACACCTCTGTCACTCTGGGTTGCTACTGCCAGGTGAGTGTGTGACGGCTCAGAGCATCCAAACAGCAGAGGGGCCTTGGCTGCACCGGGGCTGCCTGGCTGTGAGTGCTCCCAGGGTGGTTCCATCCCTCCCCAGCTCCCCTGGGATGCAGTCCCCACTCTGGGGGTGCCCCCAGCGTGTCCCAGCCCATTGGGTTATTATGGCTCCAGCCCCACAGATTCCAACACTAGTGGCAACTCTCTCTAATCCCTTTGCAGACGTGTGTTTAAATCTCATTCCTTTAATTAAAAGCACTCGGCTCATTGAAGGCCCTGAACGCAGCGTGTTCATGGAATTAACCTGTAAGGATGAGTTTATTCCCACTCCAGAGGTGTAACACCACTAATTGATAGAACAGGTGAATCCCTTTATTAGGGCCCTGCTGAGAGGACCCTCGGGTTAACATTTGTATGTGAGCCCAGTGCTCCCTCTCTTCCCTGCTCGCTATTTTTATCATTATTTTGGTTCTTATGACAAAATTGCACTGCTTATCTGGAAAGCTCTTGCCCTTCTAAATCCTGCTCGCTGCTCAGCCCTGTGGCAAAGAAAAGAACTCTAAACTTCATTTTCAAACATCAAGGTCCGTTAAATCAAAGTGATGCTTTCCAAATCTTGTGGCTCTCAGCAGCCCAGCCCCATCCCTCCTTCCCTCCTTCCCTCCCCTTGCTGCAGGCCTTCAGCTCTGCTGGACATCTCCCAGTCTGCACAACTGGCAGGATTTTGAGGCCACGTTTTAGGGCATTATCAGAGGTTTCCCTTTCCTTGTCTGTGCTTTGGGAACCTGGTGACCTCCTCCTATGTGTCACCTCAGAGTTGTGGCCAAGAGCTTCTCTCGCTGGCTGTCCCTTGAGAGTGAAGGAGGGATGGACCCAGCTGGGTCTAGCTCATGTCACCCTCCTGCTGTCCTTGGGCTTCTCCTGTCCTTTGCTGAACTGTTCACCTGCACTTGAATTCCATCCTCCTCCATAACCGGCTCCCCATGGGCGATGGGAGGAGGTTCTGCAGAGGGGTTTGGTCAGCAGGGAACAGGGACATGCCGTGCAGGGCTTGGGCAGATCTTCCCCATCCACAGCAAGTTCTCCAAATGGCTTTGGGATTAGGTGGAACTGAGGCTTCTAGAGCTTTCCAGGGTGCTGGGTTGGCAGCACCCTGGCTTCAGAATCCCAAATGTCCCAGGCACCAGTGGGGTTTAGACTGGGCTGTCCAGCAGACACACAACCCAAAAGCGTGCCCTGCTCCCCAGCCTTGGCCCATCATCTCTGCTGTGCTTGCAGAATCCTCAGGTTTTGTTTGGAAGGAGCCTTAAAGCTCATCCCATCCCCCCCCTGCCATGGGCAGGGACACCTTCCACTGTCCCAGGGTGCTCCAAGCCCCCTCCAACCCGGCCTTGGACACTGCCAGGGATCCAGGGGCAGCCACAGCTTCTCTGGGCACCCTGTGCCAGGGCCTCCCCCCCCTCACAGGGAGGATTCCTTCCCAGTATTCCCCCTCTCCGAGCCGGCTCAGCCGCTGCAGGGACACACGAACACCTTTCCGAGCCATGCCGGAGCACGGGACGGTCCCTGCAATTTCCCACTCGAACACTTGGAGGCAAAACTGCCTTTCTGGACAGACAGACATGGGACACCGGGATGTCTCCCTGCTGTGGGGGTGCTGGCACAGCTGGCACAGCTGGCAGCATGGCAGAGGCTCCTGCCCACCCTTCCTGGCTCTTCCCCTGAGATTCGGGGGCCACTAACCCCGGCTCCTGGGCACAAAGCCACTTGCCCCGGGTGCGGGGCCCGACCCCGGGGCTCTGCCAGCCCCCGACCTTCACCCGGGGGGGGCAGAAGGTGATGGGGCACAGGTGACGCTGCGGAGGGCACTGTGACAAGGTCACCCCACACCCAAAAGTAGCGGTGGCTCATCACCCAGCATCCCCCTTCTCTGGAAAACCATCTCCCTACAAAACACTTTCTGTGCCTCTCTCCTGAACCCCATTAAACTCCTGTAAATTCCAGATCAGTATTTCCCTGCTCTGACGGGGTCACTGGCTGCCGGCTTTTAATGAAAAACATTTTTCCCCACTTTAATTTTCAGCTCCCTTTTCCCCCAAGGGAAAGCCCAGCTCCAGTCCCCGTTCCCAGGCACTCAGCTGCTTTCCTGGGCACCCAGAGCCTGCATCAAACCTCAAGGAAGGTCCTCCTCGCCCAATCCCCCCGGCCGAGGCCACCGGTGCCACCGGGATTTGGAGATGCTGTGGGTGCCCAGATGAGCATCCAGAGACCGCACAGCTGCTCCCCAGGATATTTTGGGAGAACGCAGCCGAGTAAAGGCTTATGCGAGAGGGATTTGCCAGCAGAGGGCAATGCCGGGATGGGTTTCCCTCCCTGCGCAGTTCAGGATGTTGAACCAGCGCCGGCGTAGGAGGAGGAAGACGACAGATGCTGGGATGGCAGTCCCCCCAAAGTGCCTCAGCCCCGGCAGGAGGGGACCTGCCCCGCACGTCCCTCTCCCGGCAGGGAGGGCTGCAGGTGACACTGGCAGCTGCCTCCCTCCCAGCGGGGATGGGGTATCCCAAACCAGGGCGGGCCAGATCGTGGAAGATGCGGAGTGTTGGGACAGCTCACACGGAGCAAGGCCTGGGCGTTTTGCTTAGTGCTGGGTTTGGCAGCGCCGGGTTAATGGTCGGACTCGGTGATCTTGGGGGTCTTTTCCGACCTAAGGGATTCTGTGATTCCAGGTGCCAGAGTCCCTGGGGTCAGGCACAGCCTCTCCTGGCTCTCATCCTCACCCGTGCCAGGGAGGGTTTGGTCTCATCTCCACCTGGCCAGCGATGACATGGAGATAAAACACAAAACACCCTTATTTATTGCAACATGGAGCAGCTCTGCCTGGCATGTCAGTTAAAATATAAAGAAGAGAGAGAAAAAGGGAAAAAACCCAGCACTTTTAGTTGAGCAGCTGGTGATGCCTCAGTAGCCACCTCCACGGGCTGTCACAGCACTTCCCAATTCAATAGCTGACATTATTTTTCAGCCTCATTCAGTTCTGTTTCACCTCAGTCCTGAGCAAATATTGACAAATCTCATATAATCCCACCAGTACAGTCCTGGAGAAGTTCTTTTTGTTTGCAGGGAGCTTGGTACCATCCATATCCTCTGGCCAGGAGCCAAGGGACACGAGCACAAAGTTAAATTGGAAGAGCAACAGGACACAGAGCAGAGGGGCTGTGTGTGCATGTGGTTTGCTGGGAGGCCTTTTGGGGACCAGGGATGCTCTTCCCACGTGCAGACCAGGGCTGGGTGGCTGTGGGGGCATCCCCCGTGCCAAGGGACTCCAGTGTCCTGATCCCACTGCAAAATCCTCCAGGCCACGTTTGCTATCAGAGAATGTAACAAATCTTCCCTCACCCACCTCTTCCATCCCTCACCTGACATTATTCTCCCCTGCCAAACCATCCCTCAGCAAGGCCAGGGGGTCCTAAATCAGCTCCTCCTCAGCACCATGGCTCCCGTTATTGCTTGGAAAGTTTGGGGTGCTTTTGTTTTACCAACCTGTCAAACAGCAATTCCAGCTCAAGGAGAGTGATGGGAGCGTTGGGATAAAGACCAAGGGAGCGCTGCAGCTTCTCCTGGACATGTGCTGACAGGGTCCCCATCACTCCTCTGCAGCCAGCAAGGAGCTGGGGGCTGTCCTTGCTGGGGCTCTGGGGCTTGGTGACATTGTGGGCATGAACTGACTCCAGTGTGGTGCTCTGCACACACTTGGTATTTGAATTGCAGGGGCAAATCGCAGCAGGCCCTGTCCCATGGGAGCCCCTGAGGGAGCAGGGCCCAGCCTGCGTGGTCCTGCAGAGCCTCACCCACGGCTCCTCCCTGGGTGTCCCCGGCGCTACCGAGGCTGTGCTGGGCCGCGGGCACCCCCTGCTCCCGGGCACCCCGAGGGGCTGGAGCCGGCCCGGAGGGAGCCTCAGCACAGGGCCTCCAGCTTGGCTCAGGCTCCAGGAGGCCTTGGGGACAGTCTTGGCTCCGCAGGCACCCCAGGGTGCTGCAGGCCCGGCCTCAGCTGCAGGGAGCCAGCGTGGCACGGCCACTGTGTCCCCGTGGGCAGGGTTTGCTTTGGAGCCTGTGCTGGTGGGAGCACAGGGAGCTCCGAGCTGAGCTGGGCGTGGACCCACGGCCCGGCCCTGCCGCCCCTTGCAGCCGCTCCGGGCTGGGGCCGGGGCAAGGGGACCCCGGGATCTGCTCCCGATGGATCCCTGCAGACTCCACAAGGAACCGCCGCTGGCAGCAGGACTCTGCCCAGCACAGGCTTCATTCCTTTGATTTTATTCCTCAGCACCAGAGCGACTTTAGTTCCTCTCCAGGGATAACACAAAATTCCCCGCTGTTGCCCGTGAAGCTGCAGCCCCTCCAGGGCCCATCCCTGCCCCCAGCTCTGGGGTCCTGAGCACAGGAAGGACCTGGAGCTGTTGGAGGGAGTGCAGAGGAGGCCCCGGAGATCCTGTGAGGGCTGGAGCCCCTCTGCTCTGAGGAAAGGCTGAGAGAGTTGGGGTTGCTCAGGTGGGAGGAGAGAAGGCCCCGGGGAGGCCTCACTGCGGCCGAGCGGGACTTGCAGGGATGTTGTGGTGTGCAAGGCCAATCTAGCTGGGCCAGCAAACCCAGGGACAAGGAAAGTCTCCTGGTGGGATGGCCCCAAGGCCATTATACCCCTTAGACTAGGGTGAGTTCCCAAGATTCATTGTCTTTATTATTTAAATGTATGTACTTTCTGTACTTTGGGTTGGCGCGTTGGCCCCCGCCCCCTTTTCCCTTATTTAGCCTCCATCTGGAAAGGTCTTTTCGCCTGGCTCCCCCATTGGTTGTAACCCATTTGCTCCTCCCCTCCTGCTTCCCTATTGGCCCTTGTACCCTTTCCCCGCCCCCATGCCCTCAGCCCATTGGATCTGATGCTCTGCCCGCTCTCCTTGCCCCGTCTGATGGGGGAATAAGCTTGTTCCCCCGTCCTCCATTTTGTCTTCTGTCCCTGGATCCCTTCACGCCTGGACCCTCAATAACCTTGCCGCTGGAACCCCACACAGAACACCGTTCCTGCCTCCTTGCTGCTGATCGCCGTCTTGTGTGTGTGTGTGTGTGTCCCCGCTCCATTGGGAGTGTGTGTGTGCCTGCACCTCTGCTGGCCCCCAGCGCCGAAGCGGCTCTGTCTCACAGGGGACGCTTCTGGGAAGGCTGCGGCACTTCACCACCGCCCCACGCCGCAGCAGAGGGGCCCTGGGGAAAAATGGGGACAGAGTGTTCAGCAGGGCCTGTGGTGAGAGGAGGAGTGGGCATGACTGGAAACTGGAGGAGGTCAATTTAGCTTTGATCTGAGGAGGGTGTTTTTATCCAATGAGGGTGGTGAGGGCCTGGCACAGGCTGTGCAGAGACACTGTGAATGCCCCATCTGTGGGAACACTTAAGGCTAGGTTTAATGGAGCCCTGAGCATACTGGTGAGGTGGAAGGTTGCTCAGGTTGGAACAAAATAATCTTTAGGGTCCTTTTCAAACCAAACCATTCAAGGATTCGATCATTACAGCCCCCAGTACAGAGTGGCCCTGGAACTCGTGTGATATCACAGCTCCCAGATTAATGATGTCCCAGCTCGTGTTCCAGGTGGAACTTCCAGCACCTGTTGTCAGGCACAACACAACCATTCATCTGTAGCCAGCAGATCCTTTGGCCTGCTTGGATACCACCCTTTACCCTGGTCACACCAGACTGTCTTCAGCTGCTGCCAGCTATAGGCATCAGTCCTGAGCTCATCCTGCTGCCTGGATCTCAGCACCAATCCCAGCAGGATGTGCACTCCTGTCCCCATGAAGGTACAGTGCCATTCCAGGGAGGTGGGCACCCCCCAACTGCCCGGGCAGGTTGGAGCCCTGTGGGGATGGTGTGGGACAGGGACTCCCTCTGAGGGGTCTTCCTGATACAGCCTCACAGAGACACCAAAGAGGACATGGAAGTGGATATGAAGATGGATATGGAAGAGTGTATGTAAGTAGATGTTGAAGAGAATGAAGAGCAGATGGAGTTTGATGTAGCAGATGAGATGCAGGAGATGATGGAAGTTAATGTGAAGGATGACATGGAGGACATGGAAGAGGAAAATAAGGTGGAAGACATGATCCTGGGATGAAGACTGACCCCAGCAGCAGGACAGGGAGGTGCTTCCCATGCCCTGCCCACAGGCAGAGTGGGTCCCCGGCCACCAGGCTGGGGCTGGGCTGGGTGGCCCCGCTCAGGGACACGGTGCCCCGGGGGGGCCCTGGATTCTGGCGGCACAAGCAGCACCTGCCACGCCAGCCCTGTCCCAGCGCCTGGGGCCCGGCTCCCTGCCCCAGCCGAGCTCAGTGCTGGCAGCAGAGTCCTGCTCTGCCAGCGTGTGCCAGCCTGGGGGCACAGGGAACAGCCCTCAGGGCCGGGCTGGAGTGGCCCTGCTGCTTGCTTCTCTTCCAGGACTGACGGAGATGATGGACACAGTCCCGTGTGTATATATGTTCTATAAGCTGTAGTTAGGTTCTTCTGTAAATACGTTTCTTAGATTGCAGTTGTTATGTAGGTCCTTTTACTGTAAATATGTTTCATAGATTGTTGTTGTTATAAAGATTCTTATAATGTAAATACATTCAGTTGTTCGTTGTTGCTGCTGTTCTGTAAATAAATTGTCCTTGTTTGTCACACCCCAGGTCTCTTTGCAATTCCTTTGGGCACAGGCAGCATTTGCAGAGTTGTGGTTTCCACTTGCTCTGGGTTCCTGGGGCTGGAGGTCCCTGGGGGTGCTGGCACGGCTGCCCTGGGGCTGGGGGTCCCTGTGCACGTGGGGGGCCCACTGACAGAGGTCCCACTCTCCCTGCAGTTGCTCTGCACACACTTGGTATTTTAACTGCAGGGGCAAATCGCAGCAGGCCCTGTCCCATGGGAGCCCCTGAGGGAGCAGGGCCCAGCCTGCGTGGTCCTGCAGAGCCTCACCCACGGCTCCTCCCTGGGTGTCCCCGGCGCTACCGAGGCTGTGCTGGGCCGCGGGCACCCCCTGCTCCCGGGCACCCCGAGGGGCTGGAGCCGGCCCGGAGGGAGCCTCAGCACAGGGCCTCCAGCTTGGCTCAGGCTCCAGGAGGCCTTGGGGACAGTCTTGGCTCCGCAGGCACCCCAGGGTGCTGCAGGCCCGGCCTCAGCTGCAGGGAGCCAGCGTGGCACGGGCACTGTGTCCCCGTGGGCAGGGTTTGCTTTGGAGCCTGTGCTGGTGGGAGCACAGGGAGCTCCGAGCTGAGCTGGGCGTGGACCCACGGCCCGGCCCTGCCGCCCCTTGCAGCCGCTCCGGGCTGGGGCCGGGGCAAGGGGACCCCGGGATCTGCTCCCGATGGATCCCTGCAGACTCCACAAGGAACCGCCGCTGGCAGCAGGACTCTGCCCAGCACAGGCTTCATTCCTTTGATTTTATTCCTCAGCACCAGAGCGACTTTAGTTCCTCTCCAGGGATAACACAAAATTCCCCGCTGTTGCCCGTGAAGCTGCAGCCCCTCCAGGGTCCATCCCTGCCCCCAGCTCTGGGGTCCTGAGCACAGGAAGGACCTGGAGCTGTTGGAGGGAGTGCAGAGGAGGCCCCGGAGATGCTGCGAGGGCTGGAGCCCCTCTGTTCTGAGGAAAGGCTGAGAGAGTTGGAGTTGCTCAGGTGGGAGGAGAGAAGGCCCCGGGGAGGCCTCACTGTGGCCTCCCTGGCTGGGTGCTGGGCAAGGGAGTGTCCCTGGGCACTCATGAACCTTGGCCCAGCCCTCCCCTTAACTAGAAAAGTAAAAGAAAAATATTAAACAGGTAAAGAAAAAGGGGAAGTACGTTTATTTGTGTAGCAAGAACTTGGGGTTAAAAAATGAACCAGATGTCCTCAGGTCCTTTGTGTGATTCAAAGGACTGAGACAATAAATCCAGGTACTCATTAGTTGTGGAATCTCCGTGTTTCCTTGGAGGCCAGCACTGGAGACAGCCAGCTGCCCTTGCTGGGGACACCATCCCCGAGGGCTCTGGTGGTTTCCAAGGTTTGGAAGCATTTTTCCTCCAGCTTGTTTTCCTGCTGGCAGGTGAACAGCTTCCAGAGCATCTCTGCTCTCCCGGGCAAGGCATCAGAGGGGTTTAATGCAAGTTGTGTTAAAACCTCTCTGTCTTTATCCACAGCCGTAAACTAATCAAGGAAGCTGAACTCCTGGTAAAAATCATTGGATCACTTTGGACTTCAGGCTTTAATTTTTATCAAGCTTTAATTTTCATCAGGATTCAATTTTATTCAGAACATCTGACTTTTGGGAGACACATCAAGCCTTCATTTTTATCAGACAGGAGCTGCTGGTGAAAGCTTGATGCACTGATCATGGTGAGGGTGGTGGGCCTCAGCCTTGTGGGTGTCTCACTGCATTCCCTGGCTCAGACAAGCTGCCATTGGTTCAAGTGTCCTGAATCAGAAGCCTGATGAGGAGAAAGGTTTATGGGAAAACAAGATTCAATAAAACCTTCAAGAGCTTCTTATAAATGTTGGGAAGAGATGCTGAATATTCCTTGTTCCCCAGGTAAAGCTAAAAGAGTCTTTTAAGCATGGGACTGAGAATGAGCAGACTGGCTGGAGAAGAGGATGATGCCCAGAAGTGGACACTGCCCACCAAGGCAGGAGAGGACCGTGCCCTCACACCCCGTGAGAAACCCTGGTGGCTGTGCTGACCCTCTGCCAGGATTCCCTGGGGCTGCTCTGCCTGAACCCCCCTCACCTGGCTGTGCTTGTCCTGCCTCCATCCTCCTGTGATTGCACTCCCAGAGGGGTGATTGTGAGGGGCCGTTGAAAAAGCAGATTAATGAGTGAGACATTGAGAATTAAACCAATCCAAATCCACACACTAAGCAGGGCTGCTGTCAAGTGCTGTTCCTGAGGGAGATAATATCCCTTCCCCCTTAATTTCTTAGTAAATCCATTATGATTAATGCTATTACAGTGGGAACACTATTATTATAAATACATGGGTGATGGCAGAACTGCAGCATTAATGACGCTGGGTATTACTTAACTAATTAGCTGCTGTTTTTGATAGGTCTTACCCAGCTGCATTAAGCTGAGCCTTGCATCGCAGCCTTCTCTGGGCTGGCTTTGCTGCAAGGACACAAAATGAGAAGCATCTCCTTCCTTCTGGCCAAAAGCCAACTCCCCGTGGCACTGTCACTCAGCTGAGTTCCTGGTGGCTTGGTGGCACTTGTGGAAAGCCTGGGACAGTGCTGGTGGAGTCTTGTGGTGTTGGGGTCCAGCAACAACTGAAGGAGGGAATGGAACCAGGACCTGGCATCTCTAGCCAGGTGAACCTCAGCCCTCGGGGGCTGCCTTTGCAGGGGACACGAGAGGCCACTGCAGCCCATGGGGACCTGGGCCAGCTTGGGAACATTCTCGTCCCTCCTTGCGGCCTCAGGGCTTCAGAGCTTCTCTGAAGGGCTTTCCAACACTCTTTTTGCTGCTTTTCATAGATCTATAGAATCATTAAGGTTGGAAACACTCTCTATGATGAGCGACTACCAGCTGTTCTCCCAGCTCTGCCAGGCCCACCACTAACCCATGTCCCCAAGTGCCACATCCACAGGGGTTTTTAATTCCTCTGGGGATGGAGACTCCACCACTGCCCTGGGCAGCCATTCCAATGTTTGACAGCCCTTTCCATGAAGAAATTTTCCCTAATATCCAACTTAAACCTCCCCTGGTGCAACTTGAGGCCTACTCCTTTTGCCCTGTTGCTTGTTGGGAGAAGAGACCAACTCCCAGCGGGCTCCTCCCTCCTGCAGAAATGGAATCATCAGGAGCCCTCCTTAGCTGGGGGTTTGCTCAGCCTTTTGCTGGTCCTGACTTTTTGCCCTGCCCCTGCTCCCCAGGGACCCTTTGCTGTCCCCGGAGGATGCAGAGGGCCCTTCCCCTCTTGCATCCCCATCCCCTGCTGCTCCTGACACAAACAGATCCTGAGGGCTCCTTTTTATGCCTTCAAATTAACACCTACTTAAAATTCCAATGCAAATAGGTTTTTAATTTCCTTAATTAAAATTATTCCCTCGTTAGAGCTGAATAATGGGATTTGAAGCACAGAAGAAACGGGGGTATGTCAGGCTGCATGGGAGCTGAGGCACTGGTGAGCACAGTGAGGCCCTGGGAGTGATGGGATCATGTCCCCCATGTTTGGGGAGCCAGAATGAGCCAGAGCTCAGCATCCCTCGCACCTGCAGTGAGTAAAATTCACCCAAGTGGCAGCTTAAAATGACATCCCAGCAGTCCCTGCTTTTCCAAAGGTTGAAGGTGATGGATTGCTCCCACTGCCTCCCCTACAGCCCAAAATGACACCCAAAGGGGATGCTGAGGGCGTTGATCCGTTCTCACTGTGGGGGACTTTGGGCTTCAGGGTCTGGGGTGAACGTGCAGCAAAATCATACCAGGACTGCAACATGAGATGGGGTGGGCTCCTCCCTGTGTGCTGCTTTGCCCCAAGATGCCTCTGCCCGGAATAACTCTGGGGTTTGGGTTTGCAGGGGTTTCTCAGCCTGGAAGTTGTGCTGGTGGGATGCCAGAGAGCCTTGTGCTGGGGCTCTGGTGAACATGTGACAGGAGAAGAAAAGGGAGAATACATGATGATGATGAGTTAAAATGCATTTAAGGAGCTCCTGCTGCCCTTACACACCCCAGTGCTGGGGCTTATGGATGGGAGACTCTGTAGCAAAGAGATGGATTAGTCCCACTGACTCAAAGACTACGTAATGAAAGCACAGATTTCCCACTCTAAACCTCCAAAACCTCTCTACTGTTCTGTCTGGATGCCTCCTACCCCTTCCCAAACTCTCGCCTGTGCTGTATTTGGGAGCTTTTAATGTATTTATTTAAATTAATAATAATTTGTCCGTTAAAGTGCTGCAGATCAGTGGGTTCTTCCTGAAGGAGGAGTGCATTCGGCTCCGGAGGGTTCATTAGCTGCGTGTTGGATTGGGAGGTGCTGTGCACGGAATGATTTATACACATCCCTGCCACTCAAGCCAATCCAGCCTAGAATAATTCAAAACCAATTCCGTAAATCACTTATTAATTATTACTGAAGTATTTATGCAGCAGAGGTGCCTTCCTGTGAATTGTTGGGCTTTTTTACCAGCATTTTCTGCGCAGACAAAAAAATTTTGACTCCTTGATGCATCCTGAGTGCAAGAAGACCCAAATCTTTGGAGTACCCCTGCTCTGCCTGGCTGGGGTTTGAGCAGAGCCTCTCACTGCAGCCCCCAGCCTGACCATAGCGTGTCTGCCTGCTCCCTGAGTAATGAGCAGGTATCCTAATTAATCCTCATTTCCAGCAGCAGCCCGAAGGAGCTGCAGGATGAGCACGGTGCCATTTGATGCAGATGAACTGTGCTTTGGTGGGAATTCAATTACACAGCTTTTCCTTGCTGAACATAATGCATTTGGACGATACAGTAGTTCCAGTGTTAATGAGATGCATTTTCACTGCTGTGAAGTCTGTATTTCTCCCTGCACTTAGTGCACAGCATCCACATTAATTACAGTTCCAGTGGAGAAAAACCCACAGTTACTACCTGCATTTCCCTCCTGGTAATAGCAGTTTCCTTGCATGGCCGGGAACATTATGGATTCACTTCTCAGCCACATTTTATACCAAACAACTTGATTGTGATAGCAGAGAGAAAACAACTCTGCTTCCCTTTGGCTGCCCAGGCTGTGCTGTAAAAGGGTCATTTAGAGGAGGGGGTGAATCAGCTGCATTCAAGTCAGAACATCCTCGGAGTAAAAGCATTTCTGGAAGTTGTTTTAAGAGGGTTTTGTAAGACATATGGAACTCAAGGCCAATTTAAACCAGAAGCTGATGGGCCCACACAAAGATGGAGCATCCCCCTGGGATGGGGGGCTGTGTCTGGCTGGAGCCCATCCCTGCAGGGCACCCCCGAGCCCTGGAGCCAGCACAGGAAACCACAGGTATTTCATTCCAAGGAATGAACGTCTGTGCTTTGATTTCTTTTTTTTGTTTTTGAGAGTTTTCAAATTCCCAAGCCTGGCAGCGTGGAGTTTCCCTGATATTTCTCCAGCAGGAGTTGTGCACTGGGGGATATTCCACTGTTTGCTGCATACTCCCACATTTTGGCCACAGATTTTGTTGTCACCATTCCTGGAAACGTTCAAAAAACAAGTAGACATGACACTTGGCGATACAGTTTAGTGGGAATGGTGGTGTTTGGTTAAAAGCTGGACTTGATGATCTTGAAGGTCATTTCCAACCTTAATGATCCCGTGATTCCATGGAAAGCTGAGCAGTTGTAAGGTGTGTAAAGCAGGAGTTCCCAGGGAATAGCACTGCAGAGATATTTAATAAAAAAGTGAAAGGAGTGAGAGGGATTTGTCTTTACAAACTGACTGTGGGTCTGCTGGTAGGTAAAGATAGATACTGAGAGATGAAAGAAGCAATGGGAAGAACCATAAATCCCATAAAAAAGAAAAAGGGGGATATACATTAGAAGGGGTCTGTATTAGGTGATCTGGGGAGTCTGTACCTCTCAAGTAGCTCAGCCAGTGGGGAAAGAGAGAGGGAAATGCGGCCGGGAAATCAGGATAAAAAGGAGGCTGCGTCCTCTGACAGTTTGAGAGACCCCATGGGAAATGCCCCATGGCCTCTCACTTTATTCAAATAAAGTAACAGGACTTCTCTGTCTCCTTTTTGGACATAAACCTCTGGTGTTTGTGGATTAATTTTCCCGACGAAAGTGAGCAAAAGTGTTGTAGCATGATGTATGAATCACTCTGTGACCTCCCTTTAACGCCACTGCCTCACCTGTTAATAGCTGGAAATCCCTTGTAGGCTCTTTAATGCATCTTGGCAATTGGCATGGAAACAATTCACAGTTATTAACAGTTATTTCTGTTAATCATTCATGTCTTTATTCAGGTGTTTACACATCTCCCTTTGTGTGAATCTCTCCTCTGTCTCAGGAGTTGAAACTCCCCGAATATTGGGTGTGGTTAAAAATAAAATGCCGTGCACAAAACCTTGGCTTCCCTGAGGAGTAACTGTGCAGGAGGAGGGGAAAACACTGGGATCCGGGGCTGTTGTGGTGGGCATGGACGGCCGAGGGGCTTTAGGAAAAGGATTTGCACAGAGTACTGGGGAGAGAGATCCTTGGTCTCTGCGTCCAGCTGAGTGTATCTGGGGAAAAAGCAGTGAGAAGGATCTCATCCCACTTTTTCCTTCATTCCTTTGGAAGTGAACACTGCCCTTTTTCAAAAAAGGCTTCTTTATTTTTCTTTCTTCTCCCTTTTGATACTGATGTTTAAAACAAAACCAGGAGCTCACCCTCTCACACTCGTGGTGCAGTTCCCTGTTTGCTGACAGCTTCCAGCAAGAATTTCAGGGGAAAACACCTTTTTCTGGAGCTCTGAGCCCCTCTGGTGTGGTGGAGGCTTTCAAAGGCAATGGAGCAGGTGTCAAGACCTGAAAAGTCTGAATCCTTTTGAAAACCAGAGCTGTGTTTCAGTCACCCAAGCCCTGGTGCCTGCTCTGCTCTGCTCTTTCAGAGGTTGCAGTCCTTGTGAGCAACACTTTTTGCAGCCCCAAGTACTTCCAAGTGGAAAACTAACAAGAGGATTAAAAAAAAATAGAGAATCCCTGTCCGTTTACTTTCTCGCTGGTTGGAAATGCACCTGAGCTGTGTTTTTATGGTGTCGCCTGCAGCAGCAACAGCTGCACGTGCACTGATTTACTGATGAGGGAATTGTGAAGCACAAGTCTCTGGAAATCCTGTGACTCCAGGAGCCAGAGCGTCCCAAAATGTGAAGAGAGGAATAAACCCAGGGTGCACTGCACTAGATGGAGCTCCAGGACAGCTGGCTTTCCTCAGCGCCCAGCTCCTGCTCCTGCCCAGCACTGGAAGGTGCCTGGACACGGGAGCTGCTGGAGGAGACCTCCATCAGTGACCACCGTGCCCATCCCAGCAAAGCCCCCAGGATGCCTTTAGCTGATGTTGTTTGGTGCCTCCAGGCTGGTTTGGCTGCCTGCAAAAACAAAAAAAAAATCTCAAAAATGTGAAATACCAGCTCCTCCTTCCCTCTTCCATCCCTTTGGTCAGCTCCATGCTGGAGGCAGCAGCATCCCGTCCTCCTGGGAATCAGGACACGGAAGTGCTGGTAGATCTTGCCCTCAGCTCACTTGCTGCTGGCTCAATCTGGAGGAATTTACTCGAGGGTAGAGCTTTCTCTGCTTCTTTAATTAAAACTTGCTGGTAGTTTCTTGTGGTTCAAATTTCCCTTAAATCTGGCTTGGTAGGCACCTGTGGAGGTTTAATTGTAGCTAATAGGAAGTGCTGGGTTTGGTAATTCAGGGGAAACGAATGGAAATGCAGCAGGTGAATGGTTGTGGTGGAGCTTTTCAATATTGCTGAAGTTCTTGGGCTCTCAGTGAGATCCTGCTCTCCAGGCAGGAGTGGTTTTACTAAAAATTCCACTTATAAATGGTACTAAAGCCTCTGTTAAGACTCCAAAATAATGACTGTGATTCTTTTTGTAGGCCTTCTGAGTACACTGCTGCTGAGGGGCTCTAGAAATTGAAGCACTGTGTATTAAATGAAGGTCGTGTTGGGCTGTACAGAGGCTCCCCAGATATCTGCTGTTGGAATGGGGTATCTCTCTTGTTTGAAGAGTGTCTGGTGTTCAGTGTGGCCCTCAGTAGGAGAGCAGGACTGGATAAAGCAGGTTTTGCTCTCTAAGAGATCAGATACTCCTGTGAGCAGCAGGGATCTGTGTCTCAGCCAGAGCTCTGCTTCCAGGGAAGGCTCCCAGTCCAGCTCTGTGTTATTTTTTTGCATGAAACTTTGCTGATTTTGTGGCCATTTTTGTGTGCCACTGAAAACTTTCATGGAAACATGGGAATTATGCCCTGGCTGAGGATGGGAAAGGAGGGATCTCCTCCTTGGGGTGAGGGCTGGTCACCCCTGGACCTGGGGATGGTCCCACTGGGTGATCTTCCTTTGGGTGCTGGGGAGTAGGAGCCAGAGGGGTTTTTTAATTTGGACCAAAAGCCAAGTGCCTGTGCCTGGGCTGGGAGTTTGGTTGAGGTCCTGCTGCTCAGATCCTGTCCTGCTGCAGGTGGAGATAGGGATGGGAGGGTTGGAGCACCTCTGATCTCTAGAGACAGACTGGGAGAGCTGGGGATGTTCAGCCTGGAGAAGAGAAGGTTCTGGGGATTCCTTAGAGCCCCTTCCCATGCCTGAAGGGGCTTATGAAAAAGAGGGAGAGGGACTTTTCATACAGGCAGACAGTGACAGGAGAAGGGAGATGGTTTTAAACTGAAAGAGGACAGGTTTAGCTGGGATACTGGGAAGAATTTACTCTGGGTGGTGAGGCTCTGGCACAGGGTGCCCAGAGAAGCTGTGGCTGCCCCTGGATCCCTGGCAGTGTCCAAGGCCAGGCTGGACGGGGCGTGGAGGAACCTGGGATAGTGGAAGGTGTCCCATGGCAGAGGGGTGGCACTGGATGGTCTTTCAGGGAAGATCTCTTCCAACCCAAACCGGTCTGGGATTCTAAGAGCAGTTTCTTACCTGTGAACACATCTGCCTTTATTGGGCTTTTGCTGGGAACTGGGTGTGAAGCCCAGCCCTGTGTCCTAAGGCATCCGAGGCTCCTCTAATCCCTCCCACCTTTCACCCCACAAATGCAGGTCTTCTTCAGGGTCTTTGTTGCAAAGAACCCACAGCCATCTGCTCAGCCTGCCTGAACTTTTCTGTTCGTTCTCCTTCCCACGTCTGCTGCACTGACGATCTTAGCTGGGAGGAGGGAGTACCTTGCAAATGCCATATGCCCAGGATTGTGCCGCTGTGCTTTCCCACAAGTACTAAAATCTCATAAGCAACCTGCTTGGACATGATTGCCAGCGCTGCTTCACTCACCAGAGGGGAATGGAGATTTGCATCTATTTCAGAGAGGCAGCCGTGAGTTTGATTCTTTTTGTGAGATTAATTGAACCATGACAAGTTTTCTGGCTCACCAGCTCCAGAGCTGTGGCCGTAGGAATTCTTCCTCTTCTCCTTCTTGAAAGCAGATGGCAATTTATTCCATAGTCATGTTGGAATAATGCGTGTTCCTGTGCCTCTGTGTTTGGATGGTCAATAGGGAGCAGTCTATCTTCATGTGATTTTAAGTATCTTGGAGGACCCAAATGCACAGAGCTGTGCTTGGGGACTTTGTGTAGGTTTGTGATCCTTTTTAGAGGAGCTCAGGCCATAAAATAGTGACTGGAATTCGGGGGGGGCATAAATAGCCCATTTTTATCTGTGGCATCTATAACCTTGCTTGACTGTTCGTGTTATTTAGAGGGAGTATGGACACATCTGGGTTATTTAAACAGTCTGGAAGTTCCAAGATGGGATGGAGGAAGGAGTTCTGATAATGGAATAAACTGCACAAGACTTGGAAAGCAGCTGAATGTCCTCTGGAAGAAAAAAAATGTTATTTTTAGGTCTTTCTAGTGGTTTATTTATGGAGGGAGCTCCTGCACTCTGGAACAGTGCTGGGCTAGTGGGAAGAGCATCTCTGCCTTCATGGGAAAGTCACATGCCATGTTTTAATGATTTTTGGTGGTGACTGTCCAGCTCTGGGGTTCCCCTGTGGGTGAAAGTCATGTTTGCCATAGTTCAGAGCTGGAAATCTGTTTTCCACAGTCCCAGAGATGGAAAAGAGATGGAAAGCATGAGGTGGGTCTAAGATCAGCACAGCTCTAGCACTTCTTGCTCCTCTGCAAGGTCAGCTCTCTATTTTGGGTTTTTAGGGAGTCAAATCGTACATATGAATTACTTCTTGTACAAAGTTTTCAATTGTCAACAGAGTGATTTGTGCATAAATGTTTTCATTACTTGGCTGGCTCCATGGATGGATGGATAATATCCATCAAATAAATTATTCATCCCTTTCTCTCCTTGCCATCATCAGATAAATTCCTTGTGCTTTATATTTGTTCATTATTCATCTGGCTACGAGGAACAGACATATTAGAGATGGGTTAGGAGCTAAATCTGCTTTATTGAACCCAGCAAGGGAGCTCTGGTTGATGTTGGGGTCTGTACCAACACAAACCTCATCCCATGGAGTCCGAGTGCCCTCTGGATGCTCCGAGTGGCTCCACGGGTGATGAGAGTCCCCAGGTGCTGAGCTGAGGGCAGAGCCCTCATTCCTGAAGGAAATAACAGTGGAGAGGAGGGGAATGACCAGTCTTTGTGGCAGTTTTTGCAGTATTTTACTCAACACCGGGGCCTGGGGCTGCAGACCTTCCTTCCTTTCCCAGGCTTCCACTTTTCAGCTTCCTCAGGCTGCTTTTGCCCCAACAGAGCCACACCAGCTTCCTGCAAAACACTCCATGAGCAGGGATATGGGAACATTTCCCACCAGTGCCAGAGGAGGAATGGAGGGGGAAAGGATTTCGTTTGGCTCCTCCACAAAAAGAAGCAAAGAAAACCATCACACAGAAGGCAACTGAAGGGACAGAGATCAGCTGCTCCTGCTCGGAAGTGACCTGATTTATTCATTTGATTTTCAAGTGTTTTGCTTGAAACTGAACCCATTTCAAACTTTTGTGCTTTTTATTGGCGTTATTCCAGTTCTGAGAAGGGCACCTATGGTTATTTTCTTTTTAAACCACTGGGGAAAGCATCTTTCAATTCCCTCCCCAAAAAAGACAATACGTTCTCCAAACCATTTTCCCTCTCAAACATTTCGGGCAGACACGAAATACAGAAAGTTTCACCTTTAAAGAGTGAAGAGCTGGAAAAGTAACCTGGATGTGAAAAGCAGAGGTGACCACAGAGCTTGTTTGTATCCTTGACTCGAGGGTGCTGTGCCAGGCACCTGCTCGTAAGACCTGGCTGATCCACGTGAGGGGTTTGCAGGCAGCCCTGGAACACCAGGAAAGCTTTGATTTTTCCTTCCCAGCATCAAATGCAGACACAAGCATCAGAGAAGGAATGACAACGGAGGGAAAAGCCCTGTGGCTGAGGGGATGAAGGGAAGTGCCTCCTCTACAGGGAGGGAGGAGGAACAAAAGGGGTTCAGGGGTTTCTCCTGGTGCTTCCCAGCCCACCACCAGCCCGTGCTGGTTTTCTCAGTGTGTTGTGCTGCAGAGATGAGCCCAGAGATGCTCTGGGATGAGCCCGTGGCTCCCATCCGTCCCAGAATACCCCACAGCAATGCCCCACACAGGTTTTGTGTCTGTTAAGTGCAGGATCCACTTCAATGGACACCCTCAGCTGCTGCAATCCGTGTGTTCCCTAAAGAAGGAGAATCCTGAAGAAAGAGAATATGGCACCAAGCAGGGGACCTTCCTGCCTGAAGGACGTATGGGAGTATAATTTGTGGAGTGATTGATGTATTTTATTTTTAATGATATTTTCCCCTCTTTTCAGCGGTCTCATGCAGGGGACGCATCAATCTTTGAGCGCTTTCCAATTCAGGAATCTATTTCAGCAGGAATGGTTTGCCTTGCCCATGTGGGTGGGAGTGGGAAGGGGAAGGAGCAGAGTTTGCTCTGCTTGTTTTGCGTGCCTTCAGCCTTGGAATTCAGGGTACCAGGGAATGCAGGAGCTCTCACTGAGCCTGATGGGGGATCCTGATGGCTGATCCATTAAAACTTGGTGCTGGAGAGGCTGTGAAAGATTTTGCACAAAATTAAGCCTGTTTCAGTGTCCTTTTCCAAGCTTAACAGGTTTTGGGAGGAATCATGGGTTGGCGCTTTCTTTTTTCTTTTTCTCCTGCTTTTTCCCTCTCCATCCATGGCAAAGAGTGGTGTCTATTAAATACATAATTCATTCTGTAATAGACCAAATCAGCCGTTATTAAAGAACTTGCAAATGAGAGTGGGTTTTGGGGTCCTGGCCACCCCTATAAGGCTACTGCCTGCTGCCAGAGGCCTGGGCAAAAGGCAGGGACTTATTTAAACCCCCACATCTATTCATAAGAGTGTCTCTGGAAAAGCAGGATTTTCCAGCCTGTTGCTTCCAGAGTCCTCTCACCTGCGAGTGCTTTGCAGGAGTGTCACCTCCCCTGTGTCAGAATAAAGGGGATTATTGATATATTCCCTCTACTGAGAGGGCAGCTGGTGTCTGGATGGGCTGGATGGCCTTGGAAAGGTGACCTGGGGGCACTCGGACCTCCAGCTGCTGGGCCAGGCTGCAGGAATTGCCTTTGCATGGCTCTGGGTATGTGTGGAGGTCCTTAAATCAATAGGGTGTTCCACCAGTCCTGTCCCCTCTCAGCAGCTCCTCCTCATCCCTTGGTGCCCTCCTGGGAGGAAACTCCCCCTGCTCAGCATGGATTTGGGGGCAGCATGGTGAGGGGGTGGGGTTGGCACCTTTCCCTGTTGAGCTGCGGGGTGGGCAGCCCATGGAGACGTTTCTCAGGAAGCTTTGCAAGGCACAGGGCAAGAGCTGCTGGGGTGACCTGCCCAAGACATCCTCAGGGCTGCTTGCTCTGTCTCTGGAGTGGATTACAAGATTTTTTAGATTTTTTTTTGCTCCCAAGGAAGTGGCAGAGGCTGGACAGGCTCGTGGAGATGCGGAGAGGCAGATTTCCCCCACGCAGACCCGGGGCTGCTCCTGGAAAAACATCATTTTCTTTTGGCTACAAAGGGCTCTTCCCACACAGAGCCCCATGGGTGCAGGGTCACTTCTACCAGGGATGCTTTGTCATTTTTCTTTTGCTAACAAGAGCTCCAGGAGGTTTCTGCTGACACTGCTCCGTCATGCAGCCCAGGTGTTTCCAGCTCAGCTGCTGGAGCTTCCAGTAACAGTTTTTCTAACACTTATTTCACCCAGAATATTCTGTAGCTCGCTTAAAATTAAAACTGTAAGAGTTGGGTAAAACAAATTGTATTTAATATCAACTTAATTAGCCCAATGATATTGCACAGATGGTATTCTGGATTTTCATGTTTTATTCAAGAAACCTCTTGGGTTTGGGATAATATATCTGAAATGGAGGCAGAATTCAGCGGCCTCACCGTGGCATTTAAACCAAGTCTGCTGCAGAGCTCGGGGGCCTGGGCTGTGCTCTCTGGGTTTGGTGAGGCCAGTTCTGGTCTTGGGTGGGCAAGAGTGAATGTGGAGATTCCCAGCTGGACTCACAGGTTTTTCATGGGTGTTTGAGCAGCCATTTCCACCTTTCTGGGTGCAGAGTGGAGTGCTGGAAGTCAGGAATGCTGGTGTTATATGTGTCTGTTTTAGGCATTTCTCTAATCGCTGGCTGCCTTTGCTTCTGCTGCAAGACTCCTCTGCCCCTCCAGAACCACAGAAAGAACATCCAACATCCCTAAAGAGCAAACAAGAACTAAGTTGTGCTTTGAATTTCAATTTGTTCTCCTTCTGACACTCAGAGTGGCAGGGAAAGGGCTGATTGAAGCCCTGGAGCCACCTCTGCCAAAGGAGGAACAACCGTGTGGAGCCCCTTTCCTGGTGCCTTCCTCAGTGTATTCATCCATGAGCTACCAAATGTGTGTAGGAGCAAGGTTTGGATATAATCTTGATTTAAACCCCCAGCAACTCCAAAGATAAACTACTTGTTGGGGGTTTTACTGATGCTTTGACACGGATGCTCAAACTGAGGCTGTGTCCTGTCTGTGCCCACCACCAGCTTGTTCCAAGCTGCAGACTTACCTGGGACTCTTTGCCTTGGATTTGGCCCCTTGCTGCCTTCAGTGAATGAATCCCTTTGTGTGCTGGGTCCAGCTTGCCACCAGCAGCCAGCTGAAGCTGAGGCAGCTCCTGAGAGCAATTTGAATTATTATTTAATTTGGCCAAGGCAGTGGAGAGAGGTTGTCACCTCAGAGGGCAGCAGGACTAATTTGGAGGTTGGTGTCTGGAGAGAGCTTCATGGGTGGCTCTGGGTGTCTCTACAGCCCCCAGAAGCTCATGGGGCCTGAGGGAGATTGGGTGGAGAGGGGAAATTCCAGTGCAGACTGCATTTCCAGTGCAGACATGTCCAGTGTCTGAGGCTTCCCTTGGAGCTGAGAGAGAGAAACTAATTTTCCTGAAGTGCCATTCCCCGCCCTGGATTTAGGTATCTGAACTGAGTGAGAATGTGTGTCCTGGAAAAATCTTTTTTTTTAACATGGAACCTCCAAAATCTAGCTTGGACAGAGACACCTGAGTAGTTAATACCTAAATTCAGGCAAATTTAAATGTGTTTCTTCCCTAATTTTTGCTCAGCTTCCCTGTCCAGGTCCATCCACCCACCTAAAGCAGGCCCAAGCTCTTTGCTCTTTCCACCTGTCTTTCCTCTGCCCCCAAACATGATGTGAAACACTGTTTTAAAATGTTTTACCCTGTAAAACAACATACTGCACTGTTCCCTCTCATTTTCAATTTTATGCAACTTTCTCTGCTGGAATAGGCTCAATGATCTCAGGAAATAATTGGTGAGCTTGTTAGACTAATGGGATTTTTATTTTCAAGGCTATAGATCAAACAAGTATGCCTGAAAATTCATTATACATGCGGTGTGCATGAAATAATTATTCTTCCCATGGAAGTGCTGGAGGAGAGACTTTGATAAAGGTGTAGCTTTAAAAAAGCCTGCTTGATTTATCATTTCCAAGGCAAAGTTCCCATGAGATGCACTAGTTCAGTATCCAGTGACAGTCACCTGGCTGGCCAGGGGGCAGGGGACAGCCTGGCAAGGACTTGGACTTGCTTTTTGGACTTCATTTTTGGTCTGGATCTGAACAGTCCCTGAGTTCTGCTCCTCCTTTTTAGCAACGAGCCTCAGATGTTGCTGGGAGCAGCAGAATTTTGTGTTGCTTCCAGGCGGTGAAAAGGGGATGGTTTCCCACCTCTCTCTTCTCCAGGGCTTTGGTTTTCCATCTCCTTCCCCTCTGGGGAAGCAAAGGAAACCTCAGTGTGCAGCGAGGAGGGGAGATTTGCTCAATCGTGCACGTGGACACGTGAAAAAGGGGGCGTCGGCATTGGAGAATCCATCCCAGAATAAAATTATGGATATTGACTGAGACGTGGGCTGTGCTGGATCATGTTCAGCCCCACCATCCCAAGCATTTTGGGTCTAAACTGCAGTGTCTGGGGTTCTCCTGGTCGGGGCTGCTGGGATCTTGTCTATGAGCTGAGCTTGAGCAATTCCATGGGCTGTGTCCTGTGAGGAACCAGGTGGAGATGTTGGCAAGGGGGCTGGAGCACCTTCCCTGCGGGGACAGGCTGGGGAAGTTGAACCTGGAGAAAAGAAGGTTGTGTGGAGACCTCCCAGCACCTTCCCAGTGTGTGAAGGGGCTGCAGGGAAGCAAGAAAGCGACTCTTCCTTGGGAGCTGTAGGGACAGGACAAGGGGGAATGGGATCAAACTGAAAGAGAGGAAATAGAGGTTGGATATCAGGAAGGAATCCTTCCCTGTGAGGATGGGGAGGCCCTGGCACAGGGTGCCCAGAGAAGCTGGGGCTGCCCCTGGATCCCTGAGAGTGTCCAAGGCCAGGTTGGACAGGGCTTGGAGCACCCTCGGATAGTGGAAGGTGTCTCTGCCCGTAGAATGAGATGAGCTTCAAGGTCCCTTCCAACCCAAAACTTTCTGTGGGTGAATTTTACCTTCAGTGCATTTGCAAACTGCGATTTATTTTTGCGTCTTTGTTTGAAAACTAGTTTGTCTTAAGGATATTTTGTGTGTCTCTGTTGGAGCTGTCCACATATTGCTGCTCTTCTCTCAAGAATTTTCCATTTGTAGAGCTGGCCAAAGAATTAATTCTTCACTGAGAATTTCCACAGAAAAATCTTGTATAAAAAATCACAAGTGGGTACTGTCTTTGTGCGGAAAATTGGTGAATGTTTGGGGTATGACAGGAGAAACAAAAAAGGAAGAAAAGCAAAGGCAAGTTGTAAAAAGGATCAAAAGCGTGAACTGTGACATCTCGGAAAGGAAAATGCTTGATATACCTTGGAAAAGCTTGAAAACAAATCTCCAACATAACTTAAAAATAGTTCTTCTCATTCTGCAGGCACAAAGACTAATTGGAAGTGACACCATTTAAGAATGTCACTTCCAGTCTGTCTCATTCCCCTGGTATTTGTTTGCTGGGCCGGGGTGGGATCACTCCATGAGCAGGCACAGGGGATTTTGTCCTTCACTGGAGACTGGGCTTGGTGCCCCATTTCCTTCTGGGCAAGCAGCTCCTGATCCTCGTGGATACAGCCACAAGTGCGGAGCAGGGATCTGGACCTGGAATTTCCAAGCCAGTGTCTGATCATTGACCTATTTCCCACACGCGCCATAATAAATGATGAACTCACTGACCAGCTCCTGATAGGAAAAGCTGCTGTGCAGGGCTGAGCTGTGCCACTGGGCACCTGGGACAGCCCATGCTCAGCCTGGGTGCTCAGCTTGGAGCAGGGGGAGCTGTGGGATGTGGCACTGGAGCTCCTTGCTGGGAAATGAGCCTTGCCTGCACTGTCTGGTGCGATATTTCCTGGCTGGACCGGGAAAAAGGCAACGTCACCGTGAGCGTCCCGCCCAGGATGGATCTTGTGGATGAATCCATCATTGAGGGTACCACGGAGCGCTGCTTTGGACTAGGCTAGAGTTAAGTCCCTTCCCAGTGGCTGGTTTGGGGCTGTGTTTTGGGTTTGTGCTGAACACAGGGGTGATAATACCGATATTTTTGTTGTTACTGAGCTTGCACAGAGCCAAGGCCTTTGCTGCCCCTCATGGGGAGGGGCTGGGGGAGGGTGACACAGCCAGGACAGGTGACCACAACTGACCCCAGGGATATTCCAACCCTCATGCCCAGTATATAAAGTGAGGGAAAGAAAGTGGAAGTGAAGGACATTTGGAGTGATGGTTTTTGTCTTTCCAAGTCACTGTGAGAGGGGGCCCTGCTCTCCTGGAGGTGCTGAGCACCTGCCCAACCGTGGGAAGCAGTGAATTAATTCCGTATTTTGCTTTCCTTGTGTGCGTGGCTTTTGCCTCCCCTCTTCAACTGTCTTTATCTCAACCCATGAATTTTCCAGCTTTTACCCTTCCAACCCTCTCCCTTATCCTGCTGGTGAGGGAGTGCCTGAGCAGCCAAGAGGGACTGGGGTGAAACCACGACACAGGCCACGGGTTTGCTGAGGGAGGGAAAGGCAGTGGGTTGGAATGAAGAGTTCCCATCAGGGTGCACTGAGTGAGGGGATGATGCATAGGCCAGCAGCAGTTGTGGCTGGAGGCTTCCTGCTGGGCTGAGGGCAGTGGCTGCACCCATCCACTCAGGAAACACACTCAGCATCTCATGGGGGAGGCCTTTAGGCACAGCTTCTGCTGAAGGTTTGCAAATATCTCCCTGGGCAAAGCATCCAGGGCAGTTCTTCCAAAGGCCACAGCAGCACCTTTTAGGAACCCACAGCTTACAACAAATTGCACACAATGACTCTGCAGTGCATAAGCAACAAGCAATCCAGCGTGCTAACGACCAGCAGCATTAATTACTGGCCATTTCCTCCAGATGCTTCTAACCTCTGGTCCCAGCTGCAAAACCAGCTCACATTGTGCAACAACTGCATTTAGAGGCCCAGAACATCCCTGCCCTTTGGTTGACTGGGTAAAAGTTGGATGACAATTTGTAGCCCCACAGGGGAATTGTAAAGCTTCACTAATTAACCTATGAGTGGTTTGGAATTCTCTGCTGAAGGAGCTGTGTGAGTGTGAAAAGCTGCTGACAGTGCTCGAAGTTGGTGTTGCTTTTACACAAGGGGCATCTCAAAGGGGTCTGGACACCTTCCCATATCCCAGATTGCTCCAAGCCCCATTCAGCCTGGCCTTGCACACTTCCAGGGATGGGGCAGCCACAGGAAACCTGTGCCAGGGCCTCTGCACCCTCACGGGCAAGAACTGACATAATTAATGTAATTAACATAGTTCCTTCTGAAGGTCCAGTGATGAAAAGCATCTCTGTAGCTTTAGCTGATGAATTTCAACGCCGAAAGACACAAATAAAACCCAGATGAAATGGAGCTCAAGCTGGCCAGGAGGAACATTTCCTCTCCTGCTGCCAATTATTGGGCAAGGATTACACCGCAGCGTGTTAGTAGAATTAAATATCTATTTGAACTTTGCTTCTCATGTACTATTTAATTTTAATATTATTTATTCTTTGACTTTCAATAATTCACTGAGATGCATTCATATCAGTAATTAAAACATGTACAGTAAGAAACAGAGCTTGCATAAATTATTCCACGGCATTCATTATTTATTTGACCACTTATAGCTGTGCAAAATTTACTGAGAAAATGTGTACATTAATTAACATGTGCATTACATTTTCATTAGTGCACTTTTTCAGTGAGTAAAGATACTCAGATTTGGGTGTGTGAGCGGCTAGAGACGTCTTGCTTGTGCCTTTTAAATTATTTAGATTTAACAAAGAGGTCTGTGGTTGGGATCCAGAAGGAGCTGCTTGTGGGAAGCCTTTCTGCTGGCCTGACACACGTGATGGCAAAGTGGTTTTATCCAAAGCTGCCAAGATTCCTGAGCCAAACTCAGGGACGGGTGCTTGGCTGCGTTGTACAACCACTGACATTTGGGTAGAGCAAGGAACAAGAGAAAATCTGATATTTAAGACCCTCTGGTTTCATTTCCTGTGGTTGAGTCAGTCAGGGAGTGCAGTTGCCGTGGTGGTCCCACTGCATTTCTTGGCTGGTGCATCCTGGAGGATGAGGCTCAGGACAAGGCCCTGGAGAAGACTCTCAGAGGGGTTCTGGAGGCACCACTGTCCCATTTTACCAGCCCCACAGGCTCCAGCTGAGGCTGCTGTGAAGTGACTCCAGTTCCAACAACATCTCTGGAGAAGGTCCTGCGCATCAGCACCAAGGCACAGCTCAAACAGTGCGGAATTTATTAGTGCCAAGTGGATTGAAAAAACCAAACCAAGCCAACCAAACAAGTCACAGATTCTATCATAGTCTGAAAGGGAAGAGAAACATTTTTAATCAGTGCCACAAAATTTACATCGATAACAAGTCCAGTAGAGCACCAGGAAATTTCCACATGAGTAAACTCCACTCAGTGCAAAAAAGCTTTTATCCACCCTGGAATTTAATGGTTCAGCTGGCATGTGAAAGCTGTTATTTGGAGGTTTAATTATTAAGGTCAAATTAAATTTCAGCTGTTGGAGCAATGAGCTCTCTCCCTCTGCAGATTCCAGCTGAGGGATTCCTTGCTGGGGAATGCTGGAGAGGATTTTGGTGTATCCACTTAAAATGTATGTCCCATGGGAGCCTCCCTGCTAGGAGTATGTTCAGAAGGCGTTGTATCTTGAATAATGAACTATTCAGGAGGCATCACTCACTTTGGGAGTCCCAGGTGTGCCTTCTTCTGGTTATGAACTACTCATGGTGAAATTTGGCTACGAACTTCCTCATGGTGAACCGTGGAGTTCCTGGTCAAGGAGCTGCTGCTGGAACAAAAGGAGTGCTCCACTTCATGGTTCTGGAGATTTTTCTTGCCCCAGCAGGAGCTCTGGCTGGGACTCGTAATGGGAAATGGGGGTGTTGCTGTGTGGAGACTTGTCCAGGTTGGTCACCAGAGGCACATGATGATCAAAGAGAACCAAGACCCCTCCAAAACTCGCTCTGTCTTTCCAACCAACCCCAACCCCACAAAATGTGTCTGTGAGTTTTCATAGTTTTTGAATTACCAGCCACAAAACACTTCTAATTATTTCGGGCCTGGCTGTGTGTGCACTCGGAGGGTAGAGCAGCTGAAGGGATACACAGGTTTTGGGAAGCAGAGTAGGAAAAGACAACCATCTGCATCCTGGAAGGCTGGAGTGAGGTCTCAGAGAAAATCTGCCTAATCTTCTCCTGCCTCTTACAGAGACTGGACAAGAGCCATGAGGCTCTGGATCACACTCCCCTGGCCTGCCTGGGCGTGGGAACTCCATCCCTCTGTCCTACAGGGAGGCAAACTCCAGAACCCCCACAGCCTTCCCCAAATAGCTGCACTGGGGGGATTTAGGAGCTGACTTCCCAACAAAGGCCGTGGCAGGGCTGCACTTTGGGCATTTGTTTGTTTTGCCTTGACAGCTCAGCTGCCAGGATGCAAAAAAGGAATTGGTTTGGATGGACACAAAATACATTTCTTGTGCGTGCAGTGAAAGTCGGAAGGAATTCCTGTTTGACTGAACCATCTGCTCTCCTGGGAGTGGGAATCACAAGAAGGAGATCTTCTCTTCCTCCTTCTTCTCCTCATCATCCTTACAGGTACCTTGGAGGTTGGGACACTTCACCAGGGCAGAGACACCCAGGCTGAGTTAGAAAAGGCCACTCCCCACTTCTCTTACACCTGAATGATGGTGGCCTTGCAGAGATGCATCGCAGAGGAGCCTGTTGCTTCCTGGCAGGTGGTGGAAGGAAGTGGAAGCATTCCCAAGGAAAAGGGGGAGAAACTGAGTGTGTCTCACCTGTGTCCTCAGAGCAAAACTTTGGATGGCATTATTCTGTGTATTCCCAACTTCATGGCCAGAGTTGAGGCTAGGTTTGAAAAATGTGGATTTACGTCTTTTATAGAAGAACATTGATTTTTGCACAGCAGAGGGACTCTTTTGAGTTCCCTGCTTGAGACAGAGTTTGAAAAATACAGTGCCTTGTCTTTCAAAAACGTTCTGAGGAGCCACTGCAAGGTTCCAGATGAGGGCCACGATTATGCTCTGGAGGTCGTCAGAGGGAAGGATGCTGCTCAGTCTTTCCCTGTTCTCTTTACTGGAGCTGGCATGAAAATGGATTATTCTAAACCATCTCTCTATGTGGCTGTCACATTTGTCAGGTTCCTGCAGTCACATTCCCTGCTCGATGTTTTCATAAACTGCACTCCTTTTCCTTGGGTTCTGGTGATTAATTGTAATGGCAAGTGGAAATATTGCAAAATAAATCTGTTTTCATGGCCCTCTGCAAAGTCCACTCTGAGAACCCTCTGCAGATTTAGAAGGTTGGAAGGAGGTGGGGCAGCACAAGGTGCACATCAGAGCAGCAGCCCTGTGGTGCCCACGTTTTTCAAACCCAGCCTCAACTCTGGCCATGAAGTTGGGAATACACAGAATAATGCCATCCAAAGTTTTGCTCTGAGGACACAGGTGAGACAGACTCAGTTTCTCCTCCTGTTTCCTTGAGGATACTTTCACTTCCCTGCAGTTATTTTGGTGGGGTCTGTATTTTCCACTAAGGAACAAATTATTATTATTCAGTCCAGGAAACGAAAGGAAAATAGGCAGGAATCATAGAAATGTTCAGGTTGGAAAAGACTTCTAAGGTCAGATCCAGCCATGAACCCTTGCCAGGCCCACCAGTGATGCCATGGACAGGGAGGTGCCAGCAGCAGCCCCAGAGCGGGGCTGTGACAGAGCAGGGATGAGGCCAAGCCCAGAACTGCTTGGGGTAATCGTTGGCAGTGACCACCCCACATTCCTGGGTCCTCCACTTCTGGTACGAAGGCTGCTGTTTTCCCTGGAAAAGTGTCTTTCCAGCCCTGAAACTCCTCTCCACTGGAGAAGCCCCAGCAGCAGTGCCCTTCTTGCACTCTGTGGGTGCTGCAGGGCAAAGCCTGGGGCACCTTGGTTTGGGTTCCTGCAGCTCGCACCATCCAAGAGAAGCTCTGCCAACACCTCCTGCTTCTCCTACATCCTTGCATGCCGTGTCTGATGATCTAAGAGCCTTTCCCAACCCAAACGAGCTGCAGTGAGCACAGCAAGAGATGAAAATGAACTCCAGCGATCCCTTTTTCCTGCAGAAGGTGCAGCTGGGCAGCTCCTTCTGTTGAGGTGCCCTTCAGCCCAGCACTGGGACACTGCTGCTGAGCTGGGCTCAGCTTCATTCGCTCTCTTGAAGTAAAAGATAGGATAAAACTAGGACAAAACAACAAAGAGGGAGTGACAAAGAGGGAGAGCCTAGATTTGAACTGATAGAAACCCCAGGAACTGGTGTGCAGCCCAGTAAATATGGAGTGACATTACCTGAGCTTGGAAAAAAACTGACAAATTGTTAGACTGAATTCATATCTGTAGTGGAACTGGAGAGCAAACACCATGGAGACATCATTATTTCCTTTAATCATTTTCTTTGGCAACAGAATCAGAAGGAAAAAGCTCCAGAGTGACTCTTATTGTATTTTCCCTCCCTGTGCCTTTTCTTTCTCATTCCCTCCATAGTTCCCAGCTCTATCAAGATTGTGACAAACTTAATTATCAGCAAACAGTAGGAATCTCAGATGACATATCCATGGTTTTTTCCTTTCTTCTGACTTCATGAGAGCTTTCTAGTCTCTAATGTAGAGTGAATAAGGACAGGGAGCAGATGGTGCTGGTGTCCAAAATCAGCAGCATCTGAGCCCTTATCTCCTTGAGATCTTCAGTGATAAGATGTGGATAACGAAACCTCCCGGAGCGATGCGATTCGGGCTTGGAGATTCAGAAAATGGGATTGTGCATGGACAGGTCCAGATTTGCCATTTGGGGCGGTGTCATCTGCCAACCTGTTCTTGAAAATCTGGACTAATTTCAGGACTGCTCACAGCAGTGGCTGCAGAGCCCAGGGCTCTTGCTCCAAGCTCCTGGCACCGGGATAAAGTGCATTTGTGGCTCCTGCATCTGTAAATGTGATGCTTGGTTGGCTATAAAACAAGAGCTGGGTGAAACATTGTCATGAACAGGGAGTTTGCCCTAAACTCATTTTTCTGAGGGTGCTAAACAGCCCAGGGTGAGGTTCAGTGAATGGTTTTGAGTGAGAAAAAGATTTAAAAGAAAAATGCCCTAAAATACTTTGAGCATTTTTAAGTGAGGTTTTGCCCTTTGATCTTTTCAAAGCGACTTTTGTTGTCTTGCTCTCTCGGAGACAGTTTTGGCTGCAGGGGTCTGGAGTGGAGGGGCTTTTCAGAGTCCTCACCAGTTCTCCATGTTCAGGGAAGCTTGTGGCCAGCCAGGTTTTGGGGACCTGTGCTCCCATGGCTGCAGAAGCAGGGAGCCCTTGCCCTTGCCTCCACCCTGCCATTATGATTATTATGATTATGATTATGATTATGATTATTATGACATGCAGGCAATCCACTGCTTTGCAGGAAATGTCAAGATTTTCCACAGAGGCACCTCTGTCCCCTGTGCTCCCTCTCTTGAGAGATGGATGATGGTCATGTGCCACTCTACCAGAGCAGGGGCTTTGCAAACACACCAGACACTGAAGGTTTGGTAGAAATATGCAGCAAATCTCTCACCAAACCTTCTCTGAACAACTGCACTCCCTCCTGCATTAGTTTCCTCAAGCTGGATATATCCGTGGCTCCTGACTTACAGAGCAGCTCCTCCTTGGAAACTTCTGGGCCAGCTTCTTTTGCCTCCAAGAAAATCAGTTTTCTGCCAGGATTTGTTTTTCTGGGCCCTGCTGGAGCTCAGAGCATGGCTGGGGCCTCGTGCCAGCTGCACTTCAGTAAATCATTGCCCTGAGCACGATGCAGCAGGGTTGGGACAAGGAGAACATGGGCAGTTCTGGCTTTGAGCTGTTCATCAGCCTCTCAGCTGAACCCAAACCATTAAAATAATTTAAACTGAAATCTTGGACTCCTGGATGATTGAAAGGCTCACATGGGGGTGAGGACTTAGCAGGACTCTGGGTATGTCTCACTGCCCATCACTTTGGGCACTGGAACCTCTGGTAAAACCCAGCTTTTATGGATGTTTGGCACAGCTGGGGCATGTGCCACCTCCAGGCTTCATAAAGGAAACCCCATTTTGTTATTTGTAATTAAACAAAGGCAGCAGATGTGCAAAAGAACCCAAATCTAAAATTCTCTCCTAAGCAAAAAAGTTACATCATCTTACGATTTTATAAAATCCGTTTTTTTTTTTTTTTCCCTTTTATTCTTTTTCCTCCATCTAAAGAGAATGGGGAGGTTGCAGGAGAAGGTGGTGGACACATCCCCTCCCTTGGGCTTGCTGAGTGCGCTGTTTATTCTTGCTTTTAGATGAGTCCTCAGGGAGGGCCAGGCCAGGCTTGCCAAGGCACCTGGGCTGAGAAGAGACCGTTTGCAAGTGGCATCTTCCAGCAGAATCCCCAAGTGTGACACATTCCCGTCACTTCTCCCTTTGTTCCATCCCCAACAGCTGAGTTACGACTTTGTTCAAGCAGGGTCTTCGATGAGGAAGCAAGAACTGGATGGAGGCTGTGCCTGATGAGCAGCAAGGGCTGCCTGGTGGCAGGGATTCTTGGAAACGTGGAGGGAAAGGCTCAGGATGTTCCTGCTCCTCAGGGAACAATTTCTCTGTGGCTGGCTTGGTTTCCTTACACAGAAAACAGCCCTTTTAAAAGGTTGTGTTGCTGCTTGGTTTTTCCTTTGGGAGCCCTGGGACCTTGCCTTTAACAGGGAGGAGAGGATGGTTTAAAATGAGCAGCTCTTGAGCCAAGGGGGCTCTGGGGAGATGGTGCTGAGGGATGGGGAAATTCAGCATTCTGGGAAAAAAAGGAAACTATTCCATGCCTTTCCTGGCTGGAATTACTGCGAGGAGAGCAGCTCTTTTTGCTTTGCTGCTCCAGAGTGAGCACAGGCAATCCCTGTCCTTCCTGGGCATTCCCAGTCTGTCACCTCCACTGTCAGCTCTCCCTGCACCTCTCACGCTGAGGGGAGGTGACACTGTCCCCAGCTTGACACCTCGGTGTGGCTGGGACGTGTCCAAGCTCCCTGCCATGCTCTGGCATTCCTGACTGGATTTATTAGCAATAGCTCATGGTTTCCTGACGTTTCTCCTGCTTGCTGCCTGCCCTGCCCTGCCTGGAGGGTTTTTGCACCACCACATCTTGTGTGTGTGTGAGCACAGCACGGCCCAGACTCTCAGTTCCACATCAGCGCTGCAAATACAGATTTCCTGGATTAAATAGTGAAGGAGAAATGGTTTAGGAGAGCCCCTCCATGACCCTGGGCCGCCCTCTCCACCCCAGCCTAGCTGTGCTGCATGGGGACATGAAGGAAAGACCCAGCCAAAACAAAGAGGGTGGTGAGGAATGGAAGGAACAAGCAGAGCACGAGAAGTGGAACCAGCAGCAGCTGAGCACAGCCAGCCCAGCCTTCCTCAGCAGCTGGATACTGAGTTTTTCTAAACTGCTCATTAATTTTCCACAACACTCTTCAGCAACTCTATTATTGGAGTTGAAATTTCAGCCTGCCGTGTGACAAATCCCTCTTCCTAAATTCTTCTGGGAATAGAGTGAAGAAATCCATCTCTACCCAGACCTAAATACACCATATATCAGAATCTGCTGGAAGTCACTCTAATCCCCCTCCTTTTGGACAATGCTCCAGGCACAGGGTGGGATTGCTGGGGTGTCTGTGCAGGGCTAGGAGTTGGACTGGATGTTTTTTGTGGGTTCCTTCAGTTCAGGATATTCCATGATTCTATGATTCCCGAAAGAGAGATCCACTTTATAAAGCAATTTATTTATGTTCCCAATCTGGCTTGACTGGATCCACGTCTTGATGATGTTCCCTGGATGTCATTTGTATTTTTCAGACAATTCTCTTCCCATTACAAGGAACCTGTAGGATTTATGAGGAGCTGGAGTGTGTGGTTTGTTCTATCTCTCATTAGACTGTCAAACCAGCAGAAAATCTGTCATCTTTCTTCTGCTTTTCTTCCGTATCAACAGTACTTAAAGAAAGGACATCAATTGGAAATTAAAGAAATTTAGTTATGAAACTCATAGGGAAGCACCAACAGGAAAGATCAGAAAAGCAGAGAACAAAGAAGGCAGAAATAAAATAGTCTGACAAACATGAGAATCAATATTAAAAGGGGAGAAAAAAAGTACAAAAGCCTCAAGAAGCCCCACAGAAACTGTGTAAAAAAGCAATGCCTCGCTTTAGAAATGAGAAATGCAAGGAATGTAACAAATGATTTCAGACCCAATCCTATCAGAGAGAAATCTGACTTCAAAAAAAAGCAGCAGCTATGGAGACAGTTTGATAAAAGCCTGTACAATAAAAGATTTGAAAATTGCATCCTCCAACTACTTTAGAGAATGGCAAAAGAAAGGGGTACATATTAAAATACGCTAATGCTGCAACGTCTAATACAAAATGTTCTGTTAGTGGGGGAAAAAAGGTATCTTGACAGGTGTATCGAGATTTACCACCAATCTCAATGACCTCATCAGAAAAAAAAAGGCACTGAAAGGATAATTTTAAAATAGCTCCAACAACTGACTGGGAAGAGCATGGAAGCAAACAGCTCATTTCCGTGGCTGGAAAAAGGTCAAACCTTATTTCGGTGCTATTTTTATGGGAGGCAAAGTAGGGCAGTCCTATCCCACTGCTCGGGATAATAATGCCAACAAAGGCTCCTTGAGAGCACCGCTGGAATAAAACCCTGGCGCCTCGCGGGCTGTGGGCAGAGCCCCAGCACGGCTCCCTGGAACAAAGGGGTTTCTGGAAAAGTCTGCAACCCCATGGAACAGGGAGAGGAGCTCCTGGCTGCGGCTCACTGCTGCCGTCACTGCAGCTCTGAGCCTCCAGGCGCCCAGAAAGGAGATTTACAGCAGCAAAGAAAATGCGCCTTCTCCTCCCAGAGCATCCTGCACGAAGCCATGGCTTGGAAAGGGGCTGCTGGAAAATCCCTGTTTGGAGCTGAAGGCATCACTCTAAAGTCAGCTGTAACATCTTGAACTTCTGCCTTCAAAAATCCAAACCACTAAAAAAAGCAATGAAAAAGCTGGTAGGACATGGGAAAGCAATCTGTGAGTGTTACAGGCAAGTTACCTTTGATTGCGTTGGGGTTATCCCATAATATTCCTACATTTCTAAGTGATCTCGACTGCCTGGCATTGTTAAGATTAAGATTAAGATGTTTATTTGCAGAACCAAGCATTAAAACTGTTCTAGCCCTCAGGCTGCCAGGTCTGAAATTCAAATGCAAAATAGCTGGGCTGGTGCACAGGCTGCTCCTTCCATACCAGTGATATTCCCAAAACCTTCCTGCTGCTTCCGTACCAGTGATATTCCCAAAACCCTCCTGGAATTCAGCAAGTAACGCCTGGCACCTGAATTCCAGATGGAGGGCAGAGGCGATGGCTGTGGTCCATTGTAGGGTTTCTTCTCTGTTTCTGCTTCTTTTCGGTCGGACTTTCCACTAAAGAGATGGGACTATCACGGTTATACACGATTTATTACTTAAAATAACAAACAAGGTATCAGTCTCAGAGTTCGTGGAGCTTAGTAACAAATCGCCATAATGGCAGATAATCACGAGTTTCAAGGTTACACAGCAATTTATAACTTTCTGGTCCAATAAGCAATTAACACAAAACTTTGTTTTGACTTGATAACCTATCACCTCTGGTCACTTTTACTGCAGTGCGTCAATTTTCTACCAATTACCTGTTAAGTCACGTACACCCATATACTTCTATTGTAACATCTAAATTCTTAGCTTAAACTACAAAATCACACCACTATACTTTAAAACCCTCCACCAAATCACTCAACACACTTTCTTATTTATAGCTACAAAAACATAGGTTTGTAATTCTTTTGCTTAGAATCCCTGTCCTGTCATCACATCAGTCCGAGCTCTCTCCAAGGGTTAAGGTCAAATACGTCATTGTCTGTGGAAGTTTTAACCCCTCGGTTTCCTACAGTCCATCCTGATCCTGATGCCATCAAACTGCAAATCAAAACATGGGGAAATTAATCTCCCAACTGCCCTTGAATGGTGGCAGCACATTCCAAATGTTCGGTGGAAGTTTAAAGCCTCAGAGTTTGGGTTGGGCAGCTGGAATTCGACCGGACAACCTTCATTCAGATCCACACAATTACGGACTCCCATCCTGTGTCTCCCTGCCAAGGAGCACGACACAGATTGTCCCCTATAAAAGGTATTTCCACACCTCTGGGACTCTACATTTCACCATCATTCTCCCATGAAAGCCTCAAGCCATGCCCTGGGGAAAACAGGCTTCTTCTTGGGATCAGCCAATGGTACAGTTTGAAGGACAGTAACGGTCGGGGGATTTCCAAAAAAAAAAAAAAAAGGACAATATATGAGAGGATTCAAAACACCAAAATGCCCCAACCATTCTTATCCATCTCAGCCTGCAGTTACTGGGAGTCTTTCTGCCTGGGAGAAGCATCCCATGCTATCTATGGACTGAGAGGGATCGGTGTGAGGGACCCCAAGACACCATGATGTGACCATGGATGAAGGGAACAGGGATTTTAGGGGGGTTTATCACGACTTGTGCCAGGGGAATAAGCAAGATAAGACCCAAACCCAGGGCAGGGCAGTGGAAACACCACGGGTGGGAGATGAAGGGGCCTGAAGATCATCACACCTGGGTTACCCACTCACCTCTGGAGCAAAGCCCAGGAGTTCAGGGACAGCTTTAACAACGAAAAGCTTAAATATCCACACACACAAAATTTAGTTAATGGTGTGCTTTCTGAGCTTTTGTTTCTCATTTGAGTTATATTTTTTATTTTGTAGACAGACTGAAAAGATGATGAGCTGAGGCTGCTGCTCTGCCCAGAGAGGGGGTCCCTGGCAGGATCATCTCCCTCGTGGTGCCAGGTACTCCAGGAATGTCAATGGAAAATGAGGGGCCATACAGGACTGGAACAAATTTCTCAAAATTACATTAGTCAGCAAATAAGGAAAAATCATAATTGCTGTGGATAAATGAAAGTCGGATGGATCAGATGTTATTTCACATTGCAGAGTAACTGCCTCCTTTGGGTGTTTAAGTTGGGCTTTCTGCATCCATTACTAAATTTCCATCAGGTCTTACAGAGCACGGAAAAGGTTTCAAAGGTAATTAAATCTTACAAAATGTTGCAAAAATAGGCAGCTGCCTAAGAGAAAGGCAGTGGAAGCATCCTAAGTGATGGAGACATCGCCGTGTGAGCTGGGAGTGCAGCAGCCCCCGGAGAATTGGGGGCAGACTGTGCAAATCCCAGGCAAAGCTCAGCCAGGACCTGGAATTAGCCATGAGGCTAAAGCTGCTCCATCAGCCCCAGTGTGTGGAGACAGCGTGTGGCCGAGGGACACACGGGGCTGTGCTTCGCCTCAAGTGCTCCACAGCCCTCTGGAGTGATGCCTAGAATAGAGTCTTGACAAGGTAGAGGCCTTGTCAAGCCTCCAAAGGGGGGAAATGATACCTCAGGTTTTAACCTTTATATGTTTCAAACCCTTTACTGCCTGGTGTGTAACTCTGAAGTTTCTTGTGGCCTGTTAGCTGCTGTTCTCTCCTGCTGGTTAGACAGAACAAACCTCTCTAGGTTTGCTCTTCAAGGACACCCAGATTGTCCTAGGCCCAAAATATGTAAACTAAAATCTTAGAAAGGGGGTAAGCTTGGGGAAATCACATCATTAACTGAAGCTTTAATTGGAGAATTAACCCTGATATGCAAATGAACCAAACTTATAAAAGTGTGAAGAACTTGTGACTCAGGGTCGATCTTGGGTGCTGCCTTTGGCCTGCCCAGGGCGTACCTTTTGAAGGCCCTTCAAATAAATACCTGCCTTTATTCCCTTATTCCTGTCTAGTCTCTGTTTTTAGGTGGCCACCTCAGGCATCAGGAGCACCAAGCCAGAGAACTTCTGGCCTTACCCCACTTTCTGCAAGAGTCTGGAGAGATCTTTGCTGTTACTGAGAGCAGGAGCAGGTGGATGCAATCACCACAGGAAGGGTGGTCTGGCAGTGCATGTGATTTATTCATGGTCTGGAACTGCATTGGGCACTGGAGAGTCACTGTCCTCTGCCCTTTTCAATGCATCTCATTCAATTTCTGTTTGTAAACAATTGTTTTCTGGTCCTGTTCCCCCCTAACTCCCAGTGAAAATTCAACAGGGAGTTTTGAAAGACTGGAAATGCACGTTTCCCGGAAATATGAATTTTTACTGATTGTTTCTGGGTGTTTAAAATAACTCTGGCCTGGGTTGCAATTATTCTGTTAGAAAGAGATTCAGCATTGCCCCATCCCTGGAAGTGTCCAAGGCCAGGTTGGACAGGGCTTGGAGCACCCTGGGATAGTGGAAGGTGTCCCTTTAGGGAAGTTGGAATAAGATGAGCTTTAAGGTTCCTTCCAGCCCAAACCATTCCATGATTTCATGATTCGAGGGAGGTGCGAAATGAGTTTTCTACTCACCCTATACAATATTCCATCTTTAAATCCAAGAGGTAAAGCACAAAGGCACTCGTGTCCTTTCTGCCCTGCTTCATCCCTGCCGTCCCCATGACACCACCGGCAGGAAAGCTTTTCCTGGTGGATTGATGCTGTCACTCAGGTGTGGCTGTGTCCACAAGGACAACCTCCTGGGCACTGGGGCATTTGCGGGGAGCTTACAGGTCCCCACAGTTCCCTGGTCACAGCCCTCCCCCAGCCCCTCAGCCATGCAAATCCCTTCCCTGGGATGTGGCAGGAGATCCGTCACGGCACAGCTCCCACCCCTCCCCTGGGGAGCTGGGATGTTCCCCAGCCCTCTCGGGGACACCAGTCCGCTCTGCAAACCAGTGAAACACGCAGGGGTGTGCAGATTCCCTCATTATCCCTCTCCATGTTTAATACCAGCCCTTCCTCCGCCGTGGGATCCCAGGAGTGCTCAGCCGTGCTGATGAGAGCAGCAATCTCAGCTCAGCAAGGCCTGGCTTGCTAAGGCAAACAAACTATTGCTGGAATTAATACAGGAGAAAAATGGCCCCGGTGTCCTTCCTATTTTTATTTTCTTTCCCAGCCAAGCCGCCTGCTCTGTGGGCTTTGGATTCCTTCAGCTGCACAGAAGGGCACGTGATTTATTGAAACTGGAAAGCATGCAGACAAAAAAGGCTGTGAAATTATTTTGTATCTGACACAATCATTAGTGGTATTATTTCTTTCGGAGCTGGGAAGGACACTTATAAAACATCTAACAAGCTGCTAAGGAGATTGCCTAAAGCAGTGATTTTTCAAAATGTGCTGCTGGAGCCCATTCTTTGTGCTCTGCACATACATCAAGCTCCAGTTTCTTTTTATGGAAAGGACTTCAAATAATATTTCTGAGGGGTGTTTGTGACAGTTTGCTGGTCACTCTCTTCAAATATATGCCACCTGCTGATGGCATAACATGGAGATGGTTGAAAGAGGCCAGGGCACTCTAAGCCAGTGTGTTGTGGGGCAGAGGAGCACCCAGAGCTCCTCTTCTGCTTTGTGACCCCCCTCTGTGCACGTGCACCATGCAAACCCTCCAAGTCCAAGCACGGAGCCAGGTATCAGTCTCTAAGGATGCTCTTGGGGGTGTGGATGGTCTCCTTTGGGTGTCCCACTGTGCCTGCTGCAGCCAGAACTTGTCTAGTGGTCCAGCCTGCTTGGAAGTATTGGTCCAGCTACAAGGGATGCTGGTGGAAGGCACCTTCTCAAGGGACAGGCACCTGTTTCATCAAAGAATCATCACGGGATGGGTTGAAAAGGACCTTAAAGCTCATCCAGCCCCCAGGGACACTTCCACTATCCCAGGCTGCTCCAAGCCCCATCCAGCCTGGCCTTGGGCACTGCCAGGGATCCAGGAGCAGCCACAGCTTCTCTGGGCACCCTGTGCCAGGGCCTCCCCACCCCCCCAGGGAAGAATTCCTTCCCAGTATCCAATCCAAACCGACTCTCTGTCAGTTTGAAGCCATTCCCCCTTGTCGCTCCAGGCCCTTGTCAATAGCTTCTCTCCATCTTTCCTGTTGGCTCCTTCAGGCACTGGAAGGCTGTAATTAGATCACCCCTGAGCCTTCTCTTTTCCAGGCTGAACAATCCCAACTGTCTCAGCTTTTTGTCACAGCAGGAGGAAAAGCTATGAGGAGAAGCTCCATCCCTCTGATCACCGTGGTGCCTCCTCTGGACCCCCTCCAGAAGGTTTCATGCCCTTGCTGGATGCGTTTCCCCCAGGTGTCTGGAGGAGGAGCAGAATGGGATGGAGAGCAGAGCCCAGCCTGACCTTCTGGCAGCTCTGCTCACACCTTGAGTGGAGCTCCTGCACAAGCTCCTGCCACATCAGAGACTGGCTGCGCCTCCTCCTCCAAGGATCTGGCAACCTGTGCTGGCCAGATCTGCCCTGGGAAACTCTTATGTCTCTGGCTGAGGGGGCTGTGGCTTGAGCAGGATGTGCTTTCCCAGTGGTGAGTGTGGGGTTTACCACCAGTAGCCCCAGCTCTCACCTGGCACTCGGCACCAGCGGATCCCAAAGCCTGTTGTGGGAAGAGGTCAAAACCACGGACACCATTTTAAAGGTGGAGGAGCTGAGACACAAAACCCAACAGTTTCAGACAAAGTCACCCCACAGGCAGCTGGCAGGGCTGAGGACTCAGTCCCACAGCCCTCAAGCCCAGCCCAGTGCTCCAGCCTCTCCATTGCCATCATTAGCACTGGGATGCCCAGTTCTAATTGCTGTGAGATGGCTGAGGGTGGAAGGAGCTGTTGTCATGGATACAGCATCCACAGGCTGTGCTCCTGCTCTTCCGCAGGAGCTCTGTGGGCTTCAAACACCAGTGCAGCCACCAGCACAGGAATGGTGATTAATTTACAGCACAACCTTACCTGGCACCTCTGGCACTGACCGAGCTGGCGGCTTCACCGATTTCTCCAGCACCAGCAGCTGCCACGACCTGGGGGAGGTCCCTCCCATCAATTCTGTCCAGGATTTACAGACAACCTGTGCCCTTCCCAGCACCACAGCACCTCTCTCTCCCTGCCCCCACCTTGGGTGGTGCCTTTCCTTCAAAATAGGTGGTCTCAGCAGGGAAGAGAGACCCCCCAGCCACACACACACAAATGCATCCCCTGAGGAGGCCGTAGCTGCAGAGAGACCCAGGTGAGAACCAGCCTGTAACGCTGAGAATTTGGCTGAAATTGTGTGGATTATGGGGAAAAAGGTGCAGCCAATGCCTGTTTTGGCCTCTTCCCATGCCATTTTTCTTTCACAGGATCATGGAATATCCTGAGCTGGAAGGGACCCATGAGGATCATTCAGTCCAGCTCCTGCACAGACACCCCAACAACCCCACCTTGTGCATCCCTGGGAGCGGTGTCCAAATGCTCCTGGAGCTCTGGCAGCCTCGGGGCTATGGCTTGTGCTGTGCTGATGAGCCAGATGGAGCTCATCCTCTGGAACATGGTTGGAAGCTCATCCTCTGGAATGTGGTAGCTCCCATTTCCATAGGTTCAAAATCCAATTTCCCATTGGATTCCATCAGAAGATGGAATCATGAAATTATTAAGGTTGGAAAAGGCACTTAAGATCATCGAGTCCGACCATTCCCCCAGCACTGCCTGCTCCACCACCAAACCCTGTCCCCACGCCCCACACCCACAGGTTTTCTGAGCACTTGCAGGGATGGTGATTCCACCTGTGCCCTGGGCAGCTGTTGTACTGCCTGACCACCCTCTGGGTGAGGAAATTTTTCCCAAGACCCAACCTAAACCTCCCCTGGTGGAGCTCGAGGCTGTTAGTGCTGCAGGCAGAGGGGACTGCCTGGACATCTCAGGCCACCGAGGATCTTTTCGTCCCTGTACGAGGTGACACCCACCGTGAGCCTGGTCATCCAAAGCCTTGCCAGGAGCAGTGAGAGCTGAGCAGTGGGAGTCCTGTGCAGGAGGGTGACACATTCCAGGGCTGCTGCTGTCACAGCCCAAACCAGAAAGACAAACCTCGAGGCAAAACACAACCACTGCTCCTCCCTCCAGGTGTTCTGGGCTGGTGGATCCTCCAGCAGGACTTCAGCACTGCTCCAGGGCTTGTCTGGAGGACAGGGTGTACTTGGAGGGGTTTTTTTCTCTCCCGCAGCACAGACCCCAGGGAACATCCTGAGACATTTCACTGATTACTGTGATGGCCTCTGTTATGGGGATAGGGAGCTCTGATAAGAGACAGCGTGTCAGAACCCCCAGGGATCCTGGATGAGCCTCCAGCACTGTGCTCGCAGCAGCTCTGTGGCCATTACAGCAGGTTTGTTTGGCAGCCTCACAATCACCCAGGCTCATCACCCAGCAAACTGCATGAGGCTGTGATCTTTGTGCAGCCAGGGCCATGCCAAAGTGGTTTTTTCCTTTTTCTAACACTGAGTTTACCATTAAATGTGCCTGAGAAAGCACAGATAATGCCATATATTTAGTGTAAAATGATGATCTTTGGCACGTAGTGTCTGTCATCACAAAAAACATTTTAATAAATAAATAAACTCAATTCCTTGTGATGTTCAGAATCCAGGGACAAAAGGAGAGCTGTAGACAGCTGGTCAGAGACCACTGAACATGGTTGGCAAAGGATTGTGGCACCTCCAACAAACTTAGAAATTAAGTTCCCCTTAAATAATCCAAAATCTTATTGCTCATCCCTGATCTAGGACCATGATTAATCATTAATTATCATTAGTGCAGAAAGGGGAAGCTGCTTTCACACATTCCTGCAGTCGTTGCTGATGGAATGGAGGCCTCCAAGTGAAGCTGCTTTACACAGGGCAAGGTGTACCTGCCTAATTACAGAGTAATTAATGAGCCACAGCAGGGCCCATTTCAGCCCTCTAATTGGCCAGGACAGCAACTGGCTCCTTCCTGCTGCTCCCCAGAGCTGTCAGGCCCTGAGGGTCCCTCCTTACCCCACCCCAGCCACTATAAAAAGGCAGGAGGGGGGGTGATGGAGCATGGGGAAATGTTTGGCTTTTCCTTGCTGCTGGTCTGCTCACCTCCAACAGGTAAAAAAGGTCCTGGAATGGGTGTTCTGGAATTTCCAGGGGGAATATTCAGGTGTTGGGGTGTGGTAACTGCAGGGCAGACCCTCGAGCTCTGTTTTCCCCACCGTTCTGCTGCTGTTATTTCTTTTATTCAAAAATTCCTTGGTGGGAAGGAAGGAGGTGCCTCTCCTAAATATATTGATAGTATCTGGTCTCCAGGGTGAGGAAAGAATGTTCTCCTTGTTCCTTTGATTGTCATAAACCACTTGAAACTTAAAACCAGGTGGATTTGCAAGTGGCACAGAACAGATGAAGCTGTTTTGGGGGTTTCCCCTGAATAGGCAGTAAAGGAACTTCTCTCTTTTATCAGCTTAGAGGAAAGTGTCCCCTTGGAAGGGGAATCTTTCCCTAAAGCCTTGGTGTTCCCTACATTCCAGCTGCTATGGCCTCTGCTGTGCCTGACAAGGAGGAGGTTGCCCAGAGCTCCCCAGAGGTGAAGGAGGAGGAGGTAGGTACTCCCTGTGGGGTGTGAGGAGTGGCAGCTGCTGGGTGCAGGGGTGAGGAGGTGACCCCCGAAAAGGGGGAATTCCCTCTGCTCAGGCTGTGTCCTGTAGCTTCTGGGTGACAATGCAGATAAAAACGTGGACATGAAGTACCTGTGACCTCTTAGGCTCAGCGAAATTGGCTGGTTCTTGGCTTGGAAAGATGTTTCTCTAACTCAAGATCCTGGCTTGCTGCAAGCAGTGCTCCCATGGAAAGATTCCAATGTTCCAGCATCCCTGAGACCTGCTGCTCTTGCTCTGCTTAGAATTGTCTCCCTAAAAGCTGCTGGTGCTGGGTCAAAACTGCTTAAAATAAAACTGCTGCCTACAAAAACCCTGTCTCTGGTCTCTCTCAGAAAAAGACTGTGCCCAGCAGCATCCCTGCAGGCGAGGGTGAAGTCTGTCAGCTTAAAACCAACTCAGTCCTGGCTGGTGGAGCTCTTCCGGAGACATTGGCTTGTCAAATAACCGTTCCAGGTGAACTGGAGATGGGGATGTGGCAGAAGAATTGAGGTTGCCCCCAAACTTTGTTGTTCTTTGTGCCAGAGGAAAATTTTCCTGAGGTGGACCGTCATTAATGCCAAAGCTCCCCAGCTCGTGTCACAGCTGAGTTATGGATTTAATTGTGTGAGCAGGGGCAAGAGCTTCTCCCTCAGCCAGGCCAGGTGATTTGGTGACAATTCCCCCCAAGCAGGGAATTTCAGGGCAGAACCGCTCAGGGCCACGTTTGGAGCTGCATGGCTGCATTTTCCTTTGCTCTTGCAGGCTGCAGTGAAGGAAGTGGCCAATCTGAGCCTGGTGAGCTCTGCCTGTTACATGGTGTCTGCTGCTTATGCCTCCACCAAGGAGAGCCACCCCTACCTGAGGTCTGTGTGTGATGCTGCAGAGAAAGGAGTGCAGAGTGTGACCGAGGCCACGGCCACCTGTGTGCAGCCAGTGCTGGCCACCCTGGAGCCCCACGGTAATCCCCTGGGAAGGGCAGGCCTGGGAGGGACTCTCTGGCTCCTTCCTTACCTGGGAGGAGTCCTGGGATGAGGAAATGCACCTCTCCCTCACCACAGTGAAAGGACAACTCCTGGCTTATAAATAAGGCTAAAGCTGAGCCCTAATCCCAGCAGTGTGATGGAGAGTCAGGGATTGACTCTGATGCTGACTTTCCTAAAACTGATTTTTGCAAGGTGGAACTTGAGGTGAAATTGCAGAAAACCAAGTTTTGATGCTTTTTGGTTCTCTCTTCAGTTGCTGCAGCGAGTGAGTATGCCTCCAAGGGTTTGGAGAAACTGGGGCAGAGGCTGCCACTCCTTCAAAAGCCAGTGGAACAGGTAAGAATTCAAGGCTGTGCTGTCCCTGGCAGGCAGAGGGGCCTGGTTCTTGTGGGGTTTCTAAGCCTGGGAGCGATGTAGGCTCTCGTATGAGGACCTGAGTGTGTGATGCAAGTTCCTGTGAAAGTAAACACTTAACTGATGCTGTGCTATTGGTCCTCTTGGTGCCGTTCAGAATTTCGGTGTCAGACACAACCCACTCCATTATCTGTCATTCCTCCTCTTCCCCAGATTCTCTCTGACACAAAGGAGCTGGTGTCATCCAGAGTGGCTGATGTGAAGGGTGCTGTGAGCAGCAAGGTGCTGGAGGTGATGGATGTTACCAAGGAGGCTCTGCAGAGCAGCACGGGGGCTGCCAGACCTGCAGTGCCCGGCGGTGCTGGGCGGGTTCTGGAGCCTGGACTGGGACAGACAGGTGTCTGTGGAGCAGAGGCTGTGCTGGGGACAGCAGAAGGTGACTCTCTCCCTATTGGAAATGAGGAACTAGGTAAGGAAGGGGTGTCTGTGGCTACTGAAGTGGGAACTGTTAAACTTGGGGATGGTCAGCCCCATTCCTCACCCCACTACTCTGGAATGGGGCTAATGAGAGGAAGAGAATCCCAGAATGGTTTGGGTTGGAAGGGACCTTAAAGCTCATTTTGGGCTCCTCACCACGGGCAGGGACACCTTCCACTATCCCAGGGTGCTCCAAGCCCCGTCCAACCTGGCCTTGGACACTTCCAGGAATGGGGTAGCCACAGCTTCTCTGGGCACCCTGTGCCAGGGCCACACTGGAGGGTACCTGGCTCCCAGTCTGGGATCTGCTGAGCCTGTTCCTGTGACACATCTGGCGACTCAGGCAGTGCCTGTGTCCCCAGCCCAGCTGGCAGCGTGTGAGGAGGGCACAGCCGTGATGCCCCTGGAGCAGCAGCAGGAGCAGAGGAGGTACTTTGTGCGCCTGGGCTCTCTCTCGGAGGAACTTCGCCTCTTTGCCCACCTGCACTCCACAGCCAGGATGAAGCAGGTCTGGCAGGGCATGCAGGGGGCCCTGGCACTGCTCCACTGCATCATCGAGCTGGTAGGTAGAGCCCAGCCCCTGGCAGGAGGGGACCAAAGCCCTGGTCTTGTCTCAGCTTCATTGCTGTGGTGAAAAGCTTTGCAATTCCCCAGCTGATCTGTCTGTCTTGACACTCTGATCTTCCCCTGCCACAGATTGAGGCGTTTAAGCAAGGATTTAATCAAAAGCTTCAGGAGGGGCAAGAGAAACTACACCAGATGTGGCTAGACTGGAGTTGGAAGTATCTCAAAGAGAGTGGAGATGAAAGCCCTGCAGAGCCAGAGGTGCCTTCCTGGGGAGGGAGGCAAAGGGCTCTGGGCATCCCCTTGGTTTTATTTTTTGTTGTTTTTTCTTAAATTAAGTGACTCATTCCTGATCTTGTCCTTCCTGCCCCCTCCCAGGAGATGGAGTCTCTGACCCTGCTCATGGCACACAGGATCACCCAGCAGCTGCACCTCACCTGCTCTGGAGTTGTGGCTGCCATCCAGGGCCTTCCCTGCAGCCTGCAGGACAAGGTGGAACAGGCTCTCAGTGCCATCCAGGAGCTGCATGCTGCTTTCTCAGCGGCAAAATCCTTCCAGGATTTGTCCAGCAGTGTCTTGACCCAGAGCCAGAGGAAGCTGTCTGTGATCCAGGAGTACATGGAGGAGCTGCTGGATTACCTGAAGCACAACACTCCTCTGTCCTGGCTGGTGGGACCCTTCTCCCCCAGGGAGGAGGTGGAGGAACCCTCCCAGGAGGATCGAGCCTCCCAGGAGAAGGAGACAGAGGCAGCAGGAGCTGGGCATCTGGAAACCTCCAGCACCACCATGTAAAGGATAAAACAATAATTGCTGTTGGCATTAAACCCTCAGAAAGTGTAAAGTGTAGAGAATTGTCTTCCTAAAAGCTGCTGGTACTGGGTCATAACTACTTAAAATAAAACTGCTGCATACAAAACCCTGGCTCTGGTGTCCCTCGGACAGAGACTGTGAGTGTTGCTCAGTGGGTGTGAACTGTTCTCTTCCCATCCATTCCTCGATGGAACTCCACTGTGCCCTCAGGGATTCAGGAGGAGCAGTCAGTGCTACAGGCAGGATCATAGCTGGTGAGTCCTGACGTTGTTCTGGGAAGCTGTAATTCCCTCTCTCTCCCATGCCTGGAGGCAAATACGTGCCCCGCTGGCCGTGTCCCACGCTTGGGGGAGCTGCCAGAGCCCTGGCATCCTTTGGCATTGCTCCTCCAAGGCCGAATTCTCCTCCTGCATTTATCTGCTGCTGCCTGCTGCAGGGTTTGGTTTGATGGGACGGGAAGTGTGGGAGAGCCTGCCTGGGAGAGCTGTGGCCTCACTGATGGAGAGGCACCGGGATGTGGGTGACAGACACTGGCTGTCAGCACTGCCCTCTCCTGCCCAGGCGTTTCTGGGGAGCTCAGAGCTCTTCCAGTGCCACATCCAGCTCCCTTTGGAAGAGGCTGGGGAGCCCAGTGCCCTCAGACCGGCCAGGAAATGGATCAGGTGCCTGTGGGACTTTGAGATGAAAAGCTCTGCTCCTGGCTTCTCATCCTTCTGTCTTCAAGACCAGAAGTGGAGTCTGCTCTCATGTGAGTACTGCTTCTTCCAGAGTTATTTTTTTATTTAAAGATAATTAAAATTGTTCCGTGGGGGTCAGAAACAGGGACTGGGGAGGGGGCTTTTTTTATAGATGGTGAATGCGGGCTTGAAGAGATGGAACTTCCTCCTCTCTTACATCTAAGTGACCACTTTTCCAACAGCACTCCTCCTCCTCCTCCACCTCTGTGTGTAAAGGCTTCGTGCAGGACTGTGTGGGCTCCGGATTTGGGCAGCAATTACTCCTTGATGCAATGCAACCCCCTCATGCAGGAAAGGTTTGGATCCTGATTCCCTGAGCTCAGCATGCCTGGTACCAGACAAGTGTCTTCCTCATGTAGCAACCAGTTTGTGTGGAAGGCAAAATAATCAGGCAATTGAGGTTGCCAGGCCAAGGTGCTGCTGAGATGTGAGAGATAAATTGCAAGGGTCGTGCCTCCTCTGTGTGCTCTCAGCTTCAGAGGGAGTTCTCTCTGGAAAAAAGCTCAGCAGTTCTGCCTCCTGTAACTCCTCTGGGAACTGGGGATACTGGAGCCAGTCCTGCTGCTTGGTGGGAAGTAAGCTGTGTATTGTCTTCTTAATGGCAAAGTTGTACCTTACCACCCAGGAATGCCTGAAATTTAAACTTGCCTGATTGTAAAAGTGAGTTTTAAGGAATAGCTGGGCATTCCTTAAACTTGGTATTGATGTGTCAGCACAGCACATCTGATCTAGGGTAACATAGTGCTTATCCCAGCAAATCCTGCTGCTTCTGCCCTGGATCAGTGCGATGTGTTCTTGCATGTCCATTAAATCTATTTACTGTGAACACTCCTGGCTGCCTGTGCTTGAGCCCACAGCTCGTGCGACCCTCTGTAGCTGCAGCTGGGAACTCAGTGCTGTGTGTGGCTGGGATCTCCCCGTGCTGGAGCTGCTGCTGAACAGCCCAACACCTGTGAGCCTTTTTAGGCCACGGGGACTGCAGCAGAAGAGCTGCCACAGGCTGCAATGACCTTCTTGTGGCAGCTCCCAAAGCTCTGCTCGAAAAGAGGAGGCTTCCCAAGCAGAGCTGGAGGAGTGGAAGCCTCTCCGTGTTTTACTGTTTAACATCCAAAGATAAAGGGAGACACAGAGGCTTCCTACACCAAGCACAAAGGAAAATTCTGAGTAGCTGCACGAGTAGCTTGACTTTTTCATTTGATCTGTTTTCACCTGTGCTGCAGAGACAGCAGGGGATAAAGGTGGGAAGAAGCTGGGAATGATGAACAGACTGGCTCCCCGCAATGTTTAAGGCTGAAGCTCCTCTGAGCTCTGGGAAAGGTATCCAGGTCGTTCTTCATTGTCTCCAAGCTTTTGCCTGATTATCCGTGCTTATTTTGAGTAGTTTTGGATAGAAATGAGAAATGTGTTGGTAATGTGACAGCCCTAAGCAAACACCTTGGCAGGAAGGCGTGCCTTGAGGCAGCTCCTCTGGCTCTCAGCAGCCCTTGGGAAGGATGCAGTGTGCCTCGATTCTGGTGATTATTGCCCTGGTGATTGTGTCTCACCCTCCCCTTCTGCTGCTGTGACCCATGTGCCAGCTCAGTTCTGGGCTGAATTAAACTTTAAATGCACTCACCGGGGCACTTGCTTCCTGTTCCACTTTGGGTAGATGCTGCCATGTCCCTCTGCCAGCATGTTTAACATTTTAATTATTTCATTCTCACGTTCATGTCCTTCTGCTGATCTTCCTGCAGCCCCTGCTGTTCTCTGCTCAAATGCCTGACCTGGAGGTCAGGGAATGAAGGTGCTGGTGTTGGGTGGAGCCCTCCTTGGGCATCACTCCAGCAGGCTGACACTTTCTGAGTGGAATTAGGAGGCATTAACCAACCTGTTTCCATGTTTTCCCACCTGGCAGGGGGAATGGCTTAAGGAGAGTTTCCCAAGCAGCTTTGTTAAGGCAATAGACTGGGAAAATGAAGTTCTCAGCAAGTGCTGAAAGGCCAAAGCTCTGTAGTTGCTTGCAAGGAGTTTAATTTCCCTCTCACTTCCGTGTTTCCTGTCGCTCTTGGATATTGTCATCCCTTCTACAAAGCTGTGTTATTGCTTGCTGCAAAACACACTGAGTTTATAAGAGGTCTGAGGCCTCCCTGAAGGGCTGCTCGGGGAGCTGGGGCCCTGCACAGCCAGGAACTGTCTGGGTTCCAGTTTCTGTGTCACCTTAAGACCTTGTGATTGGAAAACTTCAAGATGTTCAAAGCTCATTGGAATTAATTTGGAATGGGATGGGTTGAAGTTGCTGTGGCTGGTCAGTGTGGGAGCAAAATCAGATTGTGGGCCCTGCTCTGGTGGCCGATGTGAGCAGGCAGGGACCTTGTTCTGCTGGTTAGCACGTGGCTCTGTGCTTTCCTCGTGTCCCCTTCCTTTCCTACTGCATCCTCTCTTGTTAGAGGAAGCCAGGTGCTCCAGGGCAGGGGAGAGAAACCCGGAGGGATTTCCGTGCTGTCTGAGCTGGACGGTGCCAGCCTGCCGTGGCCACGTGAGATCAGTGCGGGTTTGGGAGCCCCAGAGAACGCGAGTTTAAGAGGACACAGGTGCTTGCAGTGCCCTGCACTCCCTGTTGAAGCATTCCAATGCTTTTCCAGCCAGAATCCTTGCTGCTGTCAGCATTCAGCTCTTCCCTTGTTCAGACGCTTCTGCCAGGGGCCTCTTGTGGCAGGTCCTGGCCGGACTTCCAGCCGGACTTTGAGCGTTCCTTTGCTTTCCTTCCCTCCGCACCCTGAGGATGGTGCGGGAGGCCAATAAATCTGCTTCAGGCTGCCTCACAAACTCAAGTGTGAGCTTGTGACAGTTCCAAATGATCTTTGTAGGGCTTGTTAAAGCCCCTGATGCCTCCAGCATTGACAGGCTGCTGCCCTGATCGATGCTGGGCTGCCCTTTGCTGCAGCAAACAGGGCCCAGCTCCTCCTGTGGATACAGAGCATGGCCAGCGAGGCTGTGCTGCCTCTGGCCACCGGAGCTGCCCCTGTGGGAAGGAAAATCCATTTGCAGGAGCAGTTCATTTGCAGCATTGACTTCCTGGACTCCCTCTGATTCCTGTCTTTGCTTAGATCCAGCCATGGCTTGAGCTTCTCCAGCCGTGGAGTTCAGGGGAGGTGGTCCAGAGGGTGATTGACCTGCTGGATGCTGACATGGGTGGATTTTGTGCCATTTTCTGGATGGATTTCACTTTTTAATTCATGTTTTTGTTATTCTTGCTTCATAAAGTGACAGGAGCTTAGAGCAGGAGGCACAGATTCCTGCCTGGCTCTCCCCAGGTGCCCTGGAAGGCAGGGTGCCACGGGAGCTGTTAAAGGGCATTATCTGGGAAAGAAACAGCTGAGAAGGGTGGGGAGAAGTTTGAGACTAAGGCTGGGGTGAGGTGGAGTGGCAAAGCATGAGAGACCTGGAGGAGGAGACACCAGGAGGGCTGGGGACAGCCAGAGGTGAGAGGCTGGATGGAAAAACAGTGGAAAATCCTCCAAGATGGGTTGGGATTAAAGGTGAATTCCTTGGGATTCAGTGAGTGTGGGTGAGGAGGGGTAAACTGAGTACCTGGAGGATGGGAGCAGAGAAGCAGGGAGTGCTGGACAGGGATGGGCTCACCTGGGGCAGGACTGGGGCAAGGTGCCGAAGTCTGGAAAGCAGGAGAGGAGCCAGATAGAAGAGAACTGGAAGTTCCTCTTTTGCAGTTATTTTAAGGGCACTGTGTGTGTATCTTACCAAGTTGACTCACTGGGTGTCTCAGTGCAAGGCAAAATGCCATCTCTGCCCTCTGGCAAGCGGATGTTGGAGAAAAACCTATTCCTTTGCAAGAGGAACCCCAAAATATTTACACTGCAGGTAAGCCCTCCTGCATGGACCATCCTGCAGGGTGCCATCCTCACATACCTTGGTTTTGCAGGATGTGTTCATGAGGAAACACATTCTGAGCTCTCCCATCTGAGCAAGTACCAACTGCAGTGCCTTTTCCCTGGCAGAGAAATCCAACATTTTGGGTTCGTGCCCGCTGTCCTCCCTGAAACCCCGCTCTGCCTTGAGCTGGCTGATTTTGGAGGAACACCTGGCTGGCAGCTCCCAGGCACCTCTCACCTGGGGAAAGCTGTGCTGCCTCCCCTCCCTGCTCCAGCTCCCCCGTGGGATGGTGATTGCAGCTGGGAGCTGAAGGTCACTTGAAATGTCATCTTCATTTAGCTGCCTTGTATTTCCAGCTGTAATTACCCCATCAAGGTTTGCTAAACAAATTACAACCCTAATGCAGTGTTTACCTTGTGAGAGACTGATTGGGAGCACCTGTCATTTTGTGGAATAGAAAAAAAGCACTTTTAGGGGTTTGAAGTATTTTTGCTTGTGATGTCTCCTGTTGGCTTTGTGTCCCCTCCCACTGCTCCCCAGCAGATCAGGGCGTGATGCTCAGTTTGGGTGGTATTGTGGCTGTTTCGGGCCCCCTCAGCCTCCTGGGGAGGCTGACCCATGGCCCCAAGGAGGGGAAATGAGCCTCAGGTGCGCGGAGCACGAAGGGTTTTGTGCTTCACTGATGGTTTGGGCACTGGAGAAGTGGTTAAAGTGGGGAAGGATCAGACCTGAGGCGGTCCTGAGCAAATGCACTGTGGCAGGACAAGGGGAGTGCCTTTGAACTGAAAGAGTGGAGGTGTAGGTGGGATATTGGGAAGGAATTCTTCCCTGTGAGGGTAGGGAGGCCCTGGCACAGGGTGCCCAGAGCAGCTGTGGCTGCCCCTGGATCCCTGGCAGTGTCCAAGGCCAGGTTGGAGGAGGCTTGGTACCGACTGAGGAGTTCACAGGACTGGCTGGAAGCCCAGACATCCCACTCGAGACAATTGTTGCTATTTTGTTCTGTATTAAATTACTGCTCTTGGACCCAGTTTTATTTATGATGGTACCGGGTTAATGACTGGGCTTGATGGTCTTGGAGGTCTTTTCCAGCCCCTTCCAATGCTAAACCAGCCTTTGCATGAAGAAATTTCCCCTGATGTCCAACCTGCCCCTCCCCTGGCCCAGCCTGAGGCCGTTCCCTCTCCTCCTGTCCCTGTTCCCTGGAAGCAGAGCCTGACCCCCCCCGGCTGCCCCCTCCTGTCAGGGAGTTGTGCAGAGCCACAAGGTCCCCCCTGAGCCTCCTTTTCTCCAGGCTGAGCCCCTTACCCAGCTCCCTCAGCCGCTCCTGGGGCTCCAGCCCCTTGCGCAGCTCCATTCCCTTCTCTGGACACGCTCCCCAGGTGGATGATCCTATTGTGCTTTCCTAAAAGAAGGACTGAGAGCTGAATTATTCCCACCTCCTGTTGTGCCCATGCTGGGTTTTGATGGACACCCCTCTGACTGTTGCCTGCCCTCGCCCCTGCAGCTCCAGGACCACCCTCAGCTGAAGACTCTGCTGGGGTTTTGGTTTTCAATTTTGTTTTTTAGCATTTATTTTTCTTTCCTGCTCGTACTGAAACAGCCCCAGAGCAAACCTGCTGCTGGCTGATCCATAATGCAGTGTTTGAACACAGCAGGACAACCCCTGGAGCGCTGTTTTCCTGTGGGATTGGAAGGCTTTGAAGGATGAGTGCTGTGGCACAACCTTCACCTTCCCAGAGGGGTCAGCGCAGGTGCTCGAGACAAAGAGCTGAAGTCCAGACTCATCAATAAATGGGAGTTGGGAGGGAGAGGGCAGGACCAGCAGGTCACACTTTTGGGTGTCTGGGCTCCCCCAGCTCCCTGCTGCTGTCACTCAGAGCTCTGTCCCTGTGCCTGGAGCAGCAGGGGCAGAGGGATGATACCAAGGGAGATGGGAGCTTAGATAACTCCTTGCCTTTTGCCCAGGCCTTTGGCAGCAGCTTTACTGGGGCAGCCAGCATCCCAAAACCCACTCTTGTTTGCAAGTTCTTTAATAATGGCCAATCAGGCCTATTACAAAATGAATTATTTATTTAATAGACACAAAATTAACAGATATAAGACTTTAAACAGACTATTTACTGCACAGGACTAAAACAAAAAGAACTACTACTAGCTAACATACAGTGCACGATTAAGGTACCTATGTTACACCTAGAGAAGAAAGGGTACAGATTAGGATTTGGTGTATTTTACACTCCGATTGCTGATGGGGCACAGATCNTACTGGATTCCCAGAGGAGAAGACCACCACTGGACCTTCAGAGGAACACCGGACCCCTCTACGGGATCACCGCTTCAACAGCACCACATCTGTCACTGCAGCAGGGCTGCAGCCACCATTTAATCGGGCTGCTGCCACCGCCCTGCCCGCCAGGGGGTCAGGCTGTACCCTGACTCTGGCAGTGTTTCTGTGCTACTGCATTTATCTTAATTTTCCTATTCAATAGTAATTCTGACTTGGGATCTGTCACTGGTTTGCTTTCAAACTAGTACACATCACTACCCATTCCCTCAATTTCCAGAAAAGTGTCTACAAAGATGCGTCCAAGCTCTGTAGGAGAAGCCACCCCACACATTTCCAGGGCGTGTGTAAGAGGCTTCTACCGCCGCGATAATTTGTGTGTCTTTTATAGTTGTAAAGAGCAGTGCCTTTGGTCAATGATATTTATTTTTCTTTTACCTCTTCCCACATCTGCTCTCCAGCCGCCGATGTTGGTTCTTGGTTGCAGGCCCAGGAGATGACCCCTTGCTGGGCCTTTGACCTGCCTGGGTTATCTCTCCCATCTGCACCAGCCATCTGTGGGAGAGAGAGAGGGGCACGTCCTGCCACCAGGGAACCTTGCAGGACTAGGGAACGGCTCCCCCTCTCTGATCCTGAGCCCTTCTCATCCCGTTTATCCAGCTTTGCACAGAGCTGGTGTTTCCCTTCAAGGAGAAGGACTGATGGTGGGGCTGTGGGGTGGGAAGGGGCAGGGATGGTCCTGGGAGGGCAGGAGTGCTCCGAGGGGGTGGTGGGAGGTACTCATCAGGGTGAGCTGCATTTGCTCATAATCTTTCTGCACATTTTGTCCTTCACCTGGACAAATAGAATGCATTTATTTTATTTAATAAATAATAACACACACAATATATAAATATGTCTATATCAAATAAATTTAATGTATTCTATTATGTGTTTAATAATTTTTTTCAATTAGGCCTATGCATCACTACTGAAAAGATATCTGAACACATTTGATTTTCTTAATTTTTCTTGATTTCCCTAATTTTTCTTGATTTTCTCAGATCTATTTGCTACTTTCACATCACAATTCCATCCCTTATATAAAATACACAATTTTAATATAAGCTTCATGTAAAATATTTCTTTAGCATCTTGTTTTTCTCAGCATCTGGGTAGAGGTCCTCAGAAATCCAGGTTTCCTGGTGTGACTCACACAGTTTCCTGCTGAGGGAAAGCTGAGAGACACTGATTCCTTTTGTTAAGGCCTGTGGATTTAATATGGGAAGAAGATCCAGAGAGAAACTCCCTGGTTCCCAGGGGAGCCTGGCTGGCTGTGTTCTCAGAGACACACACAGAGTACAGAAGCTTCTGCCATCACCTCCTCAGAACCCTTTTTTTTTTTGCCTTTTTCTTTTTGATCTCCCACTCTTTGGGTGTTTTGGGGAGGGAGGGAGGGAGGAGATACCTGAGCAGAAAAAGGAGAGCCCTGGTTTTGGTAACTGCTGCTGGCTTTGCAGGGACACCACTGGCTGCAGCTCCTCAGGGATCCCAGGAGGTGCTGGGAAGCTGCTTTGGGAAATCTGGGAAGTCTCCTCCTCGTTTGCTCCCTCAGCCCAGCTGGGGCTCAGCTCCACGAGCCTGCTGGCAGACAATGGCTGGGGGCAGCTGGGAGCAGAGAGCTCCTCAGAGCTGGAGGAAAAGGCACAGGGCAGGGGTGCCACTGGCATTTACTGACTTGGGGCCCCTCCTCCCTGGGCTGCTGGAGCCCCTTGGATGAGAGGAACTTGTTCCTGGACAGAAGGACCTGCCATGACCTCCCTGGGGGCTGCCAGGACCCCTGTAATTCATCCCCTGCCCCAGCACTGCAGGGAGGTGGAGGGGTTCAGCCTTTCAGAGGAGGTTATCCCTCCTCACTGAGCTGCATCTCTGAGTTCTTTTCCTTGGGAATCTCTTACTATGGCTTCCATCCCTGGCAGTGTCCAAGGCCAGGGTGGACAGGGCTTGGAGCAACCTGGGATGTTGGACGCTGTTCCTGCCTGTGGCAGGGGGGTGATGAGCTGAGCTTTGAAGTCCCTTCCAATCCAAACCATAGTTTCCATCCTGCTTTCTCTTGAATTCGTGAAGAATTCAGCTGGAGTGCACCTCAGTGAATCTAACAGCAAAGCCTGGCTTCTCTTTGCTCCTTCTCTTTTGACTGGAGACTGTTTGGTTTGGGAAGTTGCTCTGTTGGAAGCAGGAAGGAAATTTTCAGGCTGTTTCTCTCCTGAATCAGATCAGAGGCTCCATTTCCAGTTAGGTACCCACAGCAGTGGGGCATCTGTGGGGGGAAAAAATTCCAGGGGGGCTTCCAGGTGTGCCAGATCATCCTGAAAGGATGCACCAAGGAATTCATTCACTAATGCAGTCCCTCAGGCCACGGCTCTGGTGAGGATGAGTGATTTCCAGGGCTTCTGCTTTTAATGAGGGGAGGGCTTGCAAAAGGTCAGCGTGCACAGTTGTCATTTGTCAGCCACATTCCCAAACTGCTGGAGCTGGAGGAGGTTTCAGCATTTCCTGGAGGTTGCAGAAAACTTTGGTGGCTTGTGGACAAGTCCCAGCTCTAGACAGAGGTTTGAGTTGAGGTCTTCAGGTGGTTGTGCTCTGTCTCTTTCAGCAGGAGAGGTGGAAGAAGCGTCTGAGTCCTGAAAGAATAAGATCCGTCCTAAAATACTGATGATAGTAATCACAGAATCATAGAATTGTTATGTTTGGAAAAGACCTTTGAGATCAAGTCCAACCATCAGCCCCATTCACCGCTACCCCATGTCCTCAAGAGCCACACCCACACGTTTTTAGAACACTTCCAGGGATAGTGACTCCACTGCTTCCCTGGACAACCTGTTCCAGCGCTTTACAGCCTTTTCAGTGAAGGCGTTTCTCCCAATATCCAGTCTGAACTCCCCTGATGCAATTCTAGGCTGTGCCCTCCTGCCCTGTCCCTTGTTCCCTGGGAGAAGAGCCCGACCCCCACCTGGTTGCACCCTCCTGCCAGGTAATGATAACATTTTCCTAGGTCCAGCCTGCCTCTTAACACTTCCAAGCATCCTTTAATTATTTTGAAACAGAGCCAGTGGTTTATTCCCTCTGTCCAGGCTGTAATTGTCATGTTTCTGTCCTGGCTTTCCACAGACCTTTGCTTCCCTGTGGCAGAGGAGTGTGCCAGCCCCAGCTCTGCCTGGCACTGTGTGACAAAGGGCTGAGCTGGGAGGGGGAGGGTTTCTGAAATGGGAAGGGATCTTTCAAATGGGGAAATCTCTGCCCTGAGTGCATCGGTCACTGCTAGGGAGGCACTGGGGAAACAGGGGCTTAAAAACAGTGAGGTGATGCCTTGGGAGTGCTCGTTCGTGCTCCCAGGGCTGGCAGCAGGAGGAGGAACTGAGCATCCTTATTGGTCACACCCGGAACTGGCACAGCCCCACCACGGGAACGGGGCTGTGGGAGCTGTGCTGGCAGCTCTGCACAACCAGTGTCCACCTGTGCATTCCTTGTGATCCTGGAAATCACAGCCTCAGTAAGGCTGGAAAAGACCTTCAACACCATCAGGTCCAACCTTTGACTCACCACCATCCTGCCTCCTAAACTGGACTGTGAAATCTGCTCCTTTTTTTCCCTTTTTGAACCTTCCGTGCATGGTGACTCTGCCACTGTCCCAAGCAGCCTGTTCCAAGGCTTTCAATGAAGAAATTTTTCCAGATCTCCAGCCTGAACCTCTCCTGGCACAACTTGGGGCCGTTCCCCACGTCCTGTTGCAGCTGCTTGGGTGGAGAGGGTGACCCCCACCTGGCCACATCTCCTTTCAGGTAGCTGTAGAGAGCAGAATTGAGATCCTTTTCCCATTTCTGCCTCCTTTTCCTGAGCAGTTTCTGAGGTCCTTTTCCCATTTCCATGACTTTGCTGGGCACCTTCCCACCATCACTGTGATGGTGACCTCTGTGTGAGGCAGTTCCTGACTTGCCAGGGTTGCTTCTCTGTTTTAAGATGGGAAGAAAGTCATTCTCCCCCCATCCCTGATGTGAAGGCAAAGGCTCAGTGCTGCCCATGAAGTCCCTGGGAAGGCACTGGGGATGTGAGAAGGGCAGCAGCCCTGTGGGCTCCAGCGTAACTCGGGGTCACACAGCTGTACCCAGATGTGCTGCCGCCCCTGGGGCTGCTGAGCAGCGTCTCTCCAGGAGCAGGGAAGACACCCTGGAGGTCAGTCAGGTGGTGGAAACTCCTGGAGAAGTGACAAAGCCATCTATCAAAGCTGAGAAAGGATTCCAAGAGGATTTTACAGCACTGGCATGATTTGTGACCCCGTCCTTCCCAGCAAACACAGCTCCCTCTACCCTAAAAGAGGTGCAGAAGAGCAGGGGCACATTTAGGATGAAGTGAGGATGTTACTGCTTCCCCCCAGGTCCTTCTGGGGCCTGGGCAGGTCTTTCAACCCTCCCATAACTCTGGGTGATTTGTGTGCTTATATGAGCTCATTTTAGTGTTTCTCTGAAAATCCACAGCAGTAATTTGGTAAACAGAGAATTACCAGGACCTGAAGTACTCTAGCCCTGGCCAGCTGTAATTTGCTCTGGGTAATCACTATTCTGCTGCTTCCCTCTGCTCGGTCTGAAAGTGCTGGGAATTTAGAGTAGGAATCAATTAAACAGCAAATAGGTTTCTTTGTCAAAATCAATTAAGTCCTCCTCCCAGCCAGTGCAATGGTCTCCCTGGAATTTCATATTCTGCTTGGCTGCTGTTTCCTCAGCAGCTTTTGCTGGATAATGTTGATGTTTTATAGCTTGATTTAAATCATATGGATCAATGCATATGCATCCCTTATTTGGATTTTTCAATTACAGCCGTATATTTAGCCTAAATGAATTATCTGGGTTGTAGTTGCAGCCACACAGAGAATTTTTCATAATGCCCAATTCAATTTCTACTTTCTCTGTAAGCAGAAATGATTTCTTTGGGGAGAAGGATCATTAGGGTTGTTTTGCCCTTCTCACTGGAGCCTGAGGCTTCCAAACGGGCCAGACCAGGAATTTTCAAACATCTTCAGCCTGTGGATTCTACTTTGGCTTTGGGTGGAGATGCAAACACTTGGGAATTGTGGATTGTGCTGCTGTGTGGGTGAAAGTCACTTTTAAAGTCACTTGTGGGCTCCTTTGACCTGGCTCAGGGCCCTTTGCTCACTGTCCCCTCCCCACAGCTCTCAGGTCACAGCCTGAGATCCCTGACCTGGCTCGGAGCTCTTCCTGTTGCATCTGGATTTCAAACCACCCTTTCCCTGCCTGCTGTACCTCCCACCAACCCCAGCCCATCTGCATCCCTGAACCCCCAAATGCCTTTGGGAATCTGGCCCTTGGCATGCCCGAGTTTCCACGGCACGTCTGAAACAGGACTTTGGCTCCTAAATCTCCAAAGTGTCTTTGTTTTCCATGCAGTTCTCCCCAAGTAATTCATCCTCAGTCCCTGTCTGGGAAAGAGTTCTGAGTTCTAAGCCAAGCTGTGGCTCATCTTTAAATCAGAACATACAAGTTAATTATAAATCTAAGATATTAATGACATGGAGCTGGGCCAGGGAGGGTCAGGCTGGAGATCAGGGAAAGGTTCTTCCCCCAGAGGGTGCTGGGCACTGCCCAGGCTCCCCAGGGAATGGGCACGGCCCCGAGAGGCTGCCAGAGCTCCAGGAGTGTTTGGGCATCGCTGCCAGGGATGCCCAGGGTGGGGTTGTTGGGGTGTGTGTGCAGGGCCAGGGGCTGGGCTGGGTGATCCTGTGGGTCCCTTCCCAATCAGGACATTCCCTGATTCTGTTCTATGATTCTCAGTCTAACATTTATTTTTGCACTGTTCCCCGTGTGAAACATTTCTCAAAGTTCACCTTTCTCTCCAGGCTGCTTTGGAGAGGTTTCACCACCAGACTGTGGGTACAAAACCCTCCAACCACCCACTGCCTGTTTAATTCTGAAAACCCAATGGTTCCTGCAGGTGAAGGATGTGTTTAACCCCTGCTGCCATCCAGGGGAGCTGTGTGCAGACCAGACCTTGCCAGCAGTGGGAAAAAAAATTGCAAGAAAAGAGGAATTTTACCTGTATTTTATCAAATTGGAAAGTAGTAAATATTAAAATGTCCAGAACAATGTAACAGCTATTTTGGGTTTGAATTTAACTCCATGGTTTCAGTTTTGACAAACTATATCTAAAAAAGGGAGTAATTGCTAAAATGGTGTGAATGATTGATTTCTTTTTCCATGTGACACCCAAACTTTTTCAAGGATCTGTTGAGCTTTGGAGAACTGAAACAACACTTAGTGTCCTTCTCCCAAAAATCCAACTCTTAAATACTTTATGTGGCTCAATGCACAGTTTTCCACTTCATGCAAAACGTTTCATGCTGAAAAATAGAGGCCTGGGGTTATAAACTGCTCAAGAAGTTGGCGTCATCTGAATTTCCTTGCTGCTTGAGGGGAGTTAGGGGATCAGCCGTGTACCCAGGAAAGTGCTCTGGCCACTGGCAGTCCAAGGATAGGGCCTGGATGCCTCCATGGTAAATCCCACTTTTCCAGTGCCGTGAAGCTTTGGATAAACAATTCCCTGTTCCCTAAGCAAAGCTGCTTCCCAAGCTCCTGCTCTTGCCTCCGGGCTAATGAGCCTTTCTCAAGCTTTTGCCCTTGGAATTCACAAGGGCAAAAAAAAACTCCTCACAGCTGAGGAAACGCCAGAGGCAGGAGCAGAGTCCCTCTCCTGGAGGGGACAGGGCTCGGCCCAGGGACAAAATCCTCCTCAACCTCATCCCCGCCCAGAGCAGGGACAGGGATTGCGTCCCAGCTGCCACAGGGCTCTTCCAGCACCTTTTCCCAGGAGGTGCTGAGCCCTCTCCTGCCGCAGGGGATGTGCTGCTTGGCAGGTTCCAGGATGTGCTGGTTCCTCAGCCTCACAGTCTTCGTTCCAGTGACATTTAATCCCTTAACCAAGGGGAGTGTTACAAGGGATGAAGACGCCCAAGTGTCATTCCAGGCTGTCCCTTGGAGCAGTTTGCTGTGGAGGTGCAGGATGTGGTTGGGATCCTTCCAGGAGAGGTGTGGGGGTGACCTGGACTTTCCTGTGTCCCAGGTGAGCATTCCCAGGGTCATACCTGGGCAAAGATCCACGTTATCCTGTTTCGTGGCTTCGCCTTCTTTGCTTCCCCTCTCTTTCCTCACTGTTTTTCCTCTGCTTCTGGGGGAACCAGGGAAATCACCTTTTGGGGACCAATTTACCATAAACTGGGGGAGTGAGGGAATGCACAGATTTCCATTAGCAAGTGATTCATCACTTTTATTGCTGCTGGGAGACCAAGGCATCCCTTTAATCCCTGGAATCCCCACGTGCCACTGACTGAGAGGGGTATTCAGATTCCTGCCTGCATTAGCATCTGACTTTCCCTTCCTCTCTCGCTGCTGGGCTCCGTTTGCAGGGCTCTGAGCAGCCTCTGCCATCTGTTAATTTAATAATTGCCTAATGTTGTAATACACACGTGCTTTAATGGAGCAATTTCCCAGCTCCCATCCTGGAATCTATTTCAGCTGTCAATATTTCTTTACAATGTCTCTGTTTTTCAGGGCCTTTCGAAAACAGTGGCATGATTACAATAACTTCAGTTAAGCCTGGTCCTTCAGCAGCCTGGCACAGTAAATGTTATAAAATCCCCATACGTCTGGAACAATCTGGGAAGTTTTAAGATATTAAAGATATCCCCATTCTTGCAAAATGGCAGGCCTGATGGTGCAATTATCCAGTCTATTAATTATTATCTGGTCTGCTTAGAAAGTGAAAACTCTTCTCCAAATGGCATGAACTGAGATGAATATAAATTAAGAAGGGTCAGGTTTATTTCATGTCCACTGCAACTCTAAAAAAAACCCCTAAAAACTATTAGACCAGGATGCCAAATAGATGTAGGGGATGCCAGATGAAGAAATGGATTTATTCCAGCACAATCCTGTCGATGCTGATGCTGCTTTTCCTGGTCTGCAAACTCGTGTGAAGCTCGTCTCAGAGGGAAAAATTAAGCCAGCCATGATTCCGTGTTCCTTACAGACCAGGAGATATTCATTGTAGGGGGAATAAATGCCTCGGTTTCTCTTGGGTGCCTCAGCTTTATTTAGATTTGCCATGAAATCTCTCCTAGGCCCAGGCTGCACGGGGCGGCAAAGGCCAACACCAGCCCTGACAGCCTCGTTACAGCTCCGGCTGTTGTCGCTCCTCTTTCCCTGGGCAGCTCCCGCCTTCGGCTGGCTCTGGAGCTTTGCAAAGCGAGCACATAAAGTTTCTCATAAAGGCAGCGGGAGCCCCCAGAAGCCCCCAAACGAGCTGTGTTTTCGGCCATCTGTGCCCCCGCACTTGGCTGCCGGCCCCTGCTTCCTCCCTCCCCGCCCGGCCGGCCGGTGCCGCATCCTCCTCCCGCCTCGTTACCCGCCCCGTGGCTGCTGTGACCATCCTCGCTCGGCTTCCCTGCTGAAACCCACAGGGCCCACGGCTTGGAATTGTGCTGGCACTTCACGGCAGAGCGGGGAGGAGCTTTAGGCTCTGAAAAGCTGCGAGGCTAAGTCCGTGTTCTTCCCTCTTAGGTTCCCTTAAAGCCCACGGGGAGAAGCTGGCCGTGGGACATGTCTCCCTTTCTGGGCTTGGAGACAGGATTGATCCTCCCCTTTAAGGGCAGATTTGGGTCTAAATAGGCTTCTTTCAAATTTAGAGAATGCCAGGATGGGTTTGGGCGAGCCCATCTCATTCCGCCCCCTGCTGTGGGCAGGGACACCTTCCCCCAGCCCAGGCTGTCACCTCGTTCTGCACCTTCCTGGCCCTGCTCGTCCTTGCGGGGTCTCTCCTCCCTGCAGAAGGAACACACGGTTCTTCCTTCTTTCCTGGAGGATTGTGCTGGGAGGCCGTGCTGAAAGGGGGAATTAAATGCAGATTTCCTAAGTGAAAGGCGAGTGGGCGCTGGGCATCGGTTCCTCTGTAGGGATGCGAGTTCAGGATCTGCGGAGTGCTGTGAAATCCCCTGGGATGAAAGCTAATGGGAATGTGACAGCTATTATTATAAACTCCCTCAGCAAACTTGAACTTGCCCACGTGTCTATTCATAAGCTTATTAGGAATCAATTCCAAATAATTGCATTATGCCCTTTGTATTGGTGGATTTTCTACAGTAATTGACTTCACAGAAAAAGACATCTCAGCGTAGCAGGGGTTTGTGCCCAGCCCACTGCCAGGGAAATTGCAGGGTTCTGTGTGTGAAAGCATCTCTGGCAGAGTGATTGGGAATGAAAAGCAGCCCTAACAATGCTTCAATTACCAGCACCTCCCCGGCTAATCCAGCTAACAAAGAGTCTGATGCTGAGGGAGTTTCCTGAGGATTCATATGCATCCGGAGACAAGAAGTACAAAGTGAGGGTGTGTAGCTCAGGGTTAGGCTGGTGAAGGTGTCATTCTTGCGTTGAAATTTGAGATTGTCACCTCCCCCAGTGGGTCTCGGGGGCGGAAATAGCCAAGAGACACCGGCATTTATCTCAGTAAAGCCTCATTACTGAAAATCCTGCCTGTCAGCAGGTGTGGAACTGCTCAGAGTCCCCCTCAGGTGTGCACCCCTCTCTGGAGACAGGCTGAGAGAGCTCGGCCTGGAAAGGAGAAGGTTGTGTGGAGACCTCCCAGCAGTGTGTGAAGGGCCTCCAGGGAAGCAGGAGAGCGACTCTTCCTCGGGAGCTGTAGTGACAGGACAAGGGGGAATGGGATCAAACTGAAAGAGGGGAAATTTAGATTAGATAAACACATTAAATTTTTTACTATGAGGGTGGTGGGGCCCTCGCACAGGACGCCCAGAGAAGCTGTGGCTGCCCCTGGATCGCTGGCAGTGTCCAAGGCCAGGTTGGACGGGGCTTAGAGCAAGCTGGGACAGTGGAAGGTGTCCCTGCCCACGGTAGGAGGTGGGATGAGATGATCTTTGGTCCCTTCCAACCCAAACCATTCTGGGACTCTGTGACTTCATGCCTGACATTTTTCAAGCTCCAGCTCGGGGTCATTCTTTGGTTCTGCAGTGCAGCCACTCAGCCTGAGCATGTGGGAGGATTTAGGGTCACATCATCACTTCCTTGTGCCTCTTGTAGGTGAACAGCTCGGGTTCAGAGCATACGTGGGGTGAGGAATCGCACTCAATACATTCATTACCTGAAGGGAGGAGCAAGGAACTGGGCTGCCAGATCATGGCAACTGAGGTCACACAATCACAGAATATCCTGAGCTGGGAGGGACCCACAGGATCACCCAGTCCAGCCCCAGGCCTGCACACACACCCCAACAACCCCACCCTGGGCATCCCTGGCAGCGCTGTCCAAACGCTCCTGGAGCTCTGGCAGCCTCGGGGCCGTGCCCATTCCCTGGGGAGCCTGGGCAGTGCCCAGCACCCTCTGGGGGAAGAACCTTTTCCTGATCTCCAGCCTGACCCTCCCTGGCCCAGCTCCAGCCGTTCCCTGGGTGCTGTCCCTGTTCTAGAGCAGAGCAGTGGGGTCTGACCTCAGTGTCCTCTGCTCCAGCTGACCAAGTGCCCTCAGCTGCTCCTCATGGGCTTCCCCTTCACCATTCTCATGGCCCTCCTTTGGACATTCTCTAACAGCTTTTAAGTCAGAAGTAGGAAGAAAAAGTCAAAGCTCAGAAAAGATGCAGGAAAATCCCCAAGTCAACCATCTGAAAAGAGACTGAATGCTCTCTGAAGACAATCTTGGTTGTGATTCCCGTTTATTAGCATTAGAATCCTTCATTTAGCCATTAAAGCATTTTCCCCTTGTCTAAATACCTTATATTAATATTTTAGGCAATTTTGAAATGCTACTTTAAAAATTCTGAGTCAGGAAATGGCCAAGATTTGCCCTTTCCCAGAGACAAACAATAATGTGCAAAAAGAAAATAATAATCTTTCACTTGAATGGAAATAATCTGAAACGTCTGCTGGCTTGCTGAGATTTCATTTCCAGTGAGTGATTTTTTGGAGAACAAAAGGATTTTAGGAGAAACTTGCGGAATTCCTACCACAGGGCTATGGAAGAATTACAGGATTCCCGAGAAAGATGTCTGGCCATCAGTGCCATGTCCATGCAGATTTAACATTCTGTGCTCGTGGATTGGGAAGGCTCATCCCGGATCTTTCCAGAAAGCTCACTGAGGAACCAGCTGAATTCCACAAACATTTTGAATCCAGCCTTATCCAAACATGTGCTTCCACGCACTGTTGGGAAGCTGATCTTTAAACCACTAAATGAACACCTGGAGGGAAAAGCCTGCTCCAGCTTCATGTATATCCCTCTTTTTTTTTTTGAGGCAAACAAGGAAATGGTGAAGTTGTGCTGAACAGAAACACACTGAAACCCGAAAAATCAATTCCTTCAGTGGTTACAAGGAATCTTTCCTGAATTCATAACAAAGCCAAGATTAATTGGGGAACACTGGTCGTTAGGAAAAAATGGAAACAAGCAGCCTTTCCATGGATTCTGGAGTAATTAACATTCTGCCTCAGTAATCAATAACTCTAAGCAGCTTAACAAGGCAGGCTTTGCTGTAGGACCAGCTTAGCACTGGAACCAGAGCAGCTGTGCAGGGGATTGTCCCGGTAGCCTCAGGGTGATTTCCGTGTCCTGGTCTGGAACAGCACAGGCACTGCTGAAGTTCCCAGTGCTTTTTGCATCTCGAGGACTGGAAATATTGCACCAGCACAGCCTCAGCCTCTGCTCTCCCCCGTGCCACAGGGCAGGGTGGGGGTGGAGAAGGAGCCTCAAGAGACCGAAGTGTAAAATTCAGCTGCAAATGTCAAATCTTTCTGTTCTCCCAGAGATTTCCAGGCTGGAATTTCCTCTTCTGGTTTAACACAGAGACAACAAACATGTTGTCTAAACTTTAAATCTGGCTCTGGTTTTGATCATATTTAAGGCAGCTGAAGATTTTCCCCACACCTGCTCATCCCTTCCGACAAGCACATCGCAGGTGTCCTACACTGAGACAGGAATACAAATAGTGTCAAAACACTGGTAAACCTCTAAAACCCCCAGGGATCAGAGATGAAGTGAAAATCCAGAAGCAGCAATAAATAAATCTGAAATAACTTTGCTCGCAGTCTCATATTTATAATTTCATCTCCAGTCTTTGCAAATATGGAATTTGCGGAGCAGCGTCTCGGTGAAATCAGAGCATCTCAACATCTTAATGCAGCGAAAGGGCCCCTCTGGGAGCTCACCTGCATCCCTCCCCAGTCCTTCCACATGCTTCTCTCAGCACAAAACACAATTAGGAAAAAGCTGCGAGTTTGAAAAGGTGTTGCAATAAAATAAAAAAAAGACCTCAGGAAGGCTTTGGAAGCTTGATAGTAATCAAATCTACTGCAGAAAGGAAAATCAATGTTGCTATCTTTATATATCAACATAAACATTTTTATTTCATTACAGCAATGGGAAGGACAAAGTGTAATGAATCAAGAGGGATTTCAGGAGGGGAGTGAAGATGAAACAACCCAGCTTGTCACTGATCCCGTCTCATGAAGGATAACCCTGTCTCTCCAAAACACTGTAAATCTTTCACCCGGAGAGCCTTTGCAGCCCCAGGCAGGAAGGAGAGCAGACCTCCAGCAGCAACTCACGGCCAAATTGCTTCCACTTCAGTGGCTCTCTAATGGGGGATATTGATTGGGGTTGTGTGAGGTGGCCGGGGCTGGGGGTGTGCACATCCCTTGCTGCCAGAGGTGGGATCCAGGTGTTCTTTGGGAGAGAGGCTGCAGCCTGTGGGATGGGGGCCTGCCTTGATACCCCCAGGGGATCTGTAGATGTCCCAGAAAGGACATTTCCATTCAAAGGAAAGGTGATTATTTTCCTTTTGCACATTATTGCTTATCTTTCTGTGAGAGGGCAAATCCTGGGCATTTCCTGACCCAAAATTTTAAAACTAGAATTTCAAAAGTTTCTAAAATATCGCTGTAAGATAATCAGATAAGGGGAAAACACTTCAACGGCTAAATAAGGGAATCTGATGCTAATATAGTGGAAACACAATCCAAGATTTTCTCCAGCCTAGCCCTGCCAGGGCATGGACAACAAGGGCTGAGGCCAAGCTCAGGAATTCCTGAGGGCCCAATCCTCTCTGGCAGTGACATTGGGCAGGTCCATGTCAGGGTGGGACTGAGCTCAGAGTGTCTCAGCCATGCCCTGAGTAAAATTCCACACCCTCTCTTTGGCAAACAAAGCAAAATGTTCCCAAATCCTCCAGCCAGGCTGAATGTCCTTCACGTAACAAGTCAACAAACAGGAGGGAGCGATGAATACATTTGCAAAAATGGGTTTGGCTCGTGGATGGAAGGGCTGAATCACTGAATAATGTATTAATGTGAGCAGCTCTCATCCGAATGAGGGAAAGCAGATTTAGATACATGAGCAGGTCAGGCATCAGAAATTTTGGTTTGTGCAGAGTCTGGAGCACAGAATGCCGACTCCATTTCAATTAAAATTAATCTCATTAATTTCTGTTTTAAATTGTATGGGAACAGAGCAATATTCTTGTAGCTGTTTCAGAATAAAACTGCTCAGCTTGGCAGCACAGACTTTGGAGCAGCTTCCCCATGCTTTGGGGGCTCAGTGGGGACCATGAGGACAGGGCTGCTGGCCACGGGGACCTGGGCAGCTGCAGGAATGGGCTGCTGGCACCCTTACAAAGGTCAGTAAATACAAAAGCAGAATCCTGGGAGGAACACCAGGAGCTGACACTGCTGGATCCAGGGAAAGATTTGCAGGAAAAGTGCTGGGGCTGCTGGTGGACAAGTCAGGGATAAATGGACACTGAGCCCCTGCAAAAGGTGTTAGGGAGGGTGGCAGCATGGCAAGGAAAGGGATCCTTGCCCTCTTGGTTCCCAGTGCAAGGCCAGTGGGTCTAGCCATCAAAATGGTCAGGGATGGAGAGGCTGAGGGGGCTGGGTCTGTTCAGCCTGAAGAAGAGAAGGTGAAGCTGAAATCTCACCATAATCTGCAATGGCCTGGCAGGAGGGGGATGAGGCAGCTCTTCCCAGAGGTTTGTGGGGAGCAGGTGAGAGTCCATGAGTGGGACCAGGGGAAATCCTCATTAGACAGAAAGGGGAAAGAAAATCATGCTGAGGGTGGTCAGGCACTGAACCAGAGGTGCAAGAGAGGCTGTGAGATATCCAAAATTCAACTGGGCAAAGCTTGGAACAGGACACCACGGATCTCCAGCACACGTGGAGCTGGATTGAGGTGCAGTCAAGGGGATGCAGAGCTCTGAGAAAGGACAGTCACAAATCCTGAATAATCCCCTTGAGGCTCTGCCCACTCCCTGGGAGCTGCAGCACTTCGCCATGTACCATCACACGTGTCTGCAGGGCAGGCAGTGAATCCCTTCTGTGCACTGAGGGAACGTTCGTGGCAGCTCCCAGGAGTGTCCGTGGCAATGTGCCAGTGGCTGGTGCCTGGCCAGCCCCCTTCCTCTGTGATCCACGGACAGCCCGTTTTCTCAGCGTGTTAAGGAAATCATTTTCATAGCCTGGAGCATTATTGTCTCCGTGCTTTCCCACACCAGCTGGCCCACAAGCAAGCTCCTAGTGGCTGGGTGACTTCCTGCACCTCCTCCGGGCTGCTCCCCCCTGCCCACCTCACTCCCACTTTCCAGCGCATCCCTCCTTTATCCCCCTGGCTCTGGAAGCCCCACAGCCCTTTACTCTGAGTTCCCCGGGCTGTTTGTCCTGCACAGCTGCCTGGAGCAAGCCAGGATGATCTCTCCGAAGGGGACCTGTGCTGCCTGTCAGGGAGAGGCTGGGAGTGGCTGTTCCGGCTCTTGCTTCCCCTTTGCACCAACACCTTTCAAACCACGGCCACCATGCAGGGCTCCTCCTTCGCTGTTATCAGAGCTGTTCCAGTAAAATCCAACTTCTGACAACGCTTATCCTCCAGGATCTGCCTGGCGGGGCTTGGAGGCACCCAGGATTTCCTCCTGTGTCCCTGTCCCCACTCTCTTTTTAAATAAACGTGACATCCCTTTTGCTCCTCCGGGCTGGAAACTTTCTTTTCTCTCTGGGGAGCTTCTTTCTGTTACTCCAAGGTCTCAGGAGGCTTTGGGAATAAAGAATCCAACAAATTAGATTGGTTTCACCGAGTGGATGAGCCTGCAGCAGGGATATTGGGGTTTTGTGTGCTGTGGTTTAATTTCTTTCTCATCCTGTAAGCTCTGCAATCTCTTCCCAGCTCTTATCCCTGAGAGCAATGTTGGGATGCTTCCCTCTGCTCCGACACTGTTAACTCCTCCAGGTCTGAGGGGGCCGTTAAAAGAAGGTTGCCTGCTCTGGGCTCTCTGTAGCCCAACATCTTGCGCTGGTTTTCTCTCTGATTTGCAAAGTCTGGCTGGGGAGTCCGTTCCCGGGGTTTGTGACACCTCGGTTCATCTTTGTCACAAATCAACAGCTGAGAGGTAATTTCCCACCTCCAGCAAACGTCCTTTGACCCCATTTACCTCAAATGAAGGTTGTTCACACAGCACAGACCCTTCCCCTTCCTCCAAGCCCCTCTCAGAGCTCATGTAGGGGCAGGTGGAGGCTGAGCATCCCCAGCAGTGAATCCATCCAGAACCCTTTTCCAGCATCATTTTAATCACTCAAATGTCAGTACAGAAGACAGAGATAATTCAGAGTACATTTGTTTCTTTTGGAAAGAAAGAAGAGGCTTTGTGGAACCCGGCTTTTTGGGAGCCAGGTTTCTGAAGGCACTGACACTCCCACACCCCACAGCTCCAGAACTGCACTCCCCAGCCAGGAACGCAGAAGCTTGGGAAGAAGCTGAGGGAAAGTCTGGAGCTGAGCTGGGTTTTCACCATCAGCCCCACGGATGCTGGTCCAGCCACTTCTTGCAGCTTCCCATGAAGGGTTCACTGGGTTTGCACCAATCTCCTCCAGTCCTCTACTGCCTGCAACAACTGTTTTTAAAAGTTCTTAATGAGTGGAGACAGTATTTTGTGCTGTGTTTTAAATGAATGGTTTCCTACCCTCCACACTCATGGAAAACAGTCAGTCTCTTTCTTTGCAGCATCTTTAAAGAGTGCTCCTGCATCCTCCTCTTCTTCTGTTTGCTCTGGTTTATGCTGAGAAGCCCCAGTTGGTTCACCTTCCTCCACAGATCCGGGGAGCTAAAATGTGGGATGACTGCAAGGATCAGGGGTGTGTTTGGCAGCCTTGGTCCGGCAGGGAGTGAAACTTGTGACTAAGGGAGATTTTCCTTCATGGCATCACTACAAAGTCAGCTGAGCTTCAGTGAAATGGCTGCAAGTAGGTGTAAGGGTTGTTAGCCACAATCCTAAACCTCATTCCCTTCCTTCAGCTGTCGCCTTTGGGCTCATTCCACAGGCTGAGCCGGAGAGAAAGGCTTCAAAGACTGAAGATTCTGCTTCTACATTTCTTAAATGCAGAAATTGTTGCAAAATATGCTGAAGGACCCACATGTGAGTGGTTCTGCAGTGCAGAGCTGTGAGCAGGAATATGGAACAATGCACGTGCTGCTCTTCCCAGGAACAAGAGTCACTCCAGGGAAAAGCTCATCATGGAGCCTTAGGCTTCTGTTCTGTGAGAGTGTCTTGTAGAGGCTCTGCTAATGATGGACTCCTCTTGTTTTTACTGAGTTCCTCTGCTGAAGAGCTGAGCAACGAGTGCTGGAATGAACCCTGGGTACCAAACAAAGTCTGGAAATATCCCAGAGATGGTTTAAAGAATACTTTGGATACGTAACCCTGGAGACAAATTTATGCAGCTGAGACCTAATGCCTTCTAAGGAGCAAATTGTAAACAATATATTTTTAGAGTTAAAAATTATTCTAATTTAATGATATCTGTTTAGTCGATTTTAGGAAGTAAATCAGTGTGTGAGTAATAAAACAATAATGTACTTTAAACTAAATTATTAGTAAACAAATCAGTCTGGTAGGCAATGAATGCATGATACATTATTCATTTCTATTATCCAAAACACTCCACCAGCTCTCAGAGCCTGGCAATAAAGTATTCAGGATACAGTCTCCACTATCCCAGCAAGCAGTCTCTAATGTGATATTAAAGTTAAAAGAGAAGTGAAGTATATTCCCCCAAAGTAAGGTATTTGAGTAATCCTGGAATGAATCCATCTCATGCTTCTTTTTAAACCTGGGTTTGGGGTTTTTTTGGGACTAAAGCACTTTCATTACAGCTGGAATGACACTTGTTCCCCACTTGGGTCCCATTACCAACCCGTGAATTGCTCCCAAGATGACTCAGTAGCACAGGAGTGGGTTCCGTGCCAGGCTGCTCCTGCTGCCTCCATCCCCACTGCAGAGCCTGGAGACCCTGAGCCTGACCCCAGTTCCCACTCCATCAGCCAGGGCTGTGTCCACACTTTTCAGAAGGAAAAATCCACATGAGGCCGAGGGATGGTGCCACAAGACCTTCCCTGGCCAGTTTCTGCCCTCATTCCTGTTGCCACCTGGTCCATGCTGGGATGGGAGCAGGGTGAAGGATGGGGAGTGGGTTTCTGCCCACAGCCAGGAGACCCTGGAATTGCACCCAATGCCACTGATGCATTTTGAAGCCTCAGGAAGCTCTGCCCTGCATGGTGGAGGGAGAACATGGATAACTTCATAGAATCAGAGAATGCTTTGGGTTGGAAGGGGCTTAAAGCTCATCCCATTCCCACCCCCTGCCATGGGGCAGGGACACCTTCCACTGTCCCAGGCTGCTCCAAGCCCTGTCCAACCTGGCCTTGGGCAATGCCAGGGATCCAAGGGCAGCCCCAGCTTCTCTGGGCACCCTGTGCCAGGGCCTCCCTGCCCTCACAGGGAAGAACTTTTAAATCTCTCCTCTTCTAGTTTAAAACCGTTCCCCCTTGTCCTTTCACCACCTGCCCTTGTACAAAGTCACAGGCCCCCTGGGGAGGAGGTCAGGGGGGTTTCAGTGGGAGAGGAACTGCTCTGGGTGAGGCACTGTGTCCCGTGGCCTGTTTTACAGCAGGATCTAAAAGGGTGTGGACTTCTGGTGGTGATTTCATCCTTCCCGTGCTGGGAATGGCTTTGTTTCCCAGCAGGGAAGTCGGAGCCACCAGAAATAGAGATGCTGGTCAGGAACCATCTCTGCCAATCAATTGCAGGTGGACACTCGGGTCCAGGGGCAGAGGGGATCTCAGCAGAGCAAGAGGAAACAGCCTCAAGATGCACCAGAGAAGGTTTAGATTGGATATTAAGAAAAATCTCATTACCAAAGGGTGGTCAGGCATTGGAACAGCCACCCAGGGCAGTGGTGGAGTCACCATCCAGGGATTCAGACAACATGTGGATGTGGCACTTGGGGACATGGCTCAATGGTGGCCTTGGCAGTGCTCGGGGAATGGTTGGACTGGATGGTCTTGGAGAGCTTTTCCAACCTAAATGATTTTTTGTTCCTGTGATCTTTCTGATGAGCTACAGGGCTACTGGGACAGGGCAGTGGGCAAGGCCAGCAGTGACTGGTGCAGAGACTGTCCCAGTTTTGGGGTGGACACACTGCTGACACCCTGCAGTGACTCTTTTCCTGCCAGTTCTCCAGCTTGCACAACCCAGCCCAGTAACTTTGCTTTGAAGCACATCATCTGTGATATTCTTTTTTTATAAGATACCTGTTTCCTTTTGGTGAATTTCTTGGTTTCACACTGAGGGGAGCAGAGCAGTGAGGCATGCAGCCGCCTGGGTGCTGAGAGGTTACCCCAGGGTGGTCTCTGCTCCATCAGCAGGGGCTGCAGGGATTTTTTTCCCTTTGGATGTTCCTAATACTCTGCAGAGGAGGAAGCTGGTGGGACTTGAGGAGTGGATCAGTCCCTCCCCACAGCTGGGGCTGCTGCTGTCTCTGGTCCTTAATCCACTGTAAAGATCCCGGTTTAGGTGTGCCAGGGCTCAGCAGGTTTCCTGGGAAAACAGGGGTGGTGAAAGCACAGCAGGGTCCTTACGTTCAGAGGAGACACAGCCTGCTGTGATAACCCACGATGTGTGAACCTGCCTGACTTCCCCAAACCAGGACATCCTGGAATCTTCCAAACCCACAGGTTTCTCTAGTGCTGCGCCCTCAGCAATCCCTGAGGCGCAATCTCCTCCCTGTCTCACCTGCCTCAGCTGCCTCCAGGCTCCCAGGGAGGAGCTGGGCTGTGGCTGTGGGTGCTGCTGAACCCTTGGCTTTGTGGAGGGAAGCAAACTGGGGAACACAAATGGCAGAACTGTGGCTGCTGTGGCGTCTCAGAAAGAGCAGGGATGTTTCAGATGGATGAGTGGCTGAGTTGCCACTTTAGATTCTCTGCAAACACATCCTGCTGCCTGTCAGGGCTGGGACTGGGAGATCCAGGGAATCTGCACTTGCCAAGGAACAACAGGGCATCCAGCAGGGATCCAGCCCCGCTGCAGAGAGAGCCCCTGAAACAGCACTCAACAGGAAGCACCTCCAGAAACGAGGCATTCCTGCCATGCACACACTTAGCAGAGACAGCAGCTTCCGAGTGAATTACAATATCTGATGGCTGATCTCTGCTGTGATAGTTGCCTTCCTGAGCTGAGGAGTAGAGGCACAAGTCATAACTGGATGTACACGTCACCAAAAATTAGTCATCAAATATTTCATCTGTGCAATGGTTGGGTCCTTTTCTTCCATAGCTAATCTTGGCAGAATAAAATCACTTTCCAGGGTGCCTGTGGGAAGCTGAGGTCCTGAACAGGCCAGTTGTTCTCTCCACGAACTGAGATGCGTTTTCAGTGTCTTGCCTGTTCATTTGTGCAAGGGTCTGATTGCAGAGGTGGTCTGACTGCATGGTCAACAATCAGGGGGGTCCAAAACATAAATCAGGCCGTGCCAGAGGTGAGGAGGATTGAACGAGGTGGAGAAAAGGCTCCAGGCTCTGTCCTTTCCTTGACAAGCTCTCCTAGAAAAGAAGATCCCCTCCAGAAGCCCCAACCCTTCCACTCCCACTGGGATGAAAGCAAACCAGTGACAGATCCCAAGTCAGAATTACTATTGAATAGGAAAATTAAGATAAATGCAGTAGCACAGAAACACTGCCAGAGTCAGGGTACAGCCTGACCCCCTGGCGGGCAGGGCGGTGGCAGCAGCCCGATTAAATGGTGGCTGCAGCCCTGCTGCAGTGACAGATGTGGTGCTGTTGAAGCGGTGATCCCGTAGAGGGGTCCGGTGTTCCTCTGAAGGTCCAGTGGTGGTCTTCTCCTCTGGGAATCCAGTAGGTCAGGGCTGCCTGTGCTGTTCCAAAGCTCAGATTCTATCCAGGTGGGAACGCTTGGTTCCTCCCCCTGGGCGGAGCATCTCACACTGGGATGATGGAATTTTATGAGCCCTGCGGTGAGGCTTGGTGGCCCATGAACAGAAGATCTCCCCCAGAGGGAGTTATCAGGGATGTGCCATGGAAGAGACAAAGAGCCCTGCCCCGCCTGGTTTAACAGCTGCTGGTGGAACACATGCTCGTGGTTACACCTTACACTGTAACCTGAGACAGATGCTCCCACTAAAAACCAAAAAGCATGGCTAAACATCAAGTCAGGAGACTGTGACAATATGAAAACAACTTCAGAACAATAGCAGTAATATCCAGATAAGGAATTGAGAAGAGAATGCAAACACTGCTTGCATGGAAAAACACAAAAGACAGCCCCTCAAAAAGGTTAAAAAGTTGTAGGAGTGGCTTACAAAACCTCTAACACACTAAAAAAAGGATTCAGGAGCTGAAAATTGTTCTGACAACTCCTGAGACCTATGACAACCCAAGTGTAAAAGGAGGCTCAGAGAAGGGAAAGGCACAGCAGGAAAATACGGGGCTCATGTTGCCACCGAGGCTGGGGGGGTCAGAACGTCCCTTCTTGGGAGACTTGTCATGAATTGAGGCATTTCTAGATGAGGTGACAGGGAAAAACGACAAGATGAGCAGTAGCAGATTGCCAGGGCCAGATGGTGGCATCCACGTGCTCTCAGGATCCCGGAGGAGGTACCGGAGCTGGGCACTGCGGGGCGGGAGCTCCTGCTCCAGACTGCCCCATCCCACACTGAGAGGTCACAGCTCTGCTGCTAGTTTATAAAAAGAGCTGGAAAGCTCCAGGGAGGCACGTGTCTGCCATCTGCAGCAGGGACCTGGGTAGGAGCTGTTCCAAAGGCTGGAATGAGGAGACATGTGGTTGAATATGGTCTGTTAGGGATGATTTTTTCTTCTTTTTTTTTTTTTTTTTTTTTTGAGAAAATTCATACCTCAGGAACCTACAAAGGGCAGTAAAATCCTGATCGATGTGTAGGTGGTGAAGAGGGAAGCAAATTTATTGTCTCTCCCAGGATCTCTTCCTGGGTGACAGACCCAAGATCCAGAGAAAGCTCCTCTGGCTCTTTGGGCACCTTCAGCTGGGAAACTCTTCCTGCAGGAGCAGCGGATGCAGGAAGTTTACCTTGGTTCAAAAATTAAACAAATTCATGGAGAGAAGAATCCACGGAGGGTTGTTAAATATAAAAACACCTCCTCTGTCTCAATGCTGCAGATCTCTGCAGGGTAGGAAATCAATCAGGAAATACCTAAATCTGCTGTTCTTGTACAAAGTCCCAGATTAAGTGCAGTAATAATACTTGGAATATTTTGCCCATTGAGCTCAATGAGTGGTTATTGATCCTTGGCTCATTTATAAGTAGCTAATTGTGAGTGTTTGCTGTTAGCCTGTTGCATTAAGTTTATCAATGTAATTATAGGTTACTTCCACTGATTGAATACTTGCGGGACGCTTACATTCACTTATTTTTGACAAATATTCATAATTCAGCCTTATCTGTGGCTGCATGGATGTTGTTCTAGAACCATTAATAGAGCTGAAGGAAGAATAAAATGTAATGGATAATTTTTTTAATGAATTTGGCTACTTCTCCTGCTCATGAATTTTTTCTTTGCCAGCAGTTTGTGTCGCATGTTTGTTTGTTATTTAAAAATATTGTGTGATTGTTAATGCTCCTTCCTGCTCTGGGAATTGCTTGGTTGTTTCTGGTCTCGCTCCACTATGTCCACGTCTGGCTCTCAAAAATGGATCATCTGCTTTGAAGTCCTCTAATGTTCCTTCAAAAGCTGACATTTCCCTGCTTTTTCAGGGAATATGAACACAAAACTCAGGCCTGGAGCCTAAATAAAGGAGTTGGGTCATCCGTCAGTGAGCAAATATCCACATATTCCCAGGCATGGAGCGATACTGTCATTTCTGCTCCGCTTTGAGCACCATGTGGGCACGTCTTTCTCCAGAAATGATGGTCCCTGCAGGGGCTTGGGGTGTCCTGGGTTTGGTGCTGCTTTTCCGCCTCCCAGCTCTTGAGGATTTGCTCTCCACAGTGTGATTTCCACTGCAATCCAAAGAAATGGGAAAAGAGGAAGCTGGAGAACAGCACATGGCATGGAGAAAGTCAGAGGGGCCATGTGTCCAACCAGAACCTTCCAGGAGCTGATGACTCCCCGGGGCTTGCTGGGGGGACAGAGAACCCCAGAATATCCTGAGTGGGAAGGGTTCCGCAAGGATCATCAAGGATTAACTCCTGCTCAGGCCGAGTCCCTGGGAACACAAACCAGCAGGGTGGCAGCACAAAGACGAACAAAACATTGGCGCAATCTCTCCCTGTCCTTGCTCTCTGTGGTTCCTGGTGTGATTTAGCTCTCCTGAGTTTGTTCCAAGCTCCTCGCTCTGAGGCTGGGCTGGATGAGGGAGCTTGTGCTCAGCAGGGCGAGGGTGAGAGGATTCCTGCCCTTGCTCCATTTACGATACTGTGGCTCTATAATAAGATTTTCCTCCTTGTATTAGATTTCAGGTGGATTTCTCAATCCAGGAAAACAGGCAGGGACACAAGTTTTATAGCTCCTGACAGCTCCAAAAGCACGTTATTGAATTCCAGAGCGAGGGCACAACGAAGGTGAGAAGTTGAGTCGGAATCTTGACGCAAAGCTCGCGGAAGCCTCGGGCCCCAGGGCTCCGTGTTGGCGTGGGCACTTGGGCAGCAGATGAAAATCCTGTCTGCCTGCCCAAGCCTCTCTGGCTGGTGCCTTCCTCATCCTCTTCTCCTCTGGTCCATGCCTGGCCACTCTCACACCGAGGGCCAGGAGCAGTGGGTGATGATCAGGGCTTGGATGAGCCCCTCAGGGGGAGAGAAAGGACAGCCGGAGGGAAGGGAGCTGGGGGAGGCTCCCAGTCTGGGGTTTGGCGTTGGATTCTCTGTGAAATGTTGGCTTTCCCTGATAATCCCAAAATGACAACTCCAGTTACATGAGACAAGTGAAGCTCAGACAATTCACAGCCCCGTGGATCCAGCACTAGAGGCTTTTATGAGTCTTTGCTGGCAGGGCTAGCTGCTTGTTTGCACGCTTGTCTTTATTCCCATCCATTGATCCTGTGGAAAATCAGCTGTAGCTGTGCTAATGTTCCTGGCGGATGCAGGGCAGCGCTGGGTGCCGCACAGCCGGGAGCAGCGAAATGCGGTGGGTTGCTTTCCAAGGGAATAATTTTTCATCAGAAATCATGGTACGGCAACAACATTTTCCATCCTCCATCCGGGCTTTTGGCACCAGGTTCATGAGGAGTTTTGGCTGGTGTTCTGCCTCGGAATGGGAATTTAAAGGCGCATCTGAGGTAGATGAGAATTTGTTTCATGGAGTGAAGAGCTGAGGTTCAGTCACAGGAGGGGTCAAGCAGGTGGGATGGGCCTGCTGTGGCTCTGCCAGCGAGGATCCAGGACCTCGATGGAGATGTGTAGGCAGTATTTTTAAAGTGGTTTAAATCAGGTTTTTAAGTGGTTTAAGTCTTTATAAACTCTTCTAACCTGCAGCTTCGATGTGGGGCTGCTGGTACCTTAAAGAGAGGTTTTTAGGTCTGGGAAGTTCCTTCCAAAAGCTGGTGGAGTGGGAGTCCGTGGAGCAAAGGGGAATCAAAGAATATCAGGAAAAGGTTCCTCCCCCAGAGGGTGCTGGGCACTGCCCAGGCTCCCCAGGGAATGGGCACGGCCCCGAGGCTGCCAGAGCTCCAGGAGCGTTTGGACAGCACTGCCAGGGATGCCCAGGGGGGGGTTGCTGGGGTGTCTGTGCAGGGCCAGGGGCTGGACTGGGGGATCCTTGTGGGTCCAACTCAGGATATTCCATGATTCTGCGATCTCTCCCCAAATCCAGGCGGTATCACTCACCTCCTGGATAAGACAATGAGCTGGAGCCCCAGGGACACGAGGACCGTGTTCTCCAGAGGTTTCTTTCTCACCATTTCAGCAGCAAGTCTCTAATTAAGCTCTCTGAACACACCCTGTTCCGGACTGGCCTGTGGATGAAACTGACCTTTAAAAAGGGAACTGAGATACCCAAGGGGCTGGACACCTCCAGGACTGGACAGCAGGTGAGCATCAGTCTGAGAGATAAATTTTTAATGCTACAGCTTAAAATCCCCAATTGTCTGCAAGATTTATTTCTTTGCCTCTCTGGGCTTGTTCCTGCACCCGACAGAAGTGCAGGAATGACGTTGCAGTGATGGAGGACAGACAGGAACCTTGCAGTTTGTGTCTCCAAGAGGGGATGGCTGTGCCCTGGGTGGGGTCTGAGGAGCCTGGTGTCTGGCTGCTGGGTCTCCTTCCACTGTCATCTGCCTCCCCGAGTGTTGGACTCTCTGTGAAATGTTGGCTTTCCCTGATAATCCCAAAATGACAACTCCAGTTACACGAGAAAAATGAAGCTCAGACGATTCACAGCCCCATGGATCCAGCACCAGAGGCTTTTAGGAATCCTTTCATGAACACACTGCCAAGTGTGAGATCCACCCAAGGCATTCCAGAGGTGACCACGGGGCTTGGGGAAGGGGCTGCAGTGGCAGGAAGGGCCCTGGGGCTGGTGGCAGCAGTGGTGGGCAGGGCTGGACCCTCGGGTAGCAGCTTCAATCCTAGAAGCTCCTCCTGGTGCTGGAGCAGGGTGGGAGGGCTCTGCTGCCATGGTCCTGACACAGGCCCTCCTTGCTCCTGCTGCAGCAGTGCCCCTTGCAGCATTTCTCGTGGCTCTGAAGCTGCCATCCTATAAAAGCAGCTATTCCTGCCCGTGGCAGGGCTTGGAATGAGATGACCTTTAAGGTTCCTTCAAACCCAAATAATTCTGTTATTCTACAGCTTAAAGAGTTGCTGGCCAAGGAGAGGCTGCTCCACCCCCTTAACTCCATCACAGAGCAGAGAGATTTCTTCCCCTTGCCCCAGGCTGGGAATGAATTTGGGAATGTCAGGGCCACATCCTGTGGCTTTGGGGTCTGAGTCGGGCACTGGACCAGGGGAAGAGCTCCTCACTCCCTGGGTTCTCACATCGTGGAGCAGCCTGAGCCCGGTGGGACTCGGCTCCTGAGCAGCACAGAAGTTCCTGCTGATACTACAGGGGAGAAATGCTGCATTAAAGCAGGAAATATCCAATGTGCATTGCAAATGAAGAGGTTTTTCATTTGTGTTCTAAAGGAGGAAAAATATCGCCAAGCCCAGTTAATAACACAGGAAAGCTCTTGTGGTTATCAGGGATCTTCAGCTCTAATCCCCTCTGATAACAATAAATTGAAGCAGCTCCTCTGCTGAGGTTTTTCTGTGGCTGGATCCTACCCACATAATAAGAGAAATGGGCACTGCCTCTCCTATTTACCATTCCTACATTTAAATAAGTTTTTAGACTGCACTTTCCTCCCTTCAGAGACATCTGATTTACTGCATTTTAAACAGAAACCACTCCTGCAACAATACCTCTTTCTATCAAGATTTGTAATCAGGCTGTTCCTGTTGAACTGCTGTTATTCAAGTTATTAATTTGTCATTTTGCACAGAGTCTAATCAGAGAAAGAGATGAACAGAAGGGCCTGTGCACCTGCAGGCAGAGCAGGATGGATTTAATTAGAGCAAAGAAAGCTGCAGGTTTTATTTTGTGTTTGTGTTGTTGGTTTGGTTTTTCCTCAGCCCAGCATTTTAAGAGCTTACACAGCAATCTATATAAATTCCTATGCAGATTTTTACTTAGCTTCTTACACCTAATTTGATTAACGATAATGACTCGGACAGGGTGGATGGAGAGGGAGGTTTTAAAAAGGCATGGAGTGACAGGACAAGGGGAAATTACTTCAAACTGACAAGAGAATGGGTTTAGGCTGGATATTAGGAAGGAATTGCTCCCTGTGAGGGTGGGGAGGCCCTGGCACAGGGTGCCCAGAGAAGCTGTGGCTGCCCCTGGATCCCTGGAAGTGTCCAAGGCCAGGCTGGACAGGGCTTGGAGCAGCCTGGGATGGTGGAAGTGTCCCTGCCCACGGGACAGGGAGGTGGGACTTTAAGGTCCCTCCCAGCCCAACCCATTCTATGACTCTCAGGTCACAGCAAATTTTGGGTAAGGGAACAAGGTGGATCAGCTTCGGTGCTATTCACTCTAGAGACAGCAAACGCTGCAAACTGGCCTTTAACATGGATTTCGGGATGATTTCCTTGCTCTTGGGCTGCTGTCTGTGCAGGCAGGGAGGTGGAAACCTTTGCACTGAACGTGAGCTTTGTTTTCTGAGCTTGGCTCCTGTGCTGCCCTGCCCAGATCCAGTTTCTGCTGATGGAAATTCTCTGGGGCAGGTTTGATGTCCCACTCAGTAACCCCAGCTTGCCTGGTGATTCAGACCTCTGCAACTGCCTCAGGCACCTTCCCTCCACTTGCTGGCTGGCACAACAAAGTAAAGTTTTCCATCCATTTCTTCTGCTCCCAGTTCAAGCCCAGCAACCCTCTGCAGTTGGTTTTTGCTCCAGGAAAGGTGTTAGGAAGAGTAGAAATATTAATTAGAAGACGCTGACATTTTTTCTCCCCATTTCTCTTCCACACTTTCACTCAGTTTACTGTGAGGAGAGTGCAGCACTGGGGCAGATCCTGGAAAGGCCACGGGATCACTGTCCACAGAGGTTTTTAAGGCTCAGCTGGGTAAAGTGGTGGCTGAGCTGGTCTAGTGGTGATTCTAATCCTACTTTGAGAAGGATCTTGGGCCAGAGAGCTCCAGCAACCCCCATTTCTGTGGTTCCTCAGGTTCTGTGCTAAGCCAGCCCCAGTTTGCTCTGCCTGAAGAGCCTCTGTAGGAGTGACTTTGTTTGGGTGAAACAAGAGGAAGCTGAGACTGTGATCCCACTTTCCCAAGATGAATAATAAAAAAAAAGGAATTCTGGCAGTAAGAGAAGCCCCACTTTTATTGATGCTGCACAGAGGCAAGTGATTTTGCATCTAGTTTTAGGAGAGCAGTATAACTGCTTTTGACAGCCTGGTCTAATAATAATAAAAAGGCCCAGCTCCTCGTATTGCAACCTGATAGCAAAGCTGGAGTGTGAATTTATCCCATAAAAATTCATCTACCATGGCTAAAGCCCTGTAAATTGAGTCCTGTGTTTTGGTTGTTAAATAAAAACAAAAACACACCACGGAGTAATGACAGAAACATTGCTCAGCTCTGGCGATTGTGTCTTGTTAAAACATCACTTAGGGTAATTTACAGGCTTTGATTAAAGCGTGTATTTCAATGAATTATCGTTTCCCATCTCTCCCCTTCTCCTGCTCTCCCCTCACCCCCCGGGGATGTAAAACACCACGCTGAGGCTGGATTTCTTCAGGGAGACACCAGGAGCCCATTCCCCTGCACCATAAAGCCTTGCCACACTGTGGTGTTCACTGCCTGTCACCAGCCACCAGCTTTTGTTACAGTTCAGAAGGTCAGAGGATGGCTGAGGTGCTCCTTGGGGTGGCTGGAGAAGTTTTTGGGAAGCAGCAGGGGAGATGCTGCACCACAGCCAGGGCTGTTGTTGCGGTGCGTTATGGCCGGTCCCACGGCCAGCGATATCATATTGGCCACTGCCATCTCCCCCCTTTCCCCCCCTGTGTTTGGTTCTTCCCACAGAAGGCTCTGGGTTCCCTGATCCCCCGTCGGCCCACAGTATTTCTCCCCTCCCACGCTATCCTCCATTGGTCTGTACCCTTTGCCCGCCAAGATTCAAACCCATGTCCCTGTCTTATTGGTTATTCCATGTTTTCCCCGCCTTTTGGGAAGGGTATAACAAGCCCTGGTAACGGCTTTTGGGCACCACGGCTTCTAGTGACTTCCAAGTTGAATTAAACCCACTCCTGTTCTCCCACGAAGAAGTTCCTCCGCCTCGTTCTTACCTCCTCAGCACGCCTTGACCATTGGTGGGTTAGGCGAGTCCAGGCTGGAACCTCGCCAACCCTCCCGCGTGCCCGCGAGCAGCCTCCGCCACCCTCTCCCGCGTGGGTGGGTGCCCGGCACTAGTGGTCCTCGAGCTAGCCAAGCAATATAGTGCCGCGGCAGGCTGTGCCCCACCTTCCCTGCCGTTGCCCATCCCAAACCTCCATCCTTGCTCGTGCCCAAATCACTGCCGAGAGCACAGCAGAGGATGTTTGCAAGCCTGAAACCTGAGCACAAGGAGAGAAATTTGTATTAAAGTGCTTTCAGACATCAGAGAGTGTTCCTGGGCTGTCTCAGGTAAGCTCAGCTGTGTTAGACGGGAGCAAAAATCCAGGGAGCTGTGTCTGCCTCTGCCAGTGAGTGAGAGGGAGCACCTGCAGGGATACCTCCTTTGATCCCTGTCCCAAGAGCCTGGAACATGCAGCTTGTGCTCTTCCTGAGCCACAGGCTCAGCTTTCTGTTGAATTTAAAGGCCTTCAATGGATTATTCTTCCGTGAACTTGCCCAGCTGCTTTTTGAACCCATCTAAAATTTCTTCCCTGCAGGTTCCTGCAGGAAGAAGATCCCCAGCTGAGCTCTGGGGTGTGTGCAAAGGGCCTCCTGAGGCCTGTTTTGAACCTTCCAATTACCGATTTCACTTCAGGGTTCCAAATTCTTGCATTAGAATAGACCACAATGACTCATTTCCTCCCTCCTGTCTTTGTGTCTCATTCCATCTCCTGTGCCTCTCTGTTCCAATTTTCTGTTTCCCATCCTGAAAGGTCCTGATCTGTTTGGCTGCTTCTCATTTGGAAGCTGTTTCATACCTCTGATGAGTTTTGCTGCTTTCCCCTGGACATCTTTCATCCCCACTTTGCTCTTCTCCAAGCAGAAGGCCCAGGCTGTGCCCAGCTCTTGAGACGGTGGGAAGCCATGAATTTATGCAGTGGCAGAAAGTACCAAAATAGATGTTCTCTCTTTCATTCCCTAATAATTCCCACTGTTTCATTCGCTTTTTTTTGGACCATTTCTGAGTTTTTCCCAGAGCCTCGAGATCCCTACCCTGCATGCACAGAGCCCAATGTTAGAAATACAGAATTGCTGATTAGCATCCCCCGTATCCACGTGCACGTGCACCATGTGAATTTATCCATATTAGGCTTAATCCAGCATTTGCTTGCCTGCTCAGCCACGTTTTTCTGCAAGTCTTTGCAGCCAGCTCCTCTTTTTTGCTGCTCTGAGAAACTTTGGGTCACGAGGAAATGCAGTTAAAGCAACAGAAGCACCTGGAGTTTTATATGATAGAAACATGGAATAGTTTGGGTTGGAAGGGACCTTAAAGCCCATCTCATTCCACCCCTTTCCATGGGCAGGGACTCCTTCCACCAGCCCAGGTTGCTCACGCAGCTGTAAATCCATAAACACTTCCCAAACAGCTCATCCCTGCCCATGCTCCTCCTGTCACGGAAGTGCTTTATTTTTTTATTATGATTTATGGCTTTTATTTTTGTGTGCAGAATTCACAAGGTTTGGAGCCATGGAAGAACTTCTCCCTGTGACACTCAGCAAGAAACTGAGGGCATGCGGGATGGTTTGGGCTGGCCAAGGGTTTCCTTCAGCCCAGATTATCGTTGCCATTTCTATCGCAGTGTCCCCAGACTGAGCCAGCCCCTTGCAGCTCAGAATTATTTGAATTCCTTTGGGTTTGACAGGCTCTGACAGACCCCAATCCATCTCCTGCTTCCAAAGCTGTTGTTAGAAGCCCTGATTATTTCATGACTTCCATTCTGTTTGTGTGCTGACACTGCTTTCCTGTGCCGTGCGTTCCTGGCAGATGTGAATTTTATAACAAAACACATAAATTTACAGCAAGTCTCTCCAGCAGTAAAATCTGGGAGTTTTCCATCAGCTGCCAGCGAGCTGCAGCAGTAAATGGAGCTCCCTTCCAGCTGCACTGCACTGGAACCAACAAACCCTTCCTGTGGCAGCCCACAAATCAACCTGAGCTCTCTCTCTGAGAGGACAGGGACGTGCAGGGGCAGGATAACAACATTTCTCCACGTTAGTGCTATTTCACTTGTGGAAAATAAAGGTGCAAGCCCTGCCTCGTCATGGGAAACTGATCCCAACTGCTCATCCCAGCTCCCACTGGAGTGAGAAAGATTGTGACACCACTGGAGGACATTTTCACCTTCCCCATCACTGGTCCTGCCAGGACCAGGCTGTTCCCCTCCTGAGCCCTGCAGTGGCTGCAATGGGATGAGCCTCTCTCCACATCCATGAAATCCAAACCTGAGCATCCTCCTGCAGCTCCAGCTTGATGCCAGTCTGTTACCAGCACCTGGCCACCTTCCTGCAGGGCTGGAAGATAAAATCAGCCATTGTGTGGTGCCAGGAGGACAGGCAGTGACCACACTGAAAGGCCAGTGGTGCAGACAAGTGGCTGGGCTGGGATAAAGCAGCACAAAACCGCCCTGAGTGGCCCTGAGCGAATCTTATCCACTGGGAAAAGCCCATGATGCCTTTCCTCATGCACCTACAGCACCTTTTATCTGGTGCTAGATCCTCCAAATCCAGCATTTTCCACCAGCCAAACATGAGCTTTGAACTCCAGACCATTTCTGCCCCTCCACCACTGAGTTTGCCTCTCCCAGGAGCCTCCTTCAGCTGGCTGAACGTCCCGTGTCCCTGCTTTGTGTTGGGTTGTTTTGGCACCCGCTGAGCAGTGGAGCTGCCGAGCTCCCGAGCAGCTGGGAACGCTTTGAACACCTCAGCCTCACCTAGGGCTGGCTTTTTTCCTCTCCGTTTCTGACAGCAGCGGAGGGGACCTTTGGGAGCTTCAAAGCCCGATTTTAATCACTTACCTGATGGAAGCGATCGCCTCCTTTAACTCTGGTATTTCTTGTCATTAGCCTGCCGACCTCTGGGATGAAGGGATTCATCTCCAAAAGCCAAACTGGCTTTGTCTGTGCTGGGCCTGGGGCTGCTCCTGCTTTCCCCAGTGTGGGATTCACTTCTCAGCACTGGTTACAGGGGTCGTGCTCTGCCCTGGAAACCAGGAGGGGCTGCTGCATCTCTGCCAGTCTCGTTGTCCCTGACTTTTTTTGCTGTGGAGGTATTTAATTCCACTGTCTTAGTGTGGGATTAAAGAGGAGGACATGTCCCCTTCTCTTGCCAGGTTTAAAGATGAATTTTTTCATATATATACCAGAGAATTCCATGCAGTCCTTGCTGTTTCCTAATTCAGAAGAGCTCTCTGCCACCCAGGGCTGGTTTTTTCTGTTGCAGTAACACCTGGGGATCCAGGGGAGTTCCAGAGCCTGCACCCCCCTTACGCTGGGTGCAGTGCAGGTGGGAGCCACACAGCTGCAGGGGCTGAGGCAATCCAGGGCAGAGGGATGGAATGGGTGCAGATGGATGGAATGATGGCAGAGGGATGGAATGGATGCAGAGGGATGGAATGAGTGCAGATGGATGGAATGGATGCAGAGGGATGGAATGAGTGCAGATGGATGGAATGATGGCAGAGGGATGGAATGGATGCAGAGGGATGGAATGGATGCAGATGGATGGAATGGATGCAGAGGGATGGAATGAGTGCAGAGGAATGGAATGGGTGCAGCTGGATGCAGTGAACCAGCTGGTGGGATGGCTCCTGGAAAGCACAGGCTTGCACCACTGCAAACCAGTCCTGCCAGGGTCGGTTACTGGGAGTGGGAGGCTTTCTGTGACTCCAGCCTGTCTGTGGCCATGGGACAGCCACAATTCCTGGTTTTTCTCTTTGAGACGAGTCCATCTGATTTACCGTTTGGCTTTCTATGGCTCAGAAGACATTGGGCCAGTAGACAACAGTCTTGTCTGGGCACAAATCTGGAGCAGAACACTTCCAGGGGCACCACAATATTAAAAAAGACATTAATCTGTTAGAGAGCGTCCAAATGAGGCCACGAGGACAGGGAAGGGTCTGGAGGGGAAACGTTGTGAGGAGCACATGGTTTGTTCAGCCTGGGAAGAGGAGACTAAGGGGAGACCTCACTGTGGTCTTCAACATCCTCATGAGGGGCTGCCGAGGGGCAGCTCTGATCTCTGCTCTGTGACAGGGACAGCACCCAGGGAACGGCTGGAGCTGGGCCAGGGAGGGTCAGGCTGGAGCTCAGGAACAAGTGCTTCACCCAGAGGGTGCTGGGCACTGCCCAGGCTCCCCAGGGAATGGGCACGGCCCCGAAGCTGCCAGAGCTCCAGGAGTGTTTGGACAGCGCTGCCAGGGATGCCCAGGGTGGGGTTGTTGGGGTGTGTGTGCAGGGCCAGGGGCTGGACTGGGTGATCCTGTGGGTCCCTCCCAGCTCAGGACATTCAGTGATTCCCTGGTGCCCTTGATGACTGGGGTGACATCTCCACCTGCCCCTGTATCTGCCAGAGGTGCTCACACAGCTCTGGGCTCCTTTGATAGCAAACATCCCTGCCAGGACCCAACCCCCGGGTTCTAAAGCCAACCCCGACACTTTCTGTGCGTAAATCCCATTTCCTCTGAGCATTTCCCAGAAGGGCTGAGTCCATGTGCCAAGCGGAATCCTCGCTGCCCTGCCCCAGGCGCTGCTCCCTGTCGGAGCTGGAGGAGCCCCAGGCTGCTCTGTGCCCCTCGCTGCTCTCAGGGTCACGGTGCCAGTGGGGATGGAGGGCGGCAGTGAGTGGCTCTGAGACAGAGGTGCCAGTCTGGCCTGATTTTCTCAGTCTTGAGATCTTCCAGAGGATGAATTTTCGGAACATTTGTTCCTCTCAGCAGGAGCTATTGTTTCTGACATATTTATCCAGCTCAGTGCTACCTTGAGATATCACTTTTGACAGATAACCTTCTTAAATTAAAGATACAAATGTGCCCCACTGAGAGGGAAGATGTGAGCACTAATGGTTCTGAGAATGATGGAGAAACCTGCCCATTAGCTCCTCCTGAGCTGCTAAATGTGCTCCTGTGTTATGGAAAGAAACAGGGAGCCAGCAGGATCAAAGGGGGAATGGGGAGAGAGATCTCACGGGTGAGGTTTGAGATGAAATGCTCTTCAAACTGAGGGGTGGGAGAGGCCAGGGCACAGAATTCAGGTTTCTGTGTATGAAAACAGGGGCCAAGCTACAGAGAAAGGGGCTGAGTCCAGGGGATGAGCTGCCAGCAGGAGGTTCAGCTGCTCCAGGACCCAGAGAATTCCCTAATACCTCTCCTGTGCTTTCCCAGCCTTCTGCCCATGGCAGTTCTGGCACAGGGCATGGCCCAAGCTGAGCTCAGAGGGGAGAAAAAGGAGGTGCCCAGGGTCCCTGCGAGGAGAGTGGCCTCAATTCCTGTAATTTGCTGGAAATATTTCCCCAGAACCCAGCGGATACCGCGGCTGCAGGGGATGGAGCAGGATGGAGCTGCAGCTGGATCATCCCAAAGAGAAGGGTTGCAAGGGAGTGCCTGGGTTTTCTCTTGGAAAGCTTCCCCCAGTCCTGCCACAGCTGTGCCAGAGCAGTGCCGGGATGCTCCAAGCTCCCCTCTCCCAGGGCTGGCTCCCTGCAATGCCAGCGCTGCCCTTTGGAGATGTCATGGCACTCATGGAGTCCCCCCATCTCTCTTTTCTTCCCCTCCTCTCCTGTCTCAGGTCGGACCTGCCCACAAACACAATTGCTTTGGAGCAGGGACGTCATTATTTGGCTCCTGGTTAGGCTTCACCTCTGGCCAGGGGCTGTGCTTTTGTGTCAGCTGTGTAATGAGGTAAAAACCCACAAGTACACTGCAGTGTGACAGCTCCAGGCGCTGGGGAGGTCTCTGGGGGAAACAGCACTGCTCTGCAGCTCCTCAGACCAGGGGAAGGACCACCTGCCCCCCCTTCCTGGGAAGAAATTCCTCCTTCTTTCAGTTTTATGAGACACATTTAAATTATGCAATACATTTTAAAGTCAATTTTACAAGGCATTCACCAGTTGTTCTAAAAGCGAGCCAGCTCACACAATTTCCACCAAATTGCTGCCATCCTTTCCCCCTTCCCTCCTCCCTGTCCCTCTCATGAGAAGGAAGATTTCAATTCCATCTTTTCCTCCTGCCTCCTCTCTGCCTCCAAGTCCCTACTATTTCTCTTCTCTTTCAGCCCATTTTTCTCCCCTCATTGATGAAAACACTTTGACTGATTCGCCCCGTCCCTCCCCTGGATGAAATGCCCAGTTTCCTTGACACGCTGAAATTGCTAATGGCTCTTGCTGCTCCTTTTCCTAAATGGAGTATTTTTGAGGAATTACTCAGCTCAGTGCTCCATCAGCTCCTTGCCTGGGCTGGGCAGACGGGCAGGAGCTGTGCAGCACCAACACCAGCACTGGAATTCCAACCCTCTGTGTCTATAATTAAGCTGGAGGTTTATGGTTCAGTGTCTGGGCTCTGTTTTTCCTTAGTGAACCGTAAGGAACTCTCTGAAGGAAGTGCTTATGCTGTGCTGTTTGCTCAATCACAGTTATACATATTACATATTTTATGTATTTTATATATTTTATATATTCCTTCCTGGATTCTCTCCCCACACAATGTCAGGAGCACTCTGTTGAAAAATGGATAATCCACACGGTGAATTTTACAGCCAGGGCCCATTTTTCAAAGTCACAGATAAAACCCAGGCAGCAGGAAGGAAGAGAATGAAAAGAAAAAGGAGAAGCAAAGAGAGTGGAAGAAGGAAAAGAGGGGGAAGGAGCAGGAGATGGAGCATGGCCTCATAGCAGTGGGGGGGCAGGAGGGGAAGGGCTGTGTGGGGACAAAACTGGTCATGTCCAGCTCCCTTTCTGCCTCCCAAAGGCACTTTGGGACAGCTCACCCTGTCCCTCCTCCAGCAGCTGTTCCCTTTCCCGGATGGGATCTCCACAGCCTCCCCTCTGCACGGCTGGTGCCTGCTGGTTTCCCATCTTTTCCCGTTCCCAGGTCTGTAACAATTCTTCGGGATCTCACTGGGGCTTTCCTATTCCTGTACAGGATGAGGCCGTTTTTAATGCCGTTTTTCAGAGTGCCAAAGGCGGTTTCTGCACAGTCACCTCTGCAGTGCCAAGATTCCCCTCAGGTCTCTCTCTGCCCCCTCCAGCTCCTTATCTCCATCCAAGTTCCTGACAACCAGGGGCTGCTGCCATATAGTTTCCTTGTGCTGTTCCATACTGTGCACTGGCTTCAAATTCACTTCAGAGGGGAAGGAGCAAATAGCAGCAAATATTCAATAATGCCTTGAAACAGCAGCGGGAATTTCAGCCAGGAAAAGGTAGGGAGGATTAAAAGGAAAAATAAATTGAAAAATGTAATCTGGGAACTTCCCAGATGAAATGCTTTTGGAAACAGCAGCAGGTTTCATTAGCAGGCTTTCACAGCAAAGCCTGGTGTGACCACAGAGTTGTTGTTTTGTTTAATTTCTGGAGAGTTTTTAAATTTAAGCCTTGGCTTAACTGGAGGAAAAGGTGTTAATGGACCCCAAGAAACAGACTGGATTAAAATGAAATGTTCTTCCTCTAACCGTGAGACTAACCTGGTGGGAAGTGGCACTGGAGTGGTGTCCATTTTCCAGTGTATTCATCAAAGGAAAGATCTGTTACTTGTTCACAGTGCGGATGGGAGGGTGGGTGAGACGCCCTGTTTTGCTGGAAGAATATCAGGAATTGAGAAAATGGGAAACTCAGCAATGAGAAAGTTTTCCTACTGTCCAGCCTGAGCCTCCCCTGGATCAGCCTGAGTCCATTTTCCCTTGTTATTAATCTCTGTCCGGGATAGGGAAACTGAGCCTCTCCATTTTGGGGTTTAGCTATGGGTCTGCACCTAAATCATGCCCAGCAGGACACCTTTGGTACCTTGTGCCTACTCCCACAGCCATTTTCACATGCCTTGGATAACCTGTGGGTTCAGGCTTTTATCGAAATATTACAAGCCAAATTCCAAGTGTCTCTAATTTTCCAGGCCCATTTCTCTGCTCTCTGATGACAGTTCCCATAATTACTGGGAACACAAGCCAGAATCCACAAGTGGTTCTTCAGAGCAGAAAAACAAAAAAATAATGGTGGAGGGGGAACAATTTTTGTGCTTCATCCCCCACAAGTGATTACGAGAGTCGCGTTTAATTGGGGCGAGCAGTGCTGGTGGTACCTCAGAGGAAAACATGGATGGGGGGTGAGGGAGCCTCCGAGGAGGGGAAGGAGAATGAATTCCAGCAGCAATAATTAAAAATCCTCTGGGGAAATTTGAGGCACTTCCCAGGCGCCGCCGTGCGCTGGGAAACAATGAAGTGCACGGGAGCTCCGAGCCGCTCCCACTAATTGGACACCGTGCCAGGGAGCTGGGGGAGCTGGGCAAGGAACGTCGAGCAAAGCCCCAGCGTGGCCTGGGGATTGTAAAAATGTTGTAGCTAATGGGATTCTGGCAGGATTGAAAGGGAAGCGAGTTGTACGTGGAGCATGTGAGCTTGGGAAAGGGCTGGTGGGAGCAGCAGGAGTTGTGTTGGGTGTCCCCCAAACAAGCAGGAGACTCCAGACCTGAGCTGGAGCACCCTGGAAGGGGAGAGGGGCTTCAGTGCCGGGGTTTGCTCCAGGTGATTCCTATTCAGGAAGATTTTGGGAGCTAAAATTTGGGCCACAAGCAAACACATGCAGCAGTAAAGCTGAATTCAGAGGCTTTGCCCTGTGCTGCCCCAGGTGGAAAATCCCACGGGGCCCAGAAGTGAGGGGAGGAGGGAGCAGCTCCATGAAGGAGCTGCCTTAGGCCTCTCCATTCCCCTCCAAACCTCCCCTTGCCCTCCTGGCCACAGGGACCCCGAGCTCTGGCCACACACCCGAGTCTGAGCAAGGCAGAGAACACCTGCAAAAGGGGTTTTCATCGTCCTCCTCTGTGTTTTGAAGTGAAAATGCTAAAAAAGAAAATTAATGTATGTAATATAGCAACAGGCTGGGGAAGCTCACTTTGCTCTTGCTGTTGTTTGTTTGCTTGTTGCTTTTCTTACTCTCAACAGAAAAATGCTCAAGCCAAAATGAAATGTTTTGTCTCTTCAGGCAATTTTTTAAAATAATGGGGCGGTTGTTTGCTTTGGCTTTTCCCCTTTGTTTGCTTTGGTCTTAGTGCTCTTTCCAAAGAAATGTATTATTTATTTATTATCCTATTTCATAAGAAATACACAGAAAAAGCTTGAAAGCCATCGGGGGAGGCTCTCAGGAAAACCTGTGGTCCCTGAGTGGTGCCTGGCTCAGGATGGGGTAGTGAGAGAGGCCAGGGTGAGGGTGGGCAGAGCACAGGAACAGGGTGGATATTAGGGAAAATTTCTTTATTGGAATGGTGGTCAGGCATTGGAACAGGCTCCCCAGTGGTGGAACCACTGTCCTTGGAAGTGCTCAAAGAACACGTGGATGTGGCACTGGGGGACAGGGTTTAGTGGTGAGCTTGGCAGTGCTGGGTTAAGGGTTGGAATTGGTGATCTTGGAGGGCTTTCCCACCCTAAATGCTTCTGGACTCCATGGGCATCTCAAGGCCTGGAGGCACAGGACTTGTCCTAAAGGCTCCTTGTTGCACGTGCTGTCACACAGTGCCGTGGAACCCAGGAATCCGTCCTGGAATCCAGGCTGCATCCTGGGCAGCAGCGGGTTCGCAGTGGAAACACCACCAGCAATCAGGAGATGATCTGCTCCAGGCCACGAGGTGTTTCCAACCATTTCCACAGAAACCCAGGTTCAGACAGATAAAGGTGCCTTGGAGAAGCACGTTTGGGGTTTCCCCCTCGTCAGGAGTCTTCCCTCATCCAGTGGCAGGGACTTCTTCCCTGTGAGGGTGGTGAGGCCTGGCACGGGCTCCTTTGGGCCCTTCTGGGACACCTCACATAAAAGCCTTTCCTTCACCAGGAAAATTCCAACCAAAATCTCTTCTTTCCCCTCCTCCTTCCCCCACCCCCCCACCATTTCTCCTGCTACAGCAGTTCCAGAGTGCCCTGTAAGAAGCCCTGTCTCGGCAGAGAGCCCACCCTGAAAGGCAACCACAAGGAATCCCACAAGCCACAGAGCTGGCCTGAAACACTGGCATTCCTAGGGATCTGTTTTTCCAGATGCTTCCAAAAAGCAGGGACTTTCTTGAGAGAAGAAGGCAGCTTACCCCAGATCAGCAGGTGTGTTGGAGCCACACCTGTGCTGAGAGGTGGCCGTGACAGAGCAGCCGACCCTGCACATGCAACCTGGCAGGCAAATCCCAGGGGAATCTGCTCCTTTCCCACCAGCTCCTCCTGAACAGGAGCCCTGCTAACCCATGTCCCCAAGTGCCACATCCATACAGCTTTTAAACCCCTGCAGGGATGGGGGCAGCGGGGACTCCACCACTGCCCTGGGCAGCTGTGCCAATGCCTGGCCACTCTTTCCCTGAAATAATTTTCCCCTGATGTCCAACCTGCCCCTCCCCTGGCCCAGCCTGAGGCCGTTCCCTCTCCTCCTGTCCCTGTTCCCTGGGAGCAGAGCCCGACCTCCCCGGCTGCCCCCTCCTGTCAGGGAGTTGTGCAGAGCCACAAGGTCCCCCCTGAGCCTCCTTTTCTCCAGGCTGAGCCCCTTTCCCAGCTCCCTCAGCCGCTCCTGGGGCTCCAGCCCCTTCCCCAGCTCCGTTCCCTTCCCTGGACACACTCCAGCCCCTCAATGTCTTTCTCGTAGGAATTTGGGTATCTCCCTGTGCCCACAGCCCAGATGGGTGTCCTGGACTCTGGGGACAGAGGGATGAAATGAGAGTGGGTGTTGGCAGAAAGGACTTGGGGCTGAGCTGCTGACACTGAAATGCTCATTCTGCAAAGCATCTGAGAGCCTGGAATGATCCTAAACTTCCTCCTGTCACCTACAGGGATGCAGCCATTTTTTTCATGCCCTTTGGATAAATAGAGGTTTTCTCCAGAGCTTCCAGGAACCTTAATTTTTCACCCATCCTAATAACCATAAAACTGAGACAGGCGAGTAATAAAATGTCAAAATCCATGTGTTTTAAAATCTGAGAGGACTCTCAAATGTCACTGAAATGTAGGGTGGAAAAGGAGATGGGAGGACGTGTGGCTGAGTCCGTGGTGGTGGCTGGGCTGTCCTTTCCACACTCCTCCTTTGGCCTGACCTCCTGGGACCCTCTGGAAATGGGGGTGGAGTTGGGGATGAGGTGCTTTGGTGCTGAAGGAGCAGTTCCCTTTCTTGGGGAGGTGGGATGAAGTGAGGCTGCATTTCCTGTGCTGTGTCAATCCCAGTTTAGCCCAGTCTCCACTGGAGCTCTGATGGATGCTCTGTGTGCGCATCTTGTCCCCTTCTCCATAGGCTTCCTCCTGAGCTCCATGTGCTGTTTAGGCCCAGGCGAATGTGGCTGGCCCAAAAATCCTGATTTTCCAGGTTTTTAATGCAGAGCATCAGGCAAGAGCTGCACAGAATGTACAAGTTAACACAGCAAGTCCTGGACTTCTCTTCCACCTCCTTCTCCCATCAAAATCTTATCTAAAAATGCCCATCACAGTGATAACTGGAGCAGAAACAGGGAAGGGTTTTCTCTTCTGGTAAAAAAGTCTTTATATTTTAAAAAAGCAAAACCAGCATCCTGGTCAAATTAGAATGGAAAGTCAAGATTTTTGTCTTCTTTTTATTCATCTCTTTTTTTCCTTTCTTTTTTTTTCCCCCCCAAGCGTGCTATTTTTGCAAACCACGCTCTTTTTTTTTGCACAGCCAAGTAGAGTCCTGGGCTGTCATATGTCCCATATTCATAAACTCCAGAGGAAGATGACATTGTACATTTCTTCTTTCTTTGCCTATTGGTTAGTCCAAGATGAAACATGTTTGGAAACCAAAGCCTTTCTTGCCTCGGCGACAAAAAAAGGCCTCAAAATCAAAACAGGACATTTTGACAATGCCTAAATTATTTTATTATTTATTCCCAAATTTACGTTCCTGTGGTTTTGAGCCTCATCAAACCAAATCGTCCTTTGTGATGGATTTGTTTGAACCTGTCGCTCTATGAAGAATTCGGGAGAGTTTCTGATGCCACTGAAAGGGCACTGTCAGAATGTGGCCCCCACTGCACCCACACCCAGCACCTCTGCTGGGGAAGAGGCTGCTTTGACAGCAAAAGCTTCAGGGAAACATTTTAAGTGAGCTCAGTGTCACACACTTTGCACAAGAGATTTCACGCTCAGCTCTCTCACCAGGATAAGGGCACCTGGGTCACTGGGAGCCTGGCGGGGTGCAGACTTTGTTCTTGAAGCTGAAAAACTCCTTGGAGCTCTCCCAGAAATCTGAGAGGGTGGCACAAAGTCTCTAAATGGCTGGAGCTGGGCCAGGGAGGGTCAGGCTGGAGATCAGGAACAGGTTCTTCCCCCAGAGGGTGCTGGGCACTGCCCAGGCTCCCCAGGGAATGGGCACGGCCCCGAGGCTGCCAGAGCTCCAGAAGTGTTTGGACACTGCTGCCAGGGATGCCCAGGGTGGGGTTGTTGGGATGTCTGTGCAGGGCCAGGGGCTGGGCTGGGTGATCCCTGTGGATGATCCCTTCCTGCCCAGGATTTTCTGTGGTTCCCTGATTCCCTGCTCACTACTTCCTGCTCTCTGTGAAGCGAGGAAGGGCTGATGCTGCCGGAGCCCTCTCGGGTTTGGTGGTGCTCATGGGGGTGGTGGAGGCTCCTGCTCCACGCTGGAGAAGAGGGAGCAGCAGCACAGGGATCTGCAGGGTTTGTTCCCTGCTCCCAGAGAGACCCAGCAGCTCTGCCCTGCAGGTTCAGCTGTGCAGTGCCAGAGGTGCCCACACAGCTCAGCCACCCTGGGGAGCCCGGGAATGTGCCCTGACCTCCTTCCCAGTCCTGCCCTCGCAAGGAGCAGCCAGGCCCCGGTGCCTGGGCATCGCCGGTGACAGGACAGACTTTGGTTAATGACTTCAGCGGCAATGCTGAGGTGAAAACAGAGCGAGGCAAAGCTCTCCCGCAGAGAAATAAACCCAAATAAACCTGTCAGAAGGACAGAGCTGTTGCGTGCAAAGCCCTGTGGTTTTACTGCTCAGGAAAGCCCTCTTCTATAAATACCCAGTAAATGAGTTAGAGGCTAAATAAAACACCCCATATACTGTAGAGTTGAGACCAACAATCCTAAATGAGCAAACATTTCCAAAGGAATAACTCTGCTTGGTGTCAATTTATGGTAATGTTGTACATGATTGAACTCATTAGAGCAAACAGCCAGTAATAAGAATGCAGATACACCGCGAACTAATTGCATTAGAGGCTAACAGGGCTCTGTCTCTCCTGCTCCTGCCACTTCTCAGCTCCTTGGGATGCAGCCAGCACCACAAGGAAGGTGCCCTGTCATCTCCAGAGGTGTTGGTTCGGGACCAAGGCTCAGCAGCAGAGCTGGGGGATGTTCAGAGCCTCCTGCTGCATTATCTCTGTTCAGTTTGTGTTTCCAGAGGGTGAGGGGATGGAAGAGGGGTTTGGCTGGCTCTGGAGAAAGCTTGGTGAAGCACGGAGTAGCAGGATGAGTCCTCTCTAGGGGACAGCACAAAGTGACAACCTCTGCCCAAAACACAGCTGTCCCACTTTGAAAGAGGCTCAGAGTACATATTAGGAAGGAATTGCTCCCTGTGAGGGTGGGGAGGCCCTGGCACAGGGTGCCCAGAGAAGCTGTGGCTGCCCCTGGATCCCTGGAAGTGTCCAAGGCCAGGCTGGACGGGGCTTGGAGCACCCTGGGACAGTGGAAGGTGTCCCTGCCCATGGCAGGGGTGGCACTGGATGATAATTAAGGTCCCTTCCCACCCAAACCATTCTGGGGTTCCCTGATACAATTTTAGGGATGTGAAGCAGAGGCCGCAGCAGCACCATCACCCACCCCCAACCCACTGCCTTGCCCCCAGCACCGGATCCATCCCCGGCTGCATCTCCCTGGCAGCATTCAAGGGCCCAGACTCCCCCCAAACACCTTCGAGCCAGAGACAGGAGCTTAACAACCACCTTATTCTGCTATGATCAGAGTCTGGCTCCTGTTAAGCACCAGACTTCCTTCCCAGTGACATTCCCGTGACACCACTCCCAGGAGCCCAGGCAGATGGGCCAGCACAGGAGCGGTGCTTACCCAGTCCAGAGCTGTTCCCAGGCCACTTTTCGACTTAGCAATGCACATAAACATATTTTACATGTAAACTGGGCAATCAAGAAGGCAAATGTTTTAAAATACGAGGATTTATTGGCATAAAATCCGCCATCTATCTATGCTGCATAAATAGTTTTACATAAAAAGCCATCTGGAAACAGGTTGTTTATCACATTTATTCAGTTACAACTTGCTGGTTTCGAGGCTCTGCCTCCGTCATTAGCTGTCAAGGCAGTTTGACGTGGCTGATGAGAGGTGGATGGATATGAAATCCTGGATGTGTTTGGGATTCTGCACGGTGCATGAATATTAACTTGGGCTTCTGGGTAGCTGCACTATTTCACACAGCCCAGACAAGCTCTACACTGGAATTCCTCTGCGAGGAAAAAGCAGGCTGGGAAATTACTCTTTACACCAGGTCTGGCTGGAAACACTTGTGGTCAGGTCTAGGAATGTGTTTGACCCTCCTGGCATCAGTGGAAGGGTCTGAGGGTGGGAATGATGGTGACAGTCAGTGATTCTGGGAAAGGGAGAGCACATGGAGCCTCACTGCCATAGGAACACACAACCCAAACACGGGATGGAACATTTGCCTGTGTCGAGAACACACCCAGCCTCACATGGCTGCTGTTTCCAGCCAGCCCTGGATAAAGCAGCACAGGTTGTGTCCTCTGAAGGGGTGCTGGAGGTGTCCCCCCATGCTCTGTCCCCACGGGCTGCCAAGGCCTCCTGTGCCTGCTGCTGCCACAGCCAGCAGCCTGGAGTCACAGCACGGAGCCAGCAGCCACCGGCTTTTCCTGACATTTGCTGTCTCCCTTGGTTTGGGTAATGAGATCCCTGGTTTTAAATGTCAGCTCTCACGAGGTGATGCTATTGTATTTAGCTCCGTGCCCTTCTCCTGATTCCAAAACACTTGGCAGAGTTACTATAAATAACCCAATAACGAGAGCCAAATAAGTGCTCGCAGAGCAAGGGAGAGGGAGTTACTGTGGGATACCAGGGAGAGCTTCAGGGATGCTGTCTGCTGCAGGGGGGAACAACGGGCCCTTCCCACAGCAGGGCCGGGGGGATAGGCTGCCGAGGGGGACAGGGGACAGGGACATCTGCTCTGTGGCCTGGGCAGATCTGCGAGGTGGGAGGATGGCTCAGCCACAAGCTGGCATGGCCAGGTGCTCGTGTCCTTGGCCAAGACCTCCAGTTTCTCCTGGCCCAGATGCCCCAGTAAAATGGGGCAATTCTCTCTGCCACCCCTCCCTTTGACTCAGCTCCTTGTTCCTTGCTCCAGCCTGGAACCAGGGGGATTTCATCCTGGGGAGTTGCCTGGGCTCTGTCTGTACTCCCTGGGACACCAACCCAGCTCGTTCCTCTTGTCCTACCACAGGTGTCACTCTCTAAACTGAGGGGAGAAAAATCCTGCACAGCAGATGGTGCCTCTAATCCTTCAAAACTCACACCCCCCGAATTATCTGGACCTCATGGTGCTGTCAGCTGCCAGCATTTGCCTGGGCCACCATGTCCTTGTGCCACCCGGATGTCACAGAGAGCACCGTGCAGATGTGGTGAGCTTGTGCACCAGCTGCAGGTCACTCCCAGGAGCCTCCTGGGCCACCAGCCCACAGCTGGGGAACCAGGGACCTGCAGAGACATGGACAATGCTTTGTGAGGCAGGAGAAGTCCCACAGAAGATGCTCCATCCCGTGCTGGGGTTGTGTGTTGCCCTGGCAGCGAAGCTCTGTGCCCTTTGTAGAGCCCAGAAGCGCTGACGTGGATTTTTGGCGCTGGCAGGAAGGTGTCAGCAATGGGATGTTGCCCTTCACTGGCAGAGGGGAAGCATTTTACCCTGGGGAGGTGCATTTGCTACTTTCTCTTGGCTTCTTTAATATTCTGGGACCTGCAGCTGCACTGACACTCAGCCCTCCTGTGGCAAGCTGGAACTGGGTGATGCTCCTCCCTCTGCAAAGCGGTTTGAGGTATGAACCACAGAATAAGAGAGGGTCCATGGGTCCCTATTCCCTGAGCAGATCCTCAGGAAGAGCTTCAGGATGTTACTGGGCTGTTTTGATTGTCCCCTTTGCAGAGGCAGCATAACTTTGATCAGTTCAGCAGCAGCATGAACCGACCTGAGAATGGCTCAACAACAGCTCAGGGTTCCCTGAGATCTCTCCCTGATGGGCTCTGCTGTGGTTTCTTTGAGGGGAGCTAAAGATGAATATTATAACATGGGCTCAGAGGCATTTCAGAGGAGAGATGTTATTTACCTGCACCATGCTCATCAAAGAAGTTTATCTTTTACCACCAGGGCCAATCACCAGAGAACCGCCCACATTCTGACATGGCTGAGCCCTTTAGGATGAGGAAGAATGAGTGACACCACCTTTCCCAGGCTCCCAGGCAAGATGAAACCCCAGGAAGAAGCTGGGGGAAGCACAGAGCCTTCAGCAGCCACCTCCAGTCCCTGGCTCACTAATTAACAATAACCCATACTAATTAGCAATTACCCCTGGCTCAGCTCATCCACGCTCTCCAGCAACGAGTCCCAGAGCAGATTCCAGGTAAAGAGAATGGCTTTATCTATTAAGCTGCTCCTGGGGTGGTTAATCATGGAACAACTCCATCTGGGCACTTTACGGCTGTCACTGCATCCCACTGCACAGCCAGGGCTGGGACACAAACCTCCCTTTCCATGGGATTCTCCATCACCTGCGGAATCAGACACAACAGCACTGTACAAACCAGCTCTCGTGGTGCTGTCAGGCAGAAGGCCAGTGGGATACAGCCAGCCCACAAATACCAACTACTGCTTCTCACAGGCAGCTGAGGAGTGGCTTTTGCTTGGCCAGATCCCCAAACTCCTAAAGGTTTTAGGCATTTTGCTCTGTTTTTCACTTGTGCAAACCAATACAGCCTCAGGTTGGTGGCCTGTAAAACGAGGGGTGCAGCTCTCAGGTTAGAGAGAAGGCTGGAAAAAGGCTGAAGGTCTTCCTCGGATCCTGGAGCAGAAACTCCTCCTGTTTCAGAGCAGTAACGATTTCTAACAATTAAGAAGCAATTAAGGCATCCCCCACCAAGAGCACCCGAACCGTGGATGCTGCAGCAGGAGCAGCACTGCTGTTCCAGTCTGAGGCTATAAAACGTGCTGGGCTGAGCACATAAATGTGGCAATGGAGCGTTTTTGCTGCAGGTTTCCTGAAACACTTTCACAGGGTCGAAAAATCTCGAGTATCCTTAACTTCCCTTCCACACAGAAAGGCAGAGGAGAAGTGGGAATTGACTGTGGATTTTAGTGTCCACATCAGCTCTCCAGCAGCAGATAAAGGAATAAATGAATTGTGAACTGATTCAGTGGCTAGATATCAACAATTAAGTAGCTTGAGATCCACAGAAAAAGAGGAGCATCTAATAGGAGCATTGATTACTGACAGTGTGAGCCTTTAAATACTTTGTGCTGCTGCTTGCTACGGAGCAAACCTCTCCAGTTCCCCACGTCTCATCTCTCTGGGCTACTCTTTTTCTGTTGTTTATATTCAGCAACAGAGCAAACGGCCCATGGCATCAGTGCAGACAGCAAAGGGCTTGGCAGGTCACCTCTGCAGAGCCACGGACATCCCTTAGACCCGGGTCAGGCAGCAAACCATCACCTCCCCTGGGCTGCTGAGATGTGGAGAAGCTTCCTGAGTCTCTAATGTGACATGAAACCACCACATCTCCCTTCTCTCCCCGAGCTAATAAGGGGCGAGGAGGCAAAAGCACAGGTATTAATGCAGCAGGCTGACAAACACACTGCTGACAGCAGCGGAATGGGGGAAATTGCACAGGGAGCAGAATAATAACCCAGGCAGGAGTTAATAAAGGCTGAGAGCATTCACACGGCTCTGTAGAAGGGATGTGTCACTGGCTCCCTCCTGCCTGCGCCTGGGCAAGAGGAGACACACTGCTTTTGGGGCTCTCTCAGCCTCTCTGCAGCCCTCTGGGCAGTGCCAGCTGGTGACAGGCGAAGCCCAGCATGGAATGGGGATAACGGGATAGGGACGTTGGAATTAGCTGATCTTTAAAGCCCCTTTCAGCCCAAACCATTCTGTGGTTCTGTGATCCCAGCCAGGTCAGCAGCACCGCGGATCTTTGCCCAGAACTCAGTGCAAACAACAGTGACTGCAGACATCCAGAAACCTCCATTTTTTTCTGTGTTTTTAGGCACCATTACTCCAGCTTCCATGGTGGCAGAGGCTCTGGAAGCCCCCTGAGGTGGTGTTTTTGCAGCATGCCCCGAGCTGTAAGCACAGCTCATCTCAAAACAGAGCAGATTCTAATACAAGGTTTTGGGGCAGAGGTTTCGAGAGCTTCAGCTGAGTAAATACCCCAACACTGAGGTCTTTAACCAGAGCGATGCTCAGAGCAGCTCCCAATTAACCTTTTCCCTTGGTTATTCCAGCAGGCTCCAGGACACAACAGGAGTGACAGAGCAGCTCTGTGGACAGACCAGTGAGAGCAGCACTTTAACCTGTCAGGGCAAATTCATAATTCAGTACCAGGATTAATAGCATATATCACATTTAAAGTCCTTAATATATGTGGCCAGGCAGATTAGCAGATGAATATGAAATTAGTGCCCTAGCAGCGGGCACAAATTATTCAGGGACTGACTGTCCTGCCCTGCAACAAGCCGCAGAGCCAGGGGCCTTTGGGTGGACCAGGAATATGGAGCATCCATAAATCTGTACGCAGCCCATGTCCAGCACAAAGAAACCCAGTCCTACAGGGCTGAACAGGGGTGAAGAATAGCAGTGATTCTTCTAGAGAACTTTTTTTATATTCTAGATTCTTCTAGAGAGCTTTGTGTTTTCCAGAGCCCTGTGAATTCCAGGGTCCAACCAGCACATCCCAGAGAACCAATTCCCACATTTCACCCAAAGGATACACAGCAGCAGGGAGAGGCTGTGCCTTTCTCTGGGCTCACCTGAACTCAGCAGTGTCCAGAGGATGAGTTTGGTGATGGAAGTGTCCAAGGCCAGGTTGGACGGGGCTTGGAGCACCCTGGGCTAGGGGAAGGTGTCCCTGCCCATGGTGGTGGAATGGGATGGGCTTTAAGGTCCTTTTCAACCCAAACCATTCTATGATTCTGTGTTTCCTGAACTTATAGAGTTGGGGGTGAAGATCCTTGCTGAGGGGGAAGGCAGGAAACTGCAGGGTCCTGCTGTGCAGCCACAGCTCTGATCCCAGGCAGTTCATTCAGTAACGCTGGGCTTAAATGAACCTCCCAAGGAACCAGCTCAGCTGGTGACAGCCCAAGGATTTCTAGCACGGACCTACACCCTAAAATCATAGAATCGTGGAATGGCTTGGGCCGGAAAGGACCATCTCCTTCCACCCCCTGCCATCGGCAGGGACACCTTCCACTATCCCAGGGTGCTCCAAGCCCCGTCCAACCTGGCCTTGGACACTCCCAGGGATTGGGCAGCCACGGCTCACAGGGAAGAATTTCTCCTCAGTATCCCATCTAACCCTGCCCTCTGGCAGTTTGAAGCCATTCCCCCTAGTCCTGGCACTCCAGGCCCTTGTAAACACTTCCTCTCCAGGTTTCTTCTAGGTCCCCTTCAGGTACTGAAAGGCCACAACAAGGTGACCCCAGAGCCTTTTCTTCTCCAGGCTCAACAATCTCTATTCTCTCAGCTTTTAAAAGCACACACCTCCTTCCTCCACCACCTCACCTGTCTGCTTTTCCTCTCGAGCATCCAACAGCTTGAGCTGTGTCAGCAGCAGTGACCCTACAGCCTCTCCGCTGAGCTTTGGGATCTCAGGATTGGCACAGGCTTGGCCCAAGTGCTTGTTCATGCCCTGGGGCATGGCAGGAAGGAGATTTCCCCCCTTGAACAGCTTGCGGAGTCAGAAGTATTTTACACTTTGAGCTTGATGTCAAAGCGTGTCTCGTACTCTCAGCTTTTTCAACATTTTATGTAATTCCTGGAAGAAAAAAGTCCTTGAGAGCAAAGTGCCAGAGATTTTGAAAAGATCACAGAATCCTCGAATTCTAGAGTCATTAAGGTTGGAAAAGGCTTCTAAGATCGAGTCTAACCATTAACTCAGCACTGCCAAGCCCACCACTAACCGTGTCCCCAAGTGCCACATCCACACATTTCTGAAGGCGTTTAAGGATGGTGACTCCACCACTGCCCTGACCACTTCTTTTTCTCTGAAGGAATTTCCCATAGCATCCAATCTAAACCTCTACTGGCACAGCTTGAGGCCGCCTCCTCTTGTCCTGTCCCTTGTTCCCTGGGAGCAGAGCCTGACCCCCC
>VZTD01006113.1:162653-377530 GCA_013397725.1 Rhagologus leucostigma | reverse complement strand
TGCCCCCCCCCCCCCACCCCGGCTGCGCCGAGGGAGGTGTCAGAGAGCTGTAGAAAGATGGGGAGCCCTTCTCCTCCGCTGCGTGTCAGGCCGCGTTCCCAAGGCGAACACAGCCCTGCCTTTCCGTAAAGGCGGAGGGACCGACCTGCAGGGCCCCTGCTGGTCCCAGGCACAGCAGCACCTCGCAGGCACGGGGAGCTCCGAGGCATCCTGCCTGCGTGAGGGGAGTGCCGGCACCGCCCCCGCAGCTCCTGCGTGTGCCGAGCTGTGGGATCTGCGGCACTCCGCACGCACCCGGGACTCTGCTCCAGGCGCCTCCGGGCCCCTCAGCCATGAGCTGGGCTGGCAGGGACAGGGCCCAGCCCTCCACACCCTATTCCCAGCTGTGCCAGTTTGGCCAAAATCTAGTAATATAGCCCCTGAGAGAAAACCAGGTTGCAACCACCCTTCCCCCCCACAGGGTTCGGGAAAAAAGGAAATTTTTCCTCGAAGGAAAGTGAAAGAGATAAAAACTATTTATTTTAACAAACACACAGGAAAAGGATAATGATGCTAAATAATGAATTAAAACCCTCGCTATAGAGAGAAACCTGGGAAGATTTCAGAGTCCTTCTGTAGGTGTGGTCTCTCTCCTCCTCGGAGCTGGTCGGTGAGGGCGTGGGCCCACCCCCGGGCCTCGGGGAGAAAATTCTCCTGATGTGTTCTGATGTTGTTGAAACAGTTCGGAAGAGAAGAAGGGAAAAAAAAAACCCAAAGTCCCAGGAAACAAAATTCAGCTCTCAGTCTCACGCCAAGAGGGAAAAAAAAACCAGCTGGCTGAAGAAAAAGCAAGCAGGGTGCTCCCTTCGTGCCTTCCGCAGTCAGACAACACTGAGGAGTGTAATCTTTGTGTCCTTGAGAAGCTGCTTTGGAAAGTTCGTCTGGTTTTTTTTTCTCAAGCTCAGTTTAACGGCACAGAAAAGGCACAATATTACTTTTTGGGCATAGAGCATGATAGGGGATACACATGATAGAGTCACCCCAAGACACCAGCGATGCCTATCGATTTTCGCCTTTTTTACTTTGATATATTCTCTGTATTCTTTACACATCTGTTCGGAGTGCTGTAGCCCGTTATTGCATTCGTAACTAGTTTCCCCAGTACTTTTCCCTGCCCTTCTAGGCAGAAAGACAAAACGCGTTCCAAAGGCACTGTCCTATCTTGGGATAGGAACCAAGGCCGAAAAACAGCTCTTCGAGACACATTTTCATCAACAAAGGTCAGTTCTGTCTGAGGGGGAAGGATTTAGAAGAGGCTTGGACTGGGGGGAGGGGGGATTGCATCATCACTTGTGCTCCTAATTGGTGCTTTTGGTCAATTACGCTAATTTGCTAAACTTAAAAAACTGTGTGCACCCCGTGTGGGTGGGCCTTTGTGGGCATTTTTCCATAACTGCCCCTGGAGGCCTCCAATAAAGACCAGCTTTTATATTACCTCTCGTACTAATATTATCTCAAAAGTGCGTGTTGTTTCATTTCTAGGTTCTTAAGGCGTCACCAGGACGAGGCCAGCAGACAGCAGAGCTCGGGTTGCCCAGCTGCAGCATCCATCCCTGTGTGTGTGAGCAATGGCTCAGCAGGGCTGGGCTGGTGACAGGCTCGTAAACCTCGCTCCTCGCTCCAGCAAACCTTGATTTGTGTTCCCGTCAGCACAGGGGATAAAGGAGGTTTGGTTCAGGTGTGACACATACGGTAGGCAGCAGGCACTGCCCAGCAGGAACAGGCTGCTGTGGCTGCCTAATGATGCTTGGGGAGAGCTGGGAGAGGCTCAGACCAACCAGGGGAGCAGACAGGGATCTGCCTGCTCAAGCCCCTGCCTCACACTCGGCACTGGGCAAAGGGGGAGCTGCCAGAGATGTGACAGGCACCTACAGCCTCTCTGCTCCTCATCACTGCCAGTGTTGCCTTTCCCTGGTCTTAAAATTAAAAGCCAAACACGGTTAAGGGAAAAAGGGGTTTTTACCTTGGTATTTATCTAAGGATCCTTAGGTGCACTGCCGAAATGCACACTGCAGTGCACCCCAAAATGCCCACCCACGATAGATCGCGTATACAATTTAAAGGCCTTGCAAATTAGCACATCTAGCAAAGATTCCCCAATGAGAGGCTCGAATGAAGCCCTCGTCCCGAAGAATTCTCCCCTGGATGTGCCTATCTTAGTTTACAGGATGTGTGCTAGAAAGGACCTTGATTTCTCAGTATGGCATAGGGCTTTGTGGCCTCCAGCTAGGAGTTCTCCAGGGAGTTTGGTCTCCTGGCTTAACGGAACTTTGGGTCTAAGCTAAGTTATCAGACTTAGGGAATTACAAGTATGTGGGCTAAAAGCTCTAAGGATACATAAAAGCTATATAAAAGGGTATATAAAAGAGGTATAAAAGGGGTATATAAAAAGACAAAAAATCATCGTGGCATCACCAGGGCTTGTTCATAGCTGTGAGGAGGAGTTTAATTAGGCACCACAAGGAAAGGTCCTTCTGCAGCAGTGGCCTGCACACCTGAGGCTAGTGTGAGATGCTTTTGCAAAGATGCCCCATGGGGTGTAAGCAAAGACTCCAAATTTCAGCCATCTGATCACTCCCGAAACTCATAAAATTAAACGACAGCCCACAGAGAAAGGTGAGAAGTAAAAAAGAGCCACTAGGAGGAAATATCTGTATGTGTGTGACCCTGGGGAGGATGTAATTGGCACTGATGGGACGTGAGGGATTGTCACTGGCTTTTACGGGGCCACTTTGTCGGTGATCCCAATTCCTGAGATCTATCCCAGGAGCAAACTGGGTTAAATATCCCACAGGTTAATTCCTAGCTTGGAGTAAGGACTGTGTGAATCTGCACCTCTGCTGCACACAAACCCTTGTGCAGGCTGACAGCCACACCAGGCTGTGCCTTTGGGAAGCGCTGTGTGTGCAGCTGGGAGAGAGCAAAGCCTGGTCCTGGTGGAGCCAGGCTGGGAAAGGCTGTGTGAAACAACCCAGCGGCTTCTGATCCACAGCTGTCCCCAGGCTGGAACAGAAACGGCAGAGTCCGGCAGGACCCCTGTCACTGCAGAGCTAAAAGGCACCAAAATAATGTGCAATGAGAAAGAATTTATTTTATGTTTTTACATTTTTTTGACACCTGGATATTTGCTTCCACTTTGGAGGAAAGGAGGTGGAGCTGAGAATGAGCTGGCCAGGTTCTCGTGGTCCCAGGGGCACTAGACTTGGACACTCTCCCCCGAAGGCTCAGAGGAAAGAAGCTGCTGGTCAAAATCTGAGATTTCATCCTTCTTTCCTAATGCCCGTCTGCAGCTTGAATGAAAGCCAGCACTGCCTGTGCTCCCAGTGAGGAGGGACCTGCTCCCCTGCACATCCCCCTTGTCAAGGGCTTCACCACAGGCTTTCATTCCTGCCATGGCTTCCAGTGGGTCGCACAAATGTATTTGACCCCTCTGGATCTTCACAAAATGTTGCCTTTGAGTGCTGGTGGCAGGAATTCAGCCTTTGGGCTGCACAGCCGTCACTGCAGAAGTGGACACGGGCCAGCCACAGAATGAATTATTTTTAATTTTGTTTGTTAGAATTATTTTTATTTCATTTTACTAGAATCTGTGTGATTTTATCCATGTCAGGTGGCCGTGTGAGGGAGACCTGGGTCCCTGCTAGCTGAGCCTGTGCAGAGATGAGATGAGATAAATCAGAATGTAACCTTGGTGCATCGCAGCCCTACCCTGGGGAAGTTTAATGTCCCAAAGGGACATTGGGGTCACCTCATCTCCCCTCCACACCCCAGACATCCCTGTGCTCCTATTTGAACTGGGCTGCACCCACAATTAAAACATCCAGCTATTATTGTTCATTGCATGTGGTGGAAAAGCCTTCATTCATCATTTTAACAACGATGTTCTTCGTTAAAAGAGCCCATATAGTTTATTTATAGCCTGGATGAGTTTATCCTGTGCTTTTAGCTTTAGATCCTACTGGACCTCTGGTGTGAAATCTCTCTGCCCTATTTTGGAACCACTCGTCCTTAACCTCCTCTTGGCTAAGTTCATCTGACTGAACTTTGGGAATTATTCACCTGCCTGACTTTATCTCATTATCGAACCTCTCCTCTGGTGCATTCCTAAATGTCTCTTCTGACTTAGGGGAACCCTCCTTCGGCTGTGGCTGTTACTGAACACCTGTGGCTGGGGCACTGCTGAGGACCTTCACTCCAAGGGCTCATTCCCCTCACGCCTTCCCTGTCTCGCCGCTTCCCAGCTCAGCCGTGTCTCCTCTGCAGCCTTGCTCCAGTGGGAATGGCTCCACATCCACCCCCATTTCAGTGCACACGGCTTCCCAAGTAAGCCAGCCTGCTTCCCAGCAGCAGTAAGAGCTCTCCATCAACTTTTTGCTACCTGAAGCTTTCACAGAATCACAGAAAATCCTGAGCTGGGAGGGACCCACAGGATCATCCAGTCCAGCCCCTGGGCCTGCCCTGGCTCTGCCCCCGGAGAGACCCAGCAGCTCTGCCCTGCAGGTTCAGCTGTGCAGTGCCAGAGGTGCCCACACAGCTCAGCCACCCTGGGCATCCCTGGCAGCGGTGTCCAAACGCTCCTGGAGCTCTGGCAGCCTCGGGGCTGTGCCCATTCCCTGGGGAGCCTGGGCAGTGCCCAGCACCCTCTGGGGGAAGAACCTTTCCCAATATCCAGCCTGACCCTGTCACCGGCGATGCCCAGGCACCGGGGCCTGGCTGCTCCTTGCGAGGGCAGGACTGGGAAGGAGGTCAGGGCACATTCCCGGGCTCCCCAGGGTGGCTGAGCTGTGTGGGCACCTCTGGCACTGCACAGCTGAACCTGCAGGGCAGAGCTGCTGGGTCTCTCTGGGAGCAGGGAACAAACCCTGCAGATCCCTGTGCTGCTGCTCCCTCTTCTCCAGCGTGGAGCAGGAGCCTCCACCACCCCCATGAGCACCACCAAACCCGAGAGGGCTCCGGCAGCATCAGCCCTTCCTCGCTTCACAGAGAGCAGGAAGTAGTGAGCAGGGAATCAGGGAACCACAGAAAATCCTGGGCAGGAAGGGATCATCCACAGGGATCACCCAGCCCAGCCCCTGGCCCTGCACAGACACCTCAACAACCCCACCCTGGGCATCCCTGGCAGCAGTGTCCAAACGCTCCTGGAGCTCTGGCAGCCTCGGGGCCGTGCCCATTCCCTGGGGAGCCTGGGCAGTGCCCAGCACCCTCTGGGGGAAGAACTTGTCCCTGATCTCCAGCCTGACCCTCCCTGGCCCAGCTCCAGCCATTCCCTGGGTGCTGTCCCCCTCCCGGGGAGCAGAGGTCAGTGCCTGTTTTATATTTTTTCCTGGGTCATCAGTATAAATACTGAACAGCACAGAGCCCACGTGCCTATCCTTGCAGGACCTCATTCCAGCATCCTTCTGACCATGGGCAGGGATTCACAGCTCAGATTCATCACTGGGAAAGTTTAAAAGGGCCTGGAGTGACAGGACAAGGGGGAGCGGCTTTAAATTGAAAGAGAGGAGGTTTAGATTGGATATTAGGAAAAAATTCTCCCCTGTGAGGGTGGGGAGGCCCTGGCACAGGGTGCCCAGAGAAGCTGTGGCTGCCCCTGGATCCCTGGAAGTGTCCAAGGCCAGGTTGGAGGGGGCTTGGAGCAGCCTGGGATAGTGGAAAGTGCACCATGCACCATGGTGCATATTTAACATGCACCATGTTGAACCCATTGCACTCTAATTCCTTAATTGCAATTAATCTTATCATATCAAGGAAAACATTATCCTCACACTCATCACAGTGCTTACAAGCAACACACAGCCCCTTTGCAAAGCCCAGGCATGCAATTACTAAAACCATTTCTTTTATAATTAACCATTTAATTTATAATTAATAGAGAAGCACTGAAACAACCAGAGGAAAATTTTTGGCAATAGCTGGAATGCACCTTCCCATCCCAAAGCCCTTGAAGAGTCACTCTCTCCTTGTGGACTGAGGAATCCTTCCCGTTGGTCCATCTAATTTGGTATCATTTCTGGAGACCAATAATGGAGTTTTTATTCTGTGAGTACCCCAGGAGGGGACTTGCCCCAGCAGGGCAGCTCTACCTTGGCAGGCCTGGGCCTCCCTATCTCCCTTCTTTCCTTCCCAGGAAATGCTGAAAACACTTCAGTCTCAAACCGCTTTCTGGAGTACCCTGCTCTGCCTGTCTCACCCTGAAGGAATAAAGAATGTCTCATTTGGGGCAGCCTGGAGTCAGGAACATGATCTGCTCCCCCTCCTGCTCTGGGAGAGCTGGAAGGTAAAGATCCACTGCAGAGATTTTGGGAGAGGGAGGGATTTTCTCGGGGAGAGGATCAGCAAAATGAAGACAAGGCTTTAAAAAACACGTTGCTACTTTTCAGCTTAGCGTGCACAGAGGGAGCACAGGAGCAGGGAGCTGTAGGCACTGGGTTTGAAGTCTGACTGACAGCAGGCTAGAGATGCTGGAATAATAGGGAGGCATTGTCAGTGTTCAACAAGGTCTGGAAATCACAGGAAGCTGGAGGAAAAAGAGTGAAAATACATAAAAAATAAAAGGATACAGAGGAGCAGCTGAGTGATATTTCACTCCCTTGTGACTGCCGTGAGAGGGTGGATTTCTGCAGAGTGTATTAAGAACATATTGAGACTTTTGAACTGGAGGGTGATTCTTTAAATTTTAAAAATTGTTAATTTTTTTTTCTTTTTATTCAAGAAAAAATCTCTGCTGGCCTTGTCTTGATGCTTCAGCTCCTGATGCCTTGACTGGAAGTCCCTGGGGCAGAGGGACTATCTGAGAGCCACACCTGCTGCCAGAATGCTCCAACTTATTAGCAGGATCTCAGCAGCATCCCTTTGCATCTGCACCAGTGTCAGAGGGAGACAACAACTCCATTGATTTCAATTATCCTTTGCAGGGGGGTGCTTAATGCCCAGATTTGTCTCTCCCTTGCAACGTTCAAAGCAGGTTCACACAGTGCAGCTTTAGCATAAATGTATTTCAATAAAGGTAATGAAGAAGAAATCTTTATTTCCTCCAGAGCTTGCTTGAATTTCCTTCTTGGGCGATATCCCAGTGGGAGCCAAGGCCATGGATCAGCTGGAAATCAGTTTTCATTCCCCCCACTGGCACCACATGACACTAAAAGCCTTTGGGGCACTCTGAAACAGGTGTAAAAGCATCACTGTCCAAACTGTAGACTGAATTTATGGAAATTAAACACCTGCTTGTGGGTGAGGAGGTGCCTGAGGGGAAAATCACTGGAGGCTGGGAGAGGATGTGCTGAGGAGCAGCCTGCCCCAGGTGTATCCGTGTTCCCATAGTGACCACTGACCTCTGAGACTGTGTCCAAGCAGGATGGAGCTTCATTCCATGGCCATCCAGAGGTGCCCTTTTGTCTCATCTTCACGTACAGAGAGATGCAAGACCTGCCCCAGTCAGGGCTTGTGGCTGGGGGGGAAGAAATACAACCCAAAGAGTCAGAGAGTGGAACCGCTGTCTGTGCTTGCAAAGAGTGTTCTGGATCTGGCCCTGGCTGAAATGTCCCTGCTCCATCCTCAGTGGGCTTCAGGTTCCTGCCTTTGCCTCCAGGGGATCCCATTTCCTGCGGTGCATTTATTGCAGTCTCCTGTGTCCACCAGGTTCAGGACCAAAATCAGCCAATAAATATTTGCCTGCTGGAAGGCACAAACCAGCACCACTGAGGAGAAACCTCTTTGTTGGATGGGGTTTTGAACAACCCGGTCTGGGGGAAGGTGTCTCTGCCCATGGCAGGGGATTGGAACAAGATGAGCTCTAAATTCCCTTCCAACCCGAACCATTCTGGGATTCTGTGAGCTGCAGTCCTGGTAACTGGGCTCCATCCCTGTGCAATGCCCACAGCAGCACTGGGATTGTGGTTTCCTGTGGTCAGACAGGGCAGGCAGGGCTGCCCTCCTCTGTGTGCTGGGCAGAGGGTCTGAGAAAGTGTGGAGAGAGGCCAGCAAAACCCCTGTTTACCCAATCCCACTGGATCTTTGCACCAGACAGGCCTGGATGGAGCCACAACCTGCTGTGTCTGAGGGGAGAGGGCCAGGAGCCAACCTGCCTTTAGACCTGCAGCTGTGCCAACACCTGGAGGGGGCTTCGTGCTCTCCCCTCCTCCCCTGCTTGCTATGAAGTGACACCACTGTCCCTGTGCTCTGCTGCTCCTGGAGCTCCCAGCCCGCAGCATTTGTCTGGCCTCAGCTGCCAAAGTGCTGGGGCTGTGCAGGGCACGCAGCGAATCAGCTCCTGGCAGTGAGGAGCCAGGTGCTGCTGCAGGCAGAGCGCTCCCAGAGCAGCCCAGCTGGCCTCTCTGTCAGCTCATCAGGCTTGGGAAGAGCCAGCGACGGATGAGAGCATCCCTCATGCTCCCATGGCTGCAGTGGGACAGAGCTCTGCTCTGCGTGTCCTGGGTTGGAGAACGAAACTGGCCCAGCCTAATTCCAATTCATGCCCAGGCTGCCTTTCTCTCATTTCCTTCTGTGAACCAGGCCTGCTGTGTTCTCCAGGAGCAGCACCCCCTGGGATGCAGCAAGCAGGACCTTCCCCAGGTATTTCCATTGCAATATCCTTGAAAATGTAAAATAAATCATGTTTTCTGAAGCTGCGTGATTAGAGAAATGGGGGCACACCTGCCTTCCTGGAGCCATTCCTGGCATCATTCCTAGCATCATCCTTGGCATCATCCTTGGCATTATCCGTGGCATCCTGACCCCCTCACCACCAGGGCACAGACCCAGGGAGAGGCTCATTACCCGGAGTCTCCTGGGATCCCCCTGTACCCCAAACCTGCTCCAGCTTCCCCTGATCCCAGAGCAGCTACAGAAGGGCTTTGGCTGATGCCTTTTGGGACTGCCTAAAAACAGAGGCCAGACAAAATTAAAAGAATAAAAGCAGTTATATTTATTGAAGGGCCTTCAGGTACATTCAGGGCAGGCGAAGCCCCCCAGGGGCTACACCCAAAAATGGATGACGGGTTTTCATACTTTGGTAAGTTTGGTCCATTTGCATATCAGGGGTTAATCCTCCAGTTACAGCTTCAGGTAATGAAGTCATTCACCCCAAGTTTGCGCCCCCAACTCACTTTTGTTTACATTTCTGGGGGCCTGAGGCAGTGAGGTGTCCTGGATTCCCAGGCCTAGAGAGGAATTGTTTTGTCTGACCAAGATGGGAGAGCAGCAGCTAACAGGCTGTGTGGAGTTATGACTTATCCCCTAAAGAACTGCAGGACCACAAATGTATGAAAAATCTAAAAGCTAAAATCCTAAGGCATCAGGGCACACATCTTGTGGCAGACCCCTGAGCTTGCCCTGGCCTCCAAGACTCCCCATCATCCAGGACTCAGTGCCAGCACCTTTACGTGCAGGGGACCATGAGGAGGTGACAGTGACACATTCACTGTCCCTTCCAGCTGTCCTCTCTCCCAGCCCCATTGTTCATCGCTGCAGACCCCTCTCAAAGACGTGTTGGCTCCCTGGCAATCACTCTGAGTGACAGTGGCTTCTGAACTATAAAACATCTCCTTCAGTTTGCTCAGTGGAAGCCTAATTTATGGAACAAAAAGAGTTTTTGAGGCATGAGAAACATCAGATAGCAAGTTCCCAGGCTGCTCCCTCCTCTCTGCCCTGCTCAGCACTGCCCGCAGAGCAATCCTTGCTGGCATCCAGGTGCAGGATCACACGGCCAGGTTTGCCTTTCCAGATGACCCCAGGCACTTCTCATTATCCCGCCATGAGGCAGGATCCCCCGCGTGCCAGGACTCACTAACCTTCTGCAGTCTGCCTTCAAAGAACCTGTCAAAGAGGCTGCAGACAGCTCCTTCGGAATGGGTTTTCCCAGTTTTCGCTTCTCTTTGAAGGGAATGCTGGCACTGAGTGCTCTGGTGCAGTTTTTCAGGTGGGAAAAGAAGCAGGGCAGGTTTGCCAAGGGAGGCAGTGGCGGTGGGAGATGCAAAGCTCTCCCTGGAGCACTTCTGTCCATGGGTGGGAACAGAGCTGGGGAAGGGGCTGGAGCACCAGGAGCGGCTGAGGGAGCTGGGAAAGGGGCTCAGCCTGGAGAAAAGGAGGCTCAGGCGAGACCCTGTGGTTCTGCACAACTCCCTGACAGGAGGGGGCAGCCGGGGGGGTCGGGCTCTGCTCCCAGGGAACAGGGACAGGAGGAGAGGGAACGGCCGCAAGTTGAACCAGTGAAGGTTCAGGTTGGATATCAGGGAAAATCTCATCACTGAAAGGGTAGTTAAGCATTGGCACAGCTGCCCAGGGACGTGGTGGAGTCCTCATCCCTGGAGGGATCCAAAAGACGTGTCGATGTGGCACTTTGCAATCTGGTTTAGTGGGAATGCTGGTGTTGGGTTGAAAGTTGGACTTGATGATCTCGGAGGCCTTTTCCAGCCTTAGTTACTGTGTGATCCTGTTGGGGGTTTTTAGGAGTTTTTTGTTTGTTTGTTTGTTTGTTCCTTTCTTTCCCTCTTAAAGAATTTTTTCCCCATGCTAAGGGACAATTGATGGGTGCTTAAGGAAGACAAAGGACATGGCCATGGGAGGGGGAGGCCAGTTTGTCTTCTTTTTACTTTTTTTTCTTCTCTGGTGAGGGAGGAAGGTGCCGCGAGATTTGGAACTGAGAAAAGGGGTTGGATACAGTGCCTACTGGCTTCTTTTCTTCCGGCGTTCGGAGGGGAAGGAGAGGCTGCGGTCGCTGTAGGGAGAACTCACCGTCACTGCGGGGTCCTGCCTTCTGCTGCCTTCCTTTCTACCGTGAGTGGAGTTTGCTCGCTGGAGTGGCTGTTTACTCTGGGACCCTTTTCACCATCCGCTTGGGTGCCTCAGGGGGCCCGGGACCCCAAGCCCGCCTTCCCCTGCTCTGCCGGGAGGCAGCTGCCCTGCCTCCGCCGCTCCTACCCTTCCTCTGCTGCTGCTTTGAGGCTTTTTTGCTACACTGTGGCACTGCCAGCGCCGCACCCCCTGCCTGCCCAGACCTCCCGGGTTTCCCACTGCACTCCGGAGCTCCGTGCATCTCGTCTACCGCCCGAGATTTTGTGTTCGTCCCTGCTGTTCCAGCCTGCTGTTCCCGGGGGTCCTGCTGAGGTACCAGGATCGGCTGCCCAGGGGTTTGTGGAGCCTTTCTTCCATCCTTTCCCAGCTCGGGCACGTCCGCCATTGCCATGTGGCCCCCGAGCTCGCTCCGGAGCGCCCCCTGCAGCCGCGGGGGAACCATCGCACCCGCCCTGCTCACCGGGAGCCGCCAGCGCCCCTGCCGGCCGTGAGCGGAACTGCACCGAAGGGGAAAGTGCCTGACAGCCGAGAAGGCTGCACTGGGTTCTGGTTCTGTTTGTTGTTACTGCCATAGTTATTGCTGTTTTGTTTGCCTTGCTATATCTATCTATCTATCTATCTATCTATCTATCTATCTATCTATCTATCTATCTATCTATCTATCTAAGTAAAGAACTGTTATTCCTATTTCTCATGTTGTTGCCTGAAAGCCCCTTAATTTCGAAATTACAGTGATTTGGAGGGAAGGGGGTTACATTCTCCATTCCAGGGGAGGCCCCTGCCTTCCTTAGAAGACACCTGTCTTTCAAACCAAGACAGATCCTTAGCTCAGCTGTATCATCCAAGGAAGGATCAGTCCTGGCTGCAGTGGTGGCTCCTGTGCCGGGATGTCCCTGGCTGCTGGTCAGCGAGCACTGGGTGCCCCAGACAACGAGATGGGGTGGGAAGTGGTGAGAGTTAAAAGCACAGCCCTAGCAATCCCGTCTCCATTTCCTCTCCTTGCTTTCTTCAGCTTTGAGGCGCCTCAGGTCATTGTTTTCAAGCTTTCCTTTCCAGTCTGGAGTCTCATTTACAAGGCAGTAGCTGGAGTTCAAAGCGATGCCTGCGAGCGAGGGGTGCCGGAGCATTATGGAAAAAAATAATAATCAGGAATCAGAGGAGTAGTGAGGAAGTTGGCAACTTGCTACAAACCTGTGCTAAATTCAGGCCACTGAGCCTGAGGTGTAAACAGCCCTATCTGATTGCTGCATCTTCATTTTCTGGTTTTGATCTCACCTTACTTATTTCAAGCAAGATAACAGGGAATGTGCCACGCTGAAATGAGAAAGGTCCAAACTCAGAGCAAATTGCTGTCACAGCCCCTTGTAAGACCAGGAAACTGTGCAACAGGAATGGGCTGCTCTTGCTCAGCGCTGGCCCAATTTTCAGCTTGAACTGCATAAAAATGCATAAAAATGTAAGAAATAACCTGCTGTCATTAGCAGTCCTATTGCAAAGCTCCTCGGACTCACAGACTGGATTGTCTGCTTACACAAACCACGCTTCAGTAAAATGTCTCAGTTATATGTCAGGATTTGTGGTATCTCTCCCATTTCCTCAGGAGCTTTGTTCATCCAAGGCCTGGTTGGATGGGGTTGGAGCAATCTGGTCTGGTGGAAGGTGTCCCTGCCCATGGCAGGGGGTGGAATGACATGAGCTTTAAGGTCCCTTCCAACCCAAACCATGCTGTGACCCTGTGATTATATCAACACAAATGGAAACAGAGACAAAGCTGAGCAAATGCTGAAGAACAGCTCCGCGGGTTTGACTCCTTGTGATCAGCTCAGGCACTGTTTGCAAGAGCTCAGCCATCAGCTGTCTATCCAAGCTTCCCAAATCCCACCACCACAAGTGGACTGGCACCTGAGGAGTCCTGCTGAGCACGGCTATTTTCAGCTGCCACACATTGTTCCCCGGATTCTGAAGCGTCAATCACCGAGCAGGGGGCCAGGAGGATTTGAGGTGACGCTGGGCGCCAGCCAGGCTGCACAGAGCAGAGACACCTCCTGGGAAGCTCTCTGCCACCCTGTGGGGTGGGCAGGGGACATCCTGGCTCCTTGACAATGCCAAATAATGTGGGTAAAGGGGAGCAGGAGGTGCTCACTGATACTTGGATCAACTTGGTTAAATCTAGAAGGATTTGCTGGAAGAAGTTATCTATGGATAAACTTTGAACCAGAGCCATGAATGCATTATTGCTTTATTCCCAGCCAATTTACTTCTAGCTTGGGCTTTCTAAATTCACCCTGACTAAGGATTTTAAGCAAAGGAGACAGTCCCAGGTTTCCTGAGCAATGATTTGTTCCCAGAATTGAGGTTACCAGCAGAACAGTGCAATGCTCACATTTTTAGAGGCAGGACTTCACTGTAAGCTCTCAATTGCTTTCAAACCTCCCAGGCAGACACTTTTTCTCAGAGCAGTGACACCTCTGAGGCTGAGATACCTGCACAAAAACATCATATTTGTCTGATATTGAGTGTTATAACCAGAATTACATGCAAAGTGTGGTCATCAAAACTTCATCTTTGTCTGGCTGATGTTAAATGAGTCACTGAGAGTCAGAAGCCCAAATGTCTGTGTTAGGCTGAGCTGGCCTTCCTAAAGCATGAAAGATTGTTTGCCTGCCTAGAAATGCAGTGTATATGGGGCTGTGTGTATGTTCAGGTAGGAGAGAGATCATAAAAATAGGTGGCAGAGAGAACAAAACACTTAAACTGATTTAGAGCAGGGAAAACACAAGATGGCACAAGTAGCATTTCAAGGATGCTCTGTGAAGTTGAGAAACGAGTAATTCCTGCACTGCCTTAAAGCCACAACCCCCTCCCTGGAAAATACTGAACAGCACAATTCCACCATAAATCGCTGGGCTTGCCCAAGAAAGGTCTCTGGGCAGTAGCTCATCGGGGTGTCAGACAACCATAGGAGGCATCCTAAACCTGTCTGTGCAGATTGCCTCCAAAAGCCTCAGGTAAGGTGTTTTGCTCTCAGGAGATGCTGCCTCATGGCTCCCTGGCCTGGGTTTGCTGTGCAGCTCTCTGGGCCCTGCACTCGTGTGTTGTTATCAGCAGAGTGTCCTGAACACGCAGGACTTGTACCAGGAGCCACAAGGTGCACTGGATGGTGCTGCTGCCTGATTGCTTGGTGACATTCCCACAGGGATGGGGAGGTGAGAGCTTGTGGATGGGTGTGGAGGACACACAGCAAAGCTGGGGCTGCAGTAAACATCCCCTCCCTGTGCTCAGCCACCTCCTGACACGAGCTGAGCACGCTGGGTCCCTGCCAAGGGCAGAGAAGCTGAGAAGTCCTGGTGTTGCTCAGGACCCAAAGCTTTGTGTAACCCCAAAGCTGTGGCTGCAGTGCTGAGCTGACGCCTGGCCATGCCCCGGGAGCTTGCCCTGTGTCCTGCTGGGACCCCAAGAACCTGGCGTGGAGCCTGCTCACAAATCTGTCCTGAATGTGCAGCCAAACCCTGGTCTAATCCCCTCGGGCAGTTCAGGTCTTCAGGAGGAATTTGTAGCTCTGATTTCCCTTCCATTCTTGCAGCCTTGGGATGGATCCCAGGGTGGCAGTCAGTGGGAACAGCTTTCCTGACTCATGCTGACACATCAGCTCCGGGCTCTCCACTGGACCACTCTCTCCTCCCCTTCTTCTGGTGTCCCCCACACCCAGGGCTTTGATTCCTTCTTTGCAAAAAATGTGCCGTACTGTTGATGTGAATGGGAGCCTTGAGACTGCAGCTGGGTCATACCATTATCCTGCTTTCCTTTCTTCCTTCACATCAGAAGCTGGCTTCAGTTAAACCATGCCTTTCCCACTGCTCTGTGTGGTTTGGTTGCTCCATTTAATGAGAAGTGTTTTCCAGTTGCTTGTGTTGGAGCACTGAATCCCCAGTCCTACTGCTAAGCCTTTCAGTGTCTTCCTCACACTCTCCCAACAAGGATTTGGATTTGAGATGCTCCTGCCTTCCCCGGCTGAGCGCCTCACCTCTTCTGCTGGGTGCTGTGGGCCCTGATGGAGGCTGGCACAGAGCATGTGGGGCTGTGCCTCAGCTTCTGGCAGGGAAACCCATGGAAAACACATTTCCGTGTGCTCTGGCCAGTGCCCTGCTGCAGGGCCATCTGGTTTTGCAGTGTTTCACCTTTTAGGGATTTGCCATTTCCACGGAGATGTGTTGAACCCTGTGTTTTAGCAGTGCCTACCTGTCCCAGGCGATGGAGGGGGTTGGATGCAGCAGCTCCCATCCCAGCAGCTGAACAAGTGAGGCCTCAGGGCTCCCAGTCCCACGTGCTTCCAGCAAGGACCACATTCCCTGAGCTTGCCCTCCAAAGGGTGGAGTGGCAACCTCAACATTCAGCCTGGATCTAGGCAAAGGCGGCCTGCCAAACTCCCCTGTGGAAGTGCCCTGGCAGATACACTCGAGCATCCAACACCAAAATTCCGTGTGCTTGCTTAGAAACCGAGCACAAAAGGCATTGCTGCTCTAATTGCCAGATTCTTCTGACTTACAGGAGCGCTCGGTGTTCGGGATACTGGAATTACCCTCTGTAATTAGCTCCCCTTCAGAAGATGCACTGCCTTTGCGCCTCGTTTTTCCCTGACCTCGCTCCGCAGCTTCCCTAATTGCCTCTCTGGAGCGCGGAGCCGGCAGGGCAGGGCTGCAGCAGATGCTTCCCGAAAGCCCGGGCTCAGCACTGCCGAGGCACTCAGGGTGTTAATTAGGTCGATAGCCCAATCACCGAGCCGCTGGGTAATGATCAGTGTCTTCTGCAAGGGCCACAGCCCGTGGCCGGTGTCTGCCAGCTCCCAACATCCCGCCTAGAAAATCCTCCGGCAAAAGGGCACTGAGACCCCCCAGCTCTGCATTAGAGCTTATCATGGCCCAGCGTTTGCAGGGAGGCATGTGAAAACGTCAGCACAGATGGAGATTAAGCTGTCTTCACCTCACTTCGAAACTGCCATCTGCTTCTCTCCTGCACAGCTTTAATCAGATTTTCTCCAGAAAAAAAGGGAGTGAGAGGGATGGGGAGGGCTCTGAGCACTCCCTGGACTTTCTGTGCTCATGTGCAGAGGCCTGGGGAGCTGCAGAGGGTTTGGCTGGACATTTCCCATGGAAAGGCTCTGTGTGGCTTCCTTTGGAAAGGCAGGAGTGGGCAGCAAGGACTCACATCCCGCTGTAGGGTGGGGAGAAGGAAAGCCATTATTTGAAAAGAAAGCAAAAGTGGACCTTGTCCTGCAACGCTGGTTTTGTTTGTTTAATCCACCAGCAAAGCCAAGTTTTCAGCTGATAAGGTTTTACCAGGAGCCTGCTTGGTTCCCCAAGCTGACCCCACCCCTGCACTCTCATGAGCAATGTGCTGAGGAAGACAAGTGGGTAACAAAAAAACCCCCAACTAATGGGAGAGTTGGAGAGAGTTTGCTCCACAGTCACACCACAATTTCAGTCTTGCCTTGCCTTCCAAGCCCAATATGTTCAAAGCTAAATATTCCACTGCTAAGTTGAAGATAAATCATTTTAGAGAACACAGTGTTTCTGTAGGGACACGAAGACTGGCTGAGCATTAACCATATGTGTCCAAAGCCTACGAGACAAGCTGATGGAGGAGTTTCTGACATGGCTCACAAATCACAGTTTGTGTGGAGTGAGCACCTGATCCACAGTAATCTCCCAGACTTCCCTTCAGTTCTGCTCATCAGCCAGTTGTTCCCATCTGGAGTTCCTACAGCTGACCATTCCTTTCCAGGAGGACTTATGCCCACCAAGCAGCATCTCTTTTTTGTTTCAAATCTTCTCCAACTCAGCTCTGAATCTGTGCAGTTCATTTGTGAGTCTACTCATCCCCAATCCTGGCAGTCCTTTCCATGTGGAGGTGTCAGCCAGCTTGAGAAGTGTTTTCTCCGTTCCACCATCGGGACCATTAATGAAAGTGCTGAAAGCTCAGTCCATACTGCAAGCATCTTATTTTGACAGTAATCTGTCAATGATTGCTCCATCTATAATTTTGTAACCAGTTTTGCAACTACCCAATAATATATTCACTTAGATGATATTTTTCTAGCTCATGGAAGTATCAGAGGAGACAGTGTCAAAAGCCTGACTAAAATCAAGATCTATGACATGGTCTGTGTCTTCTCTATCCAGAAGGCTTTTTGCACTGTCATAAAGGAAAATTGGATTGGTTTGACATATTTGTTCTTGACAAATCCATACAGACTGTTACTCATCCCTTTATACTCCTCTGTGAGCTCACAGATAGACTATTTGATTATCCACTTCAGTGTTTTCTGAAAACTGAAGTTTTATAGGTTTGAAAGGGAAGCTCCTGACTCTCTGTCTTCTTATTTAACATTTCAAAGGCTGGCATTTAAAAATGTCTCCTGTCTTTCAAGTTTTCCAGTGCCTTACACAGCGAATCCTTAAAAGTAATGGTCAATTCTTCCAATATTTCCCCAGCTTCTGCTGTAGGTACCACACAATGAAGTTCACCAAGACACAGGCAAATATGAACTTTGACATTTTGGGGGGCATATCTGTGTTTCTCTCAGTATTTTCTGTTTATTGGAGTTGTTCCTTGCATAAAAGGCATTCCAGTTAAGTGCACGTTAAATCCTATCCCAGGAACCTTTGGGAAGCCCTGCTCTGGATGCATCCTGGGACTGTCTGCTACAGGCTGGTATCTGCTCCCCAGTACAAGGTGGGAGCTGCTGGAGAACTTCCAGTGCTTCCGTGCCCTGGTGTGCCCCAGCCCACGGCAGAGTGGCATGGAGATGGCACAGGAATGGGAAAGAGCTGGTCCCTTTCCTGGGCAGGCTGCAGTTACCTGGAGGCAGCAGCCTGGAGCCAGGCCCAGAGTTTTGCAGGACTGGGCTTTGAGGTGACCTTGAGATCAATCAAACTGATGAAGAGAGACAAGCCCTAACTCGCCAGCCTGGAGAAGATGTCTCGTCAGCCTGTGGAGCTCTTAAATCATCCTTATATTTCCAATCCATGGAACATCCATGTGATCTGTCCTTCAGGATAAACGCAGCTGCTGAGCTCAGAGGAGCTGAGGAGCAGCAGCAGCACAGCTGATTTCTCACAAGTCCAAAAGCTCCAGCTCCAGCAGCTGTACCTGTCCCCATTTTGCTTCCTAATCTTCACCTGCAAGTTCAAAAGCATTCCCAAGAGACTTGGTCTGCAGTCCAGAGCCTGCTGTCATTATCCATGACCCACCTGAGAGAGCAGAACATGCTCTGCTGTCCACAAAGCTGTGCTCCCAGGGGAGGCTATCAAGGACAGTGTTTCCCAGGAGGGATAAAAGGACCTGATGGTCCTTTGCTTGACTTCTCTTCCTGCCCAAGTAAGATATTTAGGAGCAGAAGTTCCTGCTTTGGGGTTTCTACAGGGAAAGTTGTGATGTCTCTGAGCAGCTGCTCCTAAATTTGCTACACACAGAGCCACGGGATGTTGGGAGGTTTTTTACTGGATGGACTTCATCATATAAAGAGTCCACTATAAAATCTGAACCTTCACTGCTGCCCTTGCTGCCTGTGCTGTTACACTGGGATCTGCTTCACCTTTGTGCAGAACTGCCAAAGGTCGTTCATTTGTCAGAGACAATCAAATTTCCCTTCTGCTTCGTGAAAGATTGATGAGGTTTAAACATCTTTTATTTGATCATCTAAGCAGCTTGTCTCTGTCTGTAAATCCCCTGTAGCTTGCACTTGGACTTTTATGTTTGTGCAAGCAGGAAGAAAGGAGCGTGCAGGAAAGAAGGAGTGTGCAGCATTTCTGGTATAAAAATATTCCTTGGATTGTGTTGGACTCCTTTGCCCATCATGTTTTCCTCCTCAAACCATGACCACGTTAATCAGGATCACTCACAGGGTTGTCTCAAGCCCAGTCAATATTCACAAAGCTCATTCCCTTCCTTTACAAACTATTTCAGGAAGAAAAGTGCCTTAGCAAGCCATAATTCCTGTATATGTCAGTAGAGGTTCAGCAAGGAGATGGAAGAAATTATTTTCATAATAAAAAAAAAGCTTTAATGTTGCAGGGAAAAAATCTAAACCAAATCCCCAAACTGAATGGCAATAATGAGGGAAAGAGCATTTACAAATGAAGAAAAGTATATTTAAATAGAAACTCCTGCTATTTTTAAGAGTCCCTTGCAAACTGATTACCTGCATTGACCTGTGTCTAAAGCTATTGACAAAGATAAGCAGGGACAGGCAGTAGTCACTTCAGATTCAGTTCTAGTAGTTTGAATTAGATGGACCAAACAAGCTGGAATTATCCATTAAATCAGCAAAATCTGCTTGTCCTTTGCTTTAATGCCTGATTAATGCTGATGAGCAAAGGACGTGGAGCCGGCCCTTCCCCGGCCACGCAGCAGCTGGGAATGTGCCTGTCCATGGCCAGAGCCCCCATGCCAGCCCCATCTGCTGGGAAATCGGGATGGGATTTCAGACCGTGGGTTTGTGTGGGAGCAGAGGCAGCCCTGGGAGCTGTGGTGCACCAGGGCTTTGCAGGATTATCCTTCCTGCAGCTCGTGGGAAGAGCCTGGTGAATGCAAAACACTGTTCCGCCAAATGCTTGGGAAGAGCCCTTGTGTCCATGACTCAGGTTTTCTCTACTTTTTCACTTAAAGCCTTCATGGACTGGCCATGGAGTGGCCAAAGAACTGTTAATTTGAAGTGTCCAGACTTTCAGGTTTGGCTTGGCCATAAGAAATCAAAGCTAAATCCACGGTCTTGGAGGTTAAAGATCCTCCATGGAGTTAAATCCAGTTGGGTGCTGGTCACCAGGGGTGTCCCCGGGGCTCAGCACTGAGGATAGCCCTGCTTAACGTCTTTATTGACAGTGTGGACGAGGGGATTGAGGGCACCTTCAGGCAGATTGCAGAGGACAGTGAGTTGGGTGGGAGAGTTGATTTGCTGGAGGGCAGGAAGGTTCTGGAGAGGGGTCTGGACAGGCTGGATCATGGGTTGAGCTCAAGTGGATAAGTCTCAACAAGGCCAAGGGCTGGATCACAACAACGCCATGGAACACTCCAGGATTGGGGCAGAGCAGTTGGAAAGCTGGAAAAGGCCCTGGGGGTGCTGGTGACAGTGGGGGCACATGAGCCCAGGTGTGCCCAGGTGCACAAGAGGCCAATGGCACTGGGATTGTGTCAGCCACAGCGTGGCAGCAGGACAAGGGCAGTGACTGTCCCCTGCACTGGCACTGCTGGGGCACCTCCAGTCCTGGGGCTGGAGCGTGTCCAGGGAAGGGAACAGAGCTGGGGAAGGGCCTGGAGCCCCAGGAGTGGCTGAGGGAGCTGGGAAAGGGGCTCAGCCTGGAGAAAAGGAGGCTCAGGGGGGACCTTGTGGCTCTGCACAACTCCCTGACAGGAGGGGGCAGCCGGGGGGAAGTTGGGCTCTGCTAGCAGGGAACAGGGACAGGAGGAGAGGGAACAGCCTCAGGCTGGGCCAGGGGAGGTTCAGGTTGGATATTAGGGAAAATTTCTTCATGAAAAGGGTTATCAAGCATTGCCAGAGGCTGTCCAGGGCAGTGGGACCCTGAAGGGATTTAAAAGCAGTGTGGATGTGATGCTTAGAGACATGGTTTAGTGATGGGATTGGCAGGAAGGGAAGGGTACACAACTCAAGGGAAGACAAGGCAGCCTTTCAGCCCCCTCCCCTGCCTTCCCTATCTCTCCTCCTTGCCTTGCCTTGCCTACTCCTCTCTTGGTTTGAATTCTCTACCCCTCCCCTGCCTTGCCTTCCTGAGTTAATGGTTGGACTTGATGACCTTAAGGGCCTCTGCCAACCTAAACATTCTTTTATTCCGAGAGTCTTTACAACTGCTGGTGTCCTCTGTTCACACACACACACAGCGCCTCTTCTCCCAGAACCAGCAGCAGAGCTCAACCATGAAATAAAAAAATTGTTTCTGAGAGGGAGTTTGAGTTAAACAAAAATTGTGCACAAGAGGCAGCAGAACGGAAACCTTTCAGAAACAGCCTTTTAACACTGACTTTAAACGCTTTGAAGTGAAAGGTTCAAATTTCCCTGCATGTTTGCAGGTTGGCTTTGCATTTTTCAAAGCCTCTTTTCCTCTATGCTGCCCCTGGCTCTGCATTATCTTGTTTCTGTTTGCCCTGGGCCATGAATGATTCCAATTACAGAACCAGGGTTTGCCTGCATGGCCACCCCATCCCTCTGCTGTTCCCTTTCATCAGTGTTTAAACCTCCTCCTTGTGACAGAGTGGGCACATGGAAGGGGGTGGAACCTGTTCTTCCCCTGCCTACGTGCTGGAAAGGGAGCAGGACGTCATTCCCAGGGCTGGATGCATGATCCCGCTGTGCCATGTCTGGGGTGCCAGACCTGAACAATGAGAATTATGGTGCCATTTTGGTTCCAAATCTCTCTTGGATGTACCAGCGTGGCTGTTGGGTGATGAAATGGTTGCTGTTGTTAAGGAAAAAACCCAATTAATTTCCCATCCGTGTCCATGTTAATGAGCAGCTGACACGATCCAGCTGCAGACTGGTGACATGACAAGGGGATGCAGTGACAGGAGGAGGGGACATGGCCCCAAGCTGCCCCAGGGCAGGTCCAGGTTGGACATCAGGAAAAATTCCTTCGCAGAAAGGGTTGCTAAACTTTGGAAGGGGCTGCCTGGGGAGGTTTGGAGTCTCCACCCCTGGAGGTGTCCAAGGAACAACTGGATGTGGCACTCAGTGCTCTGGGCTGGGGACACAGTGGGGATCGGGCACAGCTTGGGCTCGCTGCCCTTGGAGGTCTCAGTGATTCTGGGGTTCTGTGATCCATTCTCACACACCAAAACATTCCAGAAGCCCATCCCTGAAAGAGGGGAGTCAGATCTCAATCCCTGCAGGAATCAGTCTAGCTGGTAGCACGGACTCACGGATTGATCAAATTATTTTTACAACTAATTTTTAAGGCAATTCTTATGCTTCCTGGTTTTGGGGGTAAAGCACAATCACAGAATCCCAGGATCACTGAGGTTGGAAAAGCCCTCCAAGGTCACTGAGTCCAACCCATGCCCGATGCCCATCTTGTCACCAGCCCAGAGCACCGAGTGCCACATCCAGGCCTTCCTCGGACACCTCCAGTGACGGGAACTCCAAACCTCCCTGGGCAGCCCCTTCCTGTGCCTGACCACCCTTTCAGTGAAGGAATTCCTCCTCAATTGCCATGACCATGAGTCCCCAGCCCACTCCTCCTCTGGTGGAAAGGGCTGCCTTAGCAGAGCTGGTGGACTTTGCTTATCTTAGGCCCCAGCCCAGGCTGGAGAAATCTGAAATAGCTGTGGCAGCTCCAGCCCTCCTGTTTCCAAGGAAAATGCTCTGTCCTGCATCACCCCGAGCACCTGCACTCAGGATCCCCCCAGGATACCCCCCCATCACTTCCCCACCTCCCATCAGTCTTGGGGAGGGCTGAGCAGAGCCTGGGGAAGGAGGAGATGTCAGCAAAGGAAGGAAAGAGGCTTTGAGGAGGGATCACAGAATCCTTAATGTTAGAAAAGACCTCCAAGACCATCAAGACCAATCTTCCTCACACTTTCCTCAGCCCACAAAAGCAGGCAGCAGGAGGTTGTGCATCCTTCCTCTCAGGCTGAGGCCAGCAGCATTCCCAGGATACTGGAGAACTTAAAATATTTTTAAACATCAGAAATAAACTTATCCTTGGATAGCTTGGCTTAGGATGATGGGAGAAGTTTCACAGCAAAGAATTTTTGAAATGTTTTGCTACAGGAACATCAAAAAAAAAGTTGGTTAAACTTACTGGGCCAAATAAATTTGGTTGCTGGGCTGCTGCTCTGGACAGAAGTTGTCTTCCAGTTCAAAAGAAAAACATGTCTTTTATGATGATTTGAAATTGAAAATACAAAAACAGAATTGTTGAAAAGGATGTGTTTCTCCTCTTAAAAAGAAAATAAATCAAAATAAACACTGAATTAAAAAACAGCAATATTTTCAAGCAGGAAAAAGTTCCATTTAGAAAATGCCAGAACTGAATGCTGTGAATAATTTAAATGAAGAATTCAACCCTGAGATTAAAAAGTATCTCATTGTTGCCAGATACACAGTCTGCCCTAAAAGCAGCAGGAAGAATTCAGATGTTTGTAGTGAAAGACTTGAGTCCAGGAGTTTTAATTCCAACGTTGGTGTCTGAGCTGGGATCCAAATCAGATCCAAACCCAGGCCCCCACCTCAGTGGCACTGGGATGAGCATAGAGCAGACAGGAAGGCTGGGACAGAGGCAAGAGCACAACTGAAATAATTAGAATATATTTTTGAGGCAGTTTGGTAGCAAGCTCTAACTCCTGCGATTTTCCAAATGAATCAGGAAAATAACAGGAAACAGGGTTTCAGTGCAAAACCAACACGTAATCTTCAGTTTTCTTTGGAGTTTTCACAAATTCCCACTCTTGCCAGGGCCATGAAGCTGGGCTTGGCTTGAGGAAGGCAGCCCAGCAGGTCTGGAGGGCTGTCAGAGCACCAGGATCAGCTTGCAGAGTTATGGACCCTTTCATGGATAACAACGGTGACAGGGAACACGTGGATCATGGAGCAAAGCACAAAGGAAGCCATAATTAAATATTCCCAAGTACAGCCCCCAAATTACAGTGGACTAAGAAGTAAGCAAATGACACCCTGGAAGAGAGCAGCTGATTCTGAGCTGATTATCATAATGTAAATGCCAACAGCAATTTACTCAAATCAGAGAGGGTTTTTTTTGCGGCGTGGAAAGTGGGTTTAGCCCTAATCAAAATAAAATCAATGTATATTTCAAAACAGATTAGTGCTGGGAAACAAAGCAGCCATGATAGTTATTCATTATCTTCATCAGCACCGTGAGGGAATTATTTCTGTTACTGCTTAATTACAGAGATGTTAACAATTAATTAAGTCAACGTGGTGATAGCCAGTGATTTGGGGAATGGAGAGGAGATTGTCCTCCCTCACTGTGCTTTTGTTGCCTCAGCCCAGCTCAAACCGCGGCTCTGGTGACACTCCTGGGTGGTGACAGCTCAGGGAAGCAGAGGTACGGACAGGCTGCTCCAGTGCTGCTTCCCAGTCCCCATCTCACAGCTGCTCAGGCCCTGGCTTTTGGAGAGTCCCCAAAATCCAAGGCCTGGCTGTCAGCGTTCAGCCTCCCCTGGCTCAGCCAGCAGGGTTGAATCTGTGTCTTCCCAGGAACTCATTACAGATTTGGGACTAAAAATCTCCTTGCTGTGAGCAGAAAGAGCTGGAAAGAGCTGGGTTGGGATCCAAGGGGCGGGAGGCAGAGCAGGCCATGCCCAGGACACCTGCTGCCACCACGGGTGCAGGGATGCTCTGGGCTCACTCACCCTGCTCCCTAAAGAGCCCAAAGAGTGGCAATGGGAGCAACAAGGCGTCCAAGAACTGTTCCTTTCATCCAGCTTTGTCACTTCTCCTTGACACACAAGGTGTCAGCTCTGAGAGGATCCTCAGGAGGCTGATCCAGACCTGTCTCGTTGAGCTTGAGTGCCCAAAATGTCTCAACCCCACACCATCACCAGCTGTTCTAAGTCTGAAGGAAGAACTCCGGGTCTCGGCGAAAACAAGGTTTGAAAAAGAGTTGAGTCATTCAGTCTGAGTGTCAGTGTGATCCTGAATCCCCCTTCCCTGAGGGTGTCTCCCGCTGTCGCTGCCATCCCAGATGCTGAAGGTGAGGAGCCCAAACCTCTCTCCTGCACGGAGGGCTGAGCTCCCAGCGTGGCTCGAGCTGCAGAGAGCAGACAGCCCATTCGTTTGAACCCTGCTGGTCCTCCCAAAGGCATCAATCAATCCTGCTCCGGGGACTTTGGGAAGTGATCTTAATGGCAGCCTTGCCTAAAGATCCTCTTAACTCCTGACTGCACAGTTGGTGGCTGGACACCAGGAGCTCTGGGTTCAAGGGGTCCTCAGTGCTGGGTTTATTGCCAGAGACTCTAAGTAATTGTTTTTAACAGGATTATCCTGGCACTCGGTTGCAGGAAAAGTGGCCCATTTATATTCATTGTACCTTATAAATGTTCCTACCATAACAATTGCTCTTGATTATAGTGGACTTTTGTTTTCCTTTGAATTTAATAGCAAGAGAAAAACGACACATGACAGAAATCTAAATAATGTTCTGCTCCCTTCCTTTCTGGTTTCTTTCTGAAGTGTGATCCACAGTTTATATTGAAGAATGATATTGTTCCAAAATATCTTGGATTATTTTTTTTCTCCTTCTCTTAGGAATGGGGAGAAAAGTGCATTAATGAGTTGGATTTTTTACAGTGCTGAGCAACTGAGTTTTTCCTTGGGTTTTCATATACTCGACAGCTCAAAACATCAGGCCCAAATTTTTTGTAGGAAAAGGTTGACTTTCAGGGACAGGAAGCTGATTGCCAAATCTACATCAGAGATTTTATTTGATAAACTGGTTTCGAGATGTAAGTATGGTTTTCAGTATACTTTGCTCAACTAATTTCTTGAAGGAGGTTGTTTAAGAGGGTGGACCTTGTAGGATTTATGTAGGTGCAACAGAGTCTGTTTTTTATTGTAATTAAATTAATTAAATTAATTTAATTAAAGAAAAGGCTGGAGATGAAAGCACTGGGAATGAGCCCTCCTGGTCTCTCCTCAGGTACCATTTTTGCCATTAACATTACTGAGAGCAAACCCAGGCTGCTCTGAGCACTGAAAAGTCGCTTTTTCAGCCAGCTGATGGATTTTATCCTTACAAACACCATGCAAATGTGTTGTCTCGATACAGATGGAACCATCACCTCCTGTTGCATCTCCCTCGCTAGCCAGGGCTGCAGGAACCAGTACAACAGAGGCATCTCATTGCATCCATGTTCTGGCAGGACTTCTACACCTCCCTAGAGGTGTGGACACTGAAAAGCTTTAGCAGAGGAAATTTTCAGCTTTCTGCTGCATTCTGTGAGAACTTTATGTTTCTCACAGAAACTATGCAAAATACTGTTAAGAGTTTTTTGTAAACTATTTCTCTATTTCTACACCTGCTGTTTTTTCCAAAGGATTGTTACGATATTCTGAGAAAAATATTTTGAAATAGGTGTTCTGTGGACTGACCAAGCACCCTGATGGGTGGTTGGTCGGAGGTCCAATAACCTTCTGCTGTGCTGGCGACTCAACTTATAAAAACCGATTTCTAATTAATTAAATAAGCCATTTTCTCCAGATTTTGGTCGTGTCATTTCTCACCATCCCAGGCTAACAGCGACATCTCTAGAGGTGTCTGATTGAACCTACTATTGCCACAGGCAATATTTAGTGTGCTACAAGTGGAATACATTCCTATTTTCCTGCAACGTGCTGCTCACCCCAGGCTTTTGGCTGCTTTCATCTGCGTGCTTTTAGTCTGCATTGTATTTAATCTGCGTGGGGAAATAATTGCTCCTCTTACAGAGTGAGGAGTGCTCAGCCCCAGCAGCTCGCAGTGTTTGGGATGTGAGGGGCATTTATTACGCTCTTTTTGTGATTCCTCACCCGTTAACGAGCCCTTGTTCCAGCAGTGTGATCCCACAGGGCATGGATCTATGTGGATAAATGTGGATCCCGGCTCCAGCCTCCCAGTGTTCCCCTGAGCCTGCCGAGGAGGAGCCAACAGTGTTCTTGTGGTCTGAGTCCCCAGGGCCCAGGGACACGCTGGAAACCCTGGCAGATCTGCTCTGGTGCCTCTCCGTGTTCTGGGAGCCCTCTGCTCCCCTCCCGGGAGCTTTGCTAATTGCTGCTGCCAATTTGGGCTCCAGCTGCAGCCTCGGCCCCAGAGCCCAGTGGGGCTGTGCTCACAGAAGAGCCCTGTTGCGTACAAATGTTCATCCTGGGCTGGGCCACTCACGGCTTTTGTCACCCCGAGACCAGTTGTGGCTGTGCTCTGGCACTCTCACAGCTAAAATCTCTCGCTTCCCTGCCTCGGGGCTTGTATAATCTTTCAGTTTCCTCTTTTGTGGCCGTTCAGGAGCTGACAAAACACACCTGAGTCCTGTTAACTGTCAGGCAGTGCTGACTTCCCAAAAGCCATGGGCAGAGGATGCAGAGAGGCCCAGTGAGCAGCCAGCTGGAGGGGAGGTGGCTGAGCCACTCTGCGACACCAGCCTGGGTCACTCCACTGAGCTCCTGCTGGTGCCTGTGCTGCCTTTGGACAGGGGCTTCTTGCTGCTCCTCTTCCTTCTCCCTCTCCTGCCTGTGCCACCTCCTTTTCCTGCCCAGTGCTCCTGTCCTGGAGGATGAGCAGCAGCGCCCTGGCAGTCCCTGCTCCAACATCCCGGCTGCCCTGGGATATGACACACCTGCCTCTCCTGTGCTCACCAGCTCTCCTTACTGTTTGCTCTGTTCACACCACCGAAGAGCAGGCAGCATCCCCAGGTTCAGTGTTTTCATGGGAAATAGGTGGAAATTGGAGAGGGATAAACGGGAGAGAGATCTCAGGCAGCTTAAGCCACAATCAGGACATGGGCAGAGAAGCTTGGTGGCCGCAGTGACACATTTTTTCATAAACCACTGCCCAGATCTCTCGGGTCACCCCCAGGTGTCTGTGGTGCCCTCACGGGCAGCGCCTGTGCATGGTGCACTCCCAGCTCCCACCTCTCAGCTTGGGGACGTCTGACAGCCCTGTGTGTCCTGCACATGCTGATTCAATTTGGGCTGCCTCGGAGACCATGGTCAGAACGCAGTCCTGTCTCCCAAAATCAATGTGCTGGTGGAAACAGGTGATGGAGGGTGAAGGGAAAAGGGCTGCTGAGAGTGTCCTTTGGGTACCTTTTTCCAGGCTGGCAAAGCAGGATGAGAACTGGGTCTTGGATTGCTCCCAGCCTTGTCCAGGGCAGCAAGACAAGCCCAGGGGCTGACCAGAGATGGTGCCACAGCTGTAATGAATAGGGCTGGAAGGTTGTTAAAGGGGCTGAACCGTTCACAGAACCCTCAGGGCTGAATGGGACCTCTGGAGATCATCCAGTCCAACCCCTCTGCCCAGGCAGGGTCACCTGGAGCAGGTGACACAGGTGGGTTTGGGATGTCTCCAGAGAGGGAGACTCCATGCCCTCCCTGGGCAGCTCTTCCAGTGCTCTGACACCTTCAGTGTAAAGAAATTCTCCCTCATGTTGAGGTGGAACTTCTTGTGGTTTAGTTTATGGCCATCACAAATCACAAAGCATCTTTGTTCCACAAAAAATTTTGGTTTGGGGGAAACACACTTTATCTGCCCGGGAGCCACAGTGGCTGGAGGCAGATGGAGACATCCCATCAAGGAAATTCCTCTCTCCCCAGCACCTCGGAGCACCCCAGGAGAAGTGCACAGGCTTCTATCCCTGCAGTGAATGCAGGAGGCTGCACTTCAGGGAAAGCTGTGGGAACAGGAAGTGCCAGGCTCTGAGACACAAAATCCCCTGTGGGCCAGACCGCCCCTCTTGACGCATTGCTGACCAGCAGGTCAGTGCGCCGTGCGCCCTGTCCCTGGGGCTGTGCCTCTGACAGCCCCGCAGGTTGCTTTCCCTCAGCTCCTGAATTCCATTTTGGAGTGGTGAACACTCAGAAACCCCTGTGGCACTTGCAGCAAGGGCTCGGCTCCTGCTGGGGATGCCCTGTCTGAGAGCTGCTGGGTGCTCTCAGGGAAGGTTTGGGAATGGAGATCATTTTAGAGGAGGACTGTTCTCTAAGCCAAGGGTTTCCAGGCTGGGAAATGAGGGAACCAGGCCTGGCCCTGGCCCTTCTGCTTGGCCAGGCCCCTCAGAGAGGCTCATTTCTCACCCTCTAGAGCTCTTGTGCCATTCTGAGACATTCCTTGTTCCACCAGCTCCTTTCCAATAGCACCCAGCAGCTTTCCCTGAGCCAGACCACACCTGGGACATGATCCTGTGTGACAGAGGATGCAGGGAGCCACAGTCTGTGTTTTGGGATGAGGATGGCCTGACTCCTTGATAATGGCGTTGAGCTGAATCTGCATCTGGCTCAGTCCTTGCTCAGTCCCACAGGGCACTCCCAGCTCAGGCACATCCTGAGGAAGGACTGGAGAAGACAAATGTGTGAGTATTTCTCAGCACTTTAACATGAAGACAGCAGTGCTGAGCAGGCAGGAGTTTGTTTGATCTGTTTGATCTACTGAATTGCATTTTTCCCTTGCTTATACATCAGATTTTTTTGTATCTCTGCTTTCTTCTGCCTGTGCTGAGCAGCCTCAGAGATTTTGCCACCCCCCAGCAGAGCTGAGTCCCTCACTGCCAGCACCCAGAGCGGGCAGCCAAGGCAAAACCAGATCAGAGAATCACAGAATCACAGAACGGGCGGGGTTGGAAGGGGCCCTAAAGGCCACCAGGAGGAAAAGACCTCTAAGGCCATTGAGTCCAAGCATTAACCCAGCACTACTGCATCCACCGCTGTGGGTGTCTCTCTGCTCTGAGGAGGCTCCTCGTGCTCCTCCTCCTCCTCGTGCTTGGCCATCAGGGCAGCTCTGGCAGCACAGGGTGATGCCTGCCAAGGATGTGCTCTGAACTTCCTAACAAAGACCACTCTCCAGAAGCTTTCCCTGAAAAAAACCCCAATGCCAAACACATCATCTCCTTACTGCCCCTTCTTGGGAGAACAGGGAGCAGCTGCAATTTGGAGTCATAGCTTGGAGCTCTTTCGAATTAAAATAATCCAGTTTATGAAAAACTCTAAGCAAAGATGACACCGGGTGTTTCGGTGCATCCCCAGCCCAGGGGTGACAACTGGAAGGCCCCCAGGAGGAGTTTCCTGTGCATCCCCAGGGTTAACCTCATCTGGCCATGGCTGGAGGGCAAAAAAGCTGTGAATACCTGTCCAGAAAGCTCTTTTCTTCTGCCCTGAAGCTGTGACAGCAGCCAGAAACCAGTGTTTAAAACCCTCCCCACAGAGAAGGTGGTCAGAGAGGTTTTTAGGGGCACAGCCATTTCAGCTGGGGCCAAGGCCCATCTGGGCACATGTCCTGAGCTCTGCAATTGTCTCCTGCTGCTCCATTGAGCTGGGAGTGCTGCTTATCGATTTTCTACAGTCAACTCAATGCCGGAGACATTGCTGTGGTTCAGAGGATGGAAGACAGAGCAGGGAGAGCCCGCAGGGCCAGGCTGAGTGGCAGAGGCCCTGCCCTGTGACACACCAGTGCCACGTCTCACCTGGGAGCAGAACCCAAGGAGTCCCAGCTGACACCACGTGCTGAGCGCTGGGAACACCCACCTGTAACCTGCCTGAAGCCTTGCTCTGTCTGTCACACCTCCCACTACAGCAAAATGTCACCGTGCACCCGCGAGGGGACACCTGAGCTGCTGCCCCTCCTGCTGTGGCACCCACACATCCCATCTGAGGGTTAGCTTTTCTTCCCACCCATCTCATCTCCTTTTGGAGAAACTTGTTTTGATCCTGCTGCCTGGCTCCCTGTGCTTGCATCCCAGAGGTGATGGAAATCCTTGGTAGAGCATCTCCCAGCCAGGCTTTGCTCCCGGGGAGGCTCTCGAAAAATTTGGTGTCTCCAGACTGATGCTGAGATTCAGGGTGTGCTGGTGACCTCTCCCGCCTCCACCTCTCCCTCCTCTTGCAGCTCTTCGCTCTGTCTGGCTGCCAAAGGCACAGATCAGACTTGCAAGAGTTCAGGGCTATTGCCCAGGTAATTATATTTACTTTGGAGTCTGGTTCTGCTAGGACTGAGCTCAAATCCAGGCTTCAATAGGGTGGCCAGTGACTCTCCCTGCATCAATTTATCGTTACTGTAAAGTGACACTTTGTGCTCTTACCTGCTGTGGATTTCAGCCTTTTAAATCATTCTGGAAACAGGACACATTTGGCAGCTAAATCCTAATGGGCTCGTTCCTTCTCCCGCCATTTCACCATCTCGTCATGCAGGTTCATAATTACAGATGGGATTTTGACAAGTCAGATTCCCTGTAATGGCAAATTTAAGCTCCCTGATGTGAATCAGAGGAAGCCAAGATGATTTTGCAATGCATATTTATTAAGGATAGTGGTGGCTGGAGTCACTTTCCCTCAACAGAGCTGCATTCTGGGATTTATCTGCCACAAGGCCTGATTTTTAGTGAAAAAAGGATGTTACCCCCTCACAGACACACAAAGCAGTGTAAAGCCCGTTGCTGTTGATACAGGAACACTCATTTTATGAAAATGCAGAAGACACGTTCCAGTGTCTCCAGGGGCTCCAAAACCTGGAGAAGGACTTGGGACAAGGGCCTGGAGTGCCAGGACACAGGGAATGGCTTCCCACTGCCAGAGCGCAGGGTTAGATTGGATATTGGGAAGGAATTCTTCCCTGGGAGGATGGAGAGGCTCAGGCACAGGGTGCCCAGAGAAGCTGTGGCTGCCCCTGGATCCCTGGAAGTGTCTAAGGCCCGGTTGGACGGGGCTTGGAGCAGCCTAGGATAGTGGAAGTGTCCCTGCCTGTGGCAGGAGGGGGGACTGGGTGGGATTTAAGGTCCCTGTGACCCAGCCCTAGAACTTGCCATGCTCTCCACCCTCCCAGCCACATCCCCACAGCTGTTTTAGCACCTCTGCGGACTCACACATGAGGAAATCCCAAGGTCCCTGCCCACAGGATCCTTCCCTGGCTCAGCCAAAGCCAGCATGGAGCTGTTACCCTGTGCAGAGCTCTCTGGTGTGTGTAACAAGATTTGGACACCTCTTCAACATTTCTTTTGGCCAAATCTCTGCCTTGGTGCCTGAACTGCACGAAGTCCTTCCTCTCCTCAAACCAGGGCAGCTCTCTGAAGAGACTCAAGCAATAGAGGCCTCTACCCGAGTGCAGACCAATGTCATGGGGAAAAAATAAAAATTTCTGGCTAAATTCAGAAGAAGAAATGAAAGTGCAGCTTTTGGCTTGTCCCTGCACCCTGACAATTCCTGCCCAGGATCAGCCAAGGGCGAGAATGCCCTGGGAGCCACATTCCTTATGAAAATAGTGACAAAGGTAATTTCCCTTCCCTAATGTTGTCCGGGCTGCAAGCCCTGCACTCCGATATGGCAAAGAGCTCATATTTACACATTTGCCTGTATTCTGTTTTCTTCTAAAGGTGTTTTTATCTGCATTTTATTCAGCTGAATGAAAATGGAAATGACCTGCTCGGCTCAGGCAGGGACAGCCCTGTTCCAGCCGCAGTGTCCCAGTTCCACGTTCCCATCAAGGGAAGCTCTCTGCTTGCTGGTTGCATTTAGGGTGTTTTCAGGGGTAAATTAATATTTCAGCAAAGCTTTCTTGACTCTTGCTCTGGGAAAGGAATTCAACTCTTTCAAACACAGACCAGCCCGAGGTGCTGGACACATCCTGGGACACAGCACTAGAGAAAGGGAGGATCACTCTTCCTTTTCACCATTTGTCCCAAAAGGAGTTTTGCTGACACAAAAAGGGAAAAATAAGCCAAGGAGACTTTAGGAGCCACAGAGCTCCCAGCACTGTGCCTGAACTGTGCATTTACCTTGCTCCTGGCCATGCTCATGGGCTCCATTTCAGCCACGGAAATAATTTATGAAAAATTAATTTTTATATATATATAAATTCTACATGCTCTGCAGTACTTTTACAGGGATAAGGACATGAAAACAGCAATTCAGCACAAGACTGACTAGAAATGGTCTCTCCCCGGTCACAAGGAGGATTTCGCAGACAGGCAGCTTTAATACCTCCCAGGGACTGGGGCTTAGCGCCCCTGGGACCCCACACTGCAGCATGAACTGCCCTCAGAATTCCAGCACTTCACCTCTGACCACTGTGTACAAACAGCTGCTGTATCCTGTGTGGAGATCCAAAGGAAGCTTTTAAATTGCTTTGGAGATGTTGGACCTAGCAAAGGTCCCAGGGCTCCAGCACATGTGGTGCTTCTTTCCCTGCATCTGGGAAAGGTGCTGCAGGAGGTGTGAGGATTTAATGGGATCATCACTGAAAACCATCAGGGTTTTAGAAATTAAGGCTTAAAAATTCCAAGTGTTCAAGGCCGGGTTGGATGGGGCTTGGAGCAGCCTGGGATAGTGGAAGCTGTCTCTGCTCATGGCAGGTGGGTTGGAACAAGGTGAGCTTTAGGGTCCTTCACATCACAAACCATTCTGTGATCCTCTTGATCTGTGAATTTTTATGACTCAGAAGTAAGCTGGAAAACTTGTTCTTTCACTCTCCACTTTGGCTGTGGTGAGCCTGTCCCAAGCTTTTCCCAGCAACAGGAAAAATCAAGTTTATCCTCACAAAGAAAATTGTGAGGAAAAGTGCAAAGAAAATTGCAGGACTCACAGTAAAACCAAAGAAGATTTTTTTTTTAAAGATTTGATTTGATAGATGAGCAAAGAAAAAGTAGGGGCCCCTTTCATACATATGTTCCCCAGTTTTAACAAATAACTTTGCTTTATTTTACTTGTAGACCACAGGATTGATATTTTCAGGGTAACCAGGAGCAAATCCAACTCAGCACATTCTGTGGTTCTGTGAAATATATCACCTGCTTGATACTCTGAAAATCAGGCCATTTAATACATCTTCAGTTAACAGCTGAGAATGGGACTCTCGACCCCATCAGGGTAAAAATCCTTGCCTGGGATTTCAGTGGGAGAGGAGGGTTTGGTGCTGCCTGTCTCTCCATGGCCACCTTGCCTCCTTTGCCTCTTCAGCCCAGCTCTGAAGCCAGCTTTTCCTGCCTGCTTTGCTTCCCTGTCCCTGCTGCCAGCAGTGCTCCCTGCCCGTGGGATTCTGAGGATTCCTGAAGAAGGCAAATCGTCTCTGTCCCCCTCTGGAGCCAGCCCTTAGCATCCCCACAAACCAGCCGTGTCTCGCCAGCTCGGAGGGTCGGTTCAGGTTCCTCTCGGTCTGGAAACCTCTCAGAGGATTTTGTGCTGTTTTACAGGATTTGTAAATGCCTTGCAGGGGAAAAATACATAGATATTGTTGTGGCCTTACAAAGGAGTTAGATGTTGTGGGGACATCCCACGAATAAAACAAGCAGCTCCTCAGTCTGGGTTCCCATGTGAATGGTTTACAGGCAGATTTTACAAGTCCAGTGTAAGATGCAGAATAAGACCCTCCAGCACACAGCTTTCTGCTCTAAACTCCAAACTAATCACAGCAGACAAGGTGATTGACTAAATAGTCCTCTCTTGTTTTTATTTTCTCCTACAAATGATCTGCGTCTCTGCATTTTGCTAGAGAGCTGCTGCGGCAAACAGAGAGCTGTGTCTGCCCCAGCCCTGCTGTCAGTGCCAGGCACAGCCTGACGTGACCCCCCAGCCCCCCAGAGTGGCTCTGCGCTGGGAGGGAACCAGCTGTGTCGCCTTCTTAATTTGCAGCTTTCCAAAGCAATCGCATTAACGCCCGTCGCCAGCGTCCCACTTTTACAGCCTGTTCCTCATCTCCACAGAATCACAGGATCCCAGAATGGTTTGGGTTGGAAGGGACCTTAAATCCTACCCAGTGCCACCCCCTGCCATGGGCAGGGACACCTCCCAGTATCCCCGGTTGCTCCAAGCCCCATCCAGCCTGGTCTTGGACACTGCCAGGAATCCAGGGGCAGCCACAGCTTCTCTGGGCACCCTATGCTAGGGCCTCCCCACCCTCCCAGGGAACAATTCCTTCCTAATATCCAGTCTAAACCCATTCTCTATCAGTTTGAAGTCATTTGCCCTTGTCCTGTCACTCCAGGCCCTTGGAAACTGTCTTTCTTCAATTTCTTGTCAGTTCCTTCAGGCCCTGCAAGGCCACACTGAGGTCACCCCAGAGCTTCTCTTCTCCAGGCTGAACAATCCCAGCTCTCCCAGCCTTTCCTCCCAGCAGAGCTGCTCCATCCCTCTGCTCATCCTGGTGCCTCCTCTGGCCTCTCTCCAGCAGCTCCAGGTCCTTCCTGCCCTGGGCCCCAGGGCTGGCGCAGCTCTGCAGGTGGGGTCTCACCTGAGCAGGGCACAGGGGCAGAATCCCAATCCCTCCCCTGCCACTCACCAGGGCAAGAGTCATCCATCAATCTAAAGCCCAAATTTAGTGGTTTTGGAGGGTACAGACTGGCTTCTGGCCCTGCAGGCCTTATTACCAACTAGAGATTTTAGGACTTCTCCCCTATTACAGCCCCCTGGAGACATCAGACTCTGCCAGAGCAGCAGTTCAGAATTCTGGCAAAGCTCTCTCCAAAATGGGTCAGTTCCTCAGAGTGACTGTGGAGCCGTTTGCTGCTCTTACAGGACAAGGGCATTTATGTTCTCACACAGCTGGGAATAAGATGTGAAGTGTACCAGAGCTTAGGTGTCAGTGTTCCTTCATAGGTCTGCTGGCTGTAGTGTGGAATTTTGTGGGGAAGGAGAAAAAAATCTGAGATCGGCATTGGAGAGAGAGATGTGAGAAAGAAATGCACACACGCTGAGAAGGAAGCTCAGAGAAAAGGCTCCAGAAGAACACAAAGTACATCTGGGAAATGACAAACACATTAAAATCAGGGATTTCTGCTGTGTTGTGCCCATCTGGGCTGGGAGCTGGGACCAGCATCTGGGAACGGCCCATTGGAGCAGGGATCCCAAGCATCCGTGCTGGGGATAACCTCACATTGCTGCTGTCACCTCAGAGGGGCTGGACACACCTCTGCTGGCCCTGGGCAGAGGGGTCAGTGCTCTCCAGGTGGGCAGCAGTGGGATGGCTCCGTGGAAATTGCTTTTCAAGGATGCATCAGAGCAATTAGGCTCAGACCCAGGGACCTGGGTGATGTGGGAGAAGCTCAGTGGGAGAATCCTGAAATGGGTGAACGTAGGACAGACAAAGTGTCAGCCCCAAGGTCACATCCAGAGGGAGGAGTGTCCATGGGCTCACCAGCAGCTCCAGTTTGGTGGGCTCATGTCCACAACTGCACCTTGGAAGCAACCCAGCTCTTGCCAGGCAGCTGCCCAGCCCTGAGCGGCACCAGCCAGGATGGCATCTACTGATAATCACCTCTGGAAAGTACAAAACTGAGGTAAAATAGAGGCTGTGAGGGGCAAAATCCTGTTTCTAGCAGACCCCAGGCCCACTTGCTCCTCCATTTCCACCAGTGCACAGCCCTGGCCATGGCCGGGAGATCCGGGAGGTCCCCAAAGGTTTCCTGCCCCCCCATTCCATCCAGTACAGCTACAGCCCTGGAGAGGAAAAGCCTGGCAGAGGCACCACGTGTCTCCTGCCAGGTGTCCCCTCCTTTGCATTAAGATCCAGGTTCAGGGACTGACAAATATGCTGAAGTCACTGCTAAATCAGACTATTTCTGCAGCCTAATGGCACCGGTTTCCTGCCCAGGCTACAGGTAAAACTGAGGTCATTCTGTGCTAAGAAAGACAACCAAGAGCTAAAAATAAAGGGGATGATGGGCAGATGCACGACTGTCACAATAGACGCAGATCACTTGCAGCCCCTCCCCATCACTCAGAGCAGAGCTGTGACTGCGAATGGCAGTTTGGCTCTCCCCTGTTCCCATTTAGGAACTTAATTTTAAATCAAGCCGAGGAAAAATTGGGATTTCTGCTGAAGTGTTGACATCTTCCTGGGAATACAGAGTTTGGACAGCTGCCGGTTTCAGTTGCTGGTAGAGATAGCTCTGTGGGGCTTGTACCAGGCTGGGAAGTTCAGCCCCCAGGAGGAAGAAGGTCAGAGTCTGTTGCCACTGAGCCCAGGGCCAGATAAAACATTTGATTGCAAAATCAAGCGTTCCTAATGCTTTTTTTTTTTTTTTTTGGCATGCTAAGAACAGCTGTTCCTCAGAGCTTCCCAGAGATACTCCAGGGAAAGCACCTGGCAGAGCCTCGCTCGTGACACGTGGGGCAGCTGAGCCCAGGCAGGGCTCTCAGGACCAGAAATCTGCACTGGGGTAGTGGTTCCAGACTCCCCATTCCTTACAGAAGTTCTCCAGGTCTGTTCATCCTTCCACATAGAGGTTAAAAGAGGGGCGTAAAAGCAAACTCCCAACCTGTTTTGTGTGCAATTTTGGGTGCTCAGTGAGAGGAATCAGTCAGGAGAGTAACGGAATCCCAGAATGGTTTGGGTTGGAAGGGATCTCAAAGCCCATCTCATCCCAAACCTTCCTCTAGACCAGGTTGCTCCAAGCTCTGTCCAACCTGACCTGGAATCCCAAGTGCTTTTGGAAAAGAAACGACACTGCAAGAGTGACTCCATCTCCCTACTGTGCAGGAGCAGAGCCTTCCACGCTCTTCAGGATCTGGGGCCAGAAGGATTTCTTCTTCCTTTAGCACTGAATCAACATTTTATTCTCGGTGCTCTTTTTATTTTAGAAATCCTGCTTGATAAATTACTAGAGGGGCTCATTAACTGCAAAGATTTGTCAGTTTTCCCAAAGCAATCAGGGTGTTAGGTAGACCAAAGGAGCAAATGGAAAACTGAACGGGAAGCCAAGCACAGCTCCATTAATCCTGGGTTATGGATCGACATTTGTCAACTCTGTTGAAGTCTGTTGTACCGAGTGGAGCCCAGGAGACCACTCAATTACTTTATCTCTGAGCAATTAGGATCCTGCTCTTTCAGGTCAATCTGTTAGCACAGAGCAGAAAAAAAAATTGGATACAAGATTAACAGTAGGAAATCCACTGCCTTGTGTTGTAGGGTCTTTTAGAGGGGAAAAAAAAAAACCTGTCAGGTTTTCCCTTTGAAATGCTGGGTTTGAGAAGTCAACTTCACCCAATTTAGCATTCAGCAAGGGGCTCCCAATATTGCTGTGTCCCCCAATATCCTCCTCTCCATCTCTTCCCAAGCGTTTCTGTGTTTGCCAGGTGACTGCAGAAGGATTAATCCATTCTTGGAGCCAAAAATAGCCCAGGGATGGCTGTGCACTCTGCACTCGGACACGTCCAGCACTGCCAGATTGAACTGGCATTTGTGCCACATAAGCAAAGCCCTGTCAAGGTTTAGGCTGGGGAAACCAGGAGTCACTTTTAGCTCTTCCTTAGGGAGAGTGAGGGATTATTGTAGAAGAAAGGGAGTTTTTTGGGTGCACATCCATTTTCTGTAGCACATAATTCACCTTCAGAAGGCACAGATATCAGGAGATGCACAATTTTGGAGGAGTTTTTGAAAGGATACAGAAAGGTACAGAATGGGAGAATAACTGAGTTATAAATTCCCAATATTCAGGGACACTTGGATTTAACTGGAAAGCTGCAGCTTCTGCTTCTGACCTTAAATAAGGCACATGTGTGTGCGGGTGGGTCCTTCAAAGCAAGGATACCTGGGATAAAAAATGCTGCCTCTCCCTGAAAGCCCTCCTTTCACATCCTCATGCCCAGAGTGATGGCAGCACTTGGGAGAATGTGGAAAATGAAGCCGAGTCCACATCGTGACCCAGAGATGTCACTGCACTCAACCCCACTCTCCTGAGCTGCTCTTACCCAGCTCATCTGAGCCCGGGCAGGACTTCAGCCACCACCTCCCGGCTGCTGGGGTGATGGACTGAGCTCCCAGTGACACGTGGATGGTCACAGCTTCATTCCATCGCTGTTTTGGGAGGACTGCTGAAGTTACACCGAGCTGCAATCAGGAATTGCCTACACAGACAGGACCCTCCCCTAAATTTGCAGCCCGGTTTGGTCATTCCATGGTTGTCCATCGAAGGATTTTTTTCATGTCAAGTAGAGATGCTGGCAAAATCTTGGATCTGGGGCTGCTTCACAGGGCTCCTGAGATAATTGAAATATTAGTCTACAGAAAGTGGCAGGGAATGAACAGTGGGAAACAGGATAACCAAATTATTACCGCCAGCTTCAGGATGCTGTTTGACTCATTGAAGACTAGAGATGGAAAGAGGTTTCAAAAAAACCCCAAACAAGCCAAAAATCCTATGATAAATGGCTTTCAATGAATGATTCCACCTATTTGTACAGCTTTTCTTTGCTATTTTAGAAGATGGAAATCATATATTGGGATTAATTTAACCAGTGAGTCAGGTTTGGTGACTTAAATCACTCGCTCCCCCCTCCTCTATCATTTCTGCAAAACTCAATTCTTTTTTTTTCCGTTCGTGAATCATCCCTGGTTTCCAAAATTCCATCCCTCACTCTCAGCTGTTGAATGAGCAGAGGGAATGGATGTGTGTTCTCCTCTGCACTGTTGACTCACTGCTCTTTTTTCAGAAAAGGCAGCCTGACCATTAGCCTTGAGCTAATGGCAGGGGAGTTTGAAGAGGAGGAAAATGAGCTGAGTTCGTCCAGCCAGGTCACTGAGCCCTGCGCACAGCTGATGGTGCCCACACCGTGTTTCTCCTGTTCCATCCCCGGGGATTTCATCAGAGCCACTCCGAGAACTCCCTGGTGTTGCAGTGATGCTTTCAGCCATTAGTGCCACTCACGTGGACAGGTTGGCTCTAAACTTTTTTCTCCTTTCCACTTTACAGATAGGGAACCAAGACCTAGAGAGAGTTTCTCAGGCACAGGAGAGCTGTGCAAACCCAAATATCCCAGGCAGGATGTTTGGGCACCAGCTGAGCCCTGTGTGCTGGGGCAGCTGGGGGATGTTCATGCCTGACCCCACAAACTGCTTGGCACGGATGCAGTGCAGGTCAGGAAGGGCTGAGATGGGGACAGGGACACGAAGAAAACTCTGCTGGTGTTCAGGAGGAGGGCTGGGAGTCCTCTTGGCTTTAAACTGCAATCTCCCCACACCCAGGAGAACCAGGAGTGTTGCACTGGATGGCTGAGCAAATATATGGAGATGTTTGTTGGCTCAGAGAAGCACAAAAACCCCAAACACTGCTTCTGTTTGCTGAGACTCTCGTCTGTAGGCTCTGCCTAAACTGGGAACACTTCCCTGCTGCTGGGAAACAGCTCAGGCCTGCTGGGAATGTGCAGGCATGGATATTGATGCCTTGAGGTGGCCACCTAAAAACAGAGGCTAGGCAAGAATAAGGGAATAAAGGTAGGTATTTATTTGAGGGGCCTTCACAGGTACACCCCGGGCAGTCAAAAGGCTCCACCCAAGATGGACCCTGGGTCATGAGTTTTCACACTTTTATAAGTTTGGTCCATTTGCACATCAGGGTTAATTCTCCAATTATAACCTCAGTTTATGATGTAATTACCCCAAGTTTGCCCCCCCCACCACAAGGCTTTAGTTCACACATTTTGGGCTCTGGTGTCCTTGAAGAGCAAACCTAGAGAGGTTTGTTGTGTCTAACCAGCAGGAGAGAACAGCAGCTAACAGGCCACACGAAGCTTCAGAGTTACACACCAGGCAGGACAGGATTTGAAACATATAAAAGTTAAAACCTAAGGCATCATTCCCCTGCTTTGTGGCACCCTTTGTGCTGCTGTGATGAGAACAACTCCAAATTTAACACCAAGATATACATATATTTCTGATATGGATGTATAGATACATCTATATATGTCAATATTAGAGAGATATAGATTGTATGGATGATAGAGACAGATATTTACGTAGACATCGATGATATAGATAGAGATAGAGATATAGATATAGATTATATATAGATATAAATATAGAAACCAATATAGATGTAGATTATATAGATGATATAAATAGATATAGATATATATAGATATAGAAATAGAAATAGATATAGCTATAGATATAGATATAGATATAGATATCGATGATATAGATACAAAAGCCTCCCTCCAGTGTGGCTGGGAGTGTCTTCCACCCATGGAGAGCCCCTGTCTCCAAACACCTCAGTAGGAATCCTCCTTTCATTCCCCAAACCCTGTGGCTTTCAGCATCAGAGAGAGGAGCTGGACACATCCATCCCTGAAATAGCCCTTCCTCCCTGGCATGGAGAGCTCTGTCACAGTACCCAAGGTTAGTGCCAAGTGCCAGCCTCTGGATTCCCGGGATCACGCCATTATGCCAGATTTAATATTTAATGAAGACTAACTTCATTAAATTAAAAAATTGAAGTTGTGGGTATTGAAAAGGCCCGGAAAGCTGGAGGCAAAAAGCAGATTGGTTTTATTTTAAATTTCATTGGGTTTTCTTAAGCCAGCTGCACACTGCCTGAGTGCAGCCCTGCCCTGAACACACCTGGGTGTCCAGTTCATCACTGCATCTCTCCACAGTTGTGCTGGGACAACTGAACTGAATGCCTCAGGCTTACATGGCTTCAAATCATGGAATCCTGGAATTGTTAAGGCTGGAAAAGACCTTTAAGGTCATCAAGTCCAACCATCAACCCAGTGCCACCATGGTCACCACTAACCCACGTCCACAGGTCACCACACATACCCAGGTGCCACATCCACTTGCTTTATGAACACTTCCAGGGATGTGGACTCCACCACAGCCCTGGGCAGGCTGTGGCAATGCCTGGCCATCCTTTCCATGAAGAAATTTTCCCTAATATCCAACCTGACCCTCCCCTAGCATGGCCTGAGGCCATTCCCTCTCCTCCTGTCCCTGTTCCCTGCTAGCAGAGCCCGACCCCCCCGGCTGCCCTCTCCTGTCAGGGAGTTGTGCGGAGCCACAAGGTCCCCCCGGAGCCTCCTTTTCTCCAGGCTGAGCCCCTTTCCCAGCTCCCCCAGCCGCTCCTGGGGCTCCAGCCCCTTCCCCATATCTGTTCACTTCCCTGGACACTCCAGCCCCTCAGAGCAGCATTTCTTTCTGCCCTGCAAACCTGCCCTGCTTCTTATTCCATCTTGGATGGCTTCGCCCAGCTTCTGTCAGCCCTCAAACATCCCATAAAGTAACCTTTTCCACAGTATCCATCCGGATGCTCTCTGGGTCCACCTTTATGCAGTTTCAGAGGCTTGGAGAACTTTCCATGCTACATTGCCCTCAGAAATGGAATTCTCCTAAAGCACAGCTCTGAGCAGCACGTACATCAGTGTCTGGAATTATGCTAAGCACTGCTCATCGGAATTATTTTATTAACTGGAAAGGGGGAGCACGCACAATTTAACAGGGGAGAAAGAGCAACAAATCTAGGAAGAAAAATCAGTATTTTACGGAGAGAAGAAAGCCAGGAAACCAGTGGCTATAAAAGCTTTGCTGCAATTAAAGAACCTTTTATTGCGAGTATTTAAAAGCTTTTGCTTTTCAGGGTACACATTAATGAAGGCAGTCCAGGGATCTGCTGGGGACAACGGTGTTGGCAGGTGCCCAGGCACCAGGGCTGACAGCAAAACCTGGGTTTTACTGAAAGCAGGCTTTGGTAGACCTCAGAACTGTGTCAGACATCCGCAGGACCATTACTGTCTCCATCCTCCCTGGGGAAAAGGCATGACTGCCAGCAGGGGAAGGATCTGCTGGATTAGGGATTTCTCCTCCCAGCTACCTGAGGCTGGGCGCAGTTTTGGGCTGAGCACAGTTTTTTCCTGGGCACTCTGTCACACTCTGAGACTGCTCACAAGCACAGATCAAAGCTGCACTCGCAGCTCTGCTGCCAGAGGTGCCCGTGGAGGAGAAGCCTCACTAAAACCTCCCAAGGCAGGGGGCAGAAATGATATCAAAGTATTTATCTGCAAAGAGTTAATGATTCCTGTGGTGGTTAATTCAGCAGGGGAGAGGTTTGCCGGGATCAAAACAAAGCTAAAGGGAATCAGAAATCCTTGCCTGGATCTCCCCTTAGCTTGTTTCTTTGCAGTGGGAACTGGTGTTTAACCATCTAACGACTACTCTTTCTCATCTGGAAACAGAAATAGATATGAAAATGTGTATATAGAGACTAATGCAGGCGTGTGTGAGCAAGTGCATCTCTGGAAGTACAGCACGCTTATGAGCATATTTTACAGAGTGTTGGGGGTCAAATAATGAACATTTCGGAGTGTTTGCAGCTCTGTTGTTGACAGCAGCTGAAGCAATGCAAAGCATCAGCCACCATTTCAGAGCTGCTTCTGCAGTGCATGCAAGGAACTACTCCAGGGGAAATAGAGTAACACTTTGTGTTGCGCTGTCTTGTGAGAAAACTTCATTCATTTGAGGGTTTTGCTTTGAATATAAAAAAAATGACCAGTAAAGGAAATGTTCTGTTATTACTGTGGAGTATGTTGGCTGAGATCTCAGCAGCAGTGGGAGGTTTATTTAACATGAAGAGCTAATATGGACATAAACCTCCCCTAGACCCAAAGGAGGCTCAAGGAAAGAGCCCTGCAAAGACTCGGAGAAGACAATGCTAACTCATAAAGTATTGGTTTCTTATTTTATTGATTATATTTCAGTGATAAAATATAAATTTGGTGTATCCAGCAACGACAGCTTTACTGCCTTACTGTGCTGATTATTACAGGAAGCATAAATTGGGTCATAATTCTGAAGAGTCATCAGAAAGCCATGTGCAACTCTGAGTTACTCGTTTGAAATAAAGCTTATGAGACCTTCAGGAGAAGATCAATATATCAGTGAGTGTGCTGGTGCACGAGGAGGGCTCTGATATGCACAAACCCTTGGGTTATCTGCACTGCACCCCTGGACAACTCTGTTTCTCCCAGACCCACGGCCAGCTCCTGCTCCTGATTCCCCCACGCCCAGGAGTAGCTGAACACCTCTGCTGTGGGGAAATGCTGAGGGAATTGGGGGTGTCCAGCCTGGAGAAGAGGAGGTTTTGGGGTGACCTAATTCATTTCCTGAAGGGAACCTGTAAGAAAGATGGGGAGTCACTTGGGACAAGGGCTGGAGTGCCAGGACACAGCGAATGGCTTCCCACTCCCAGAGGGCAGGGTTAAATGGGATACTGGGGAGGAATTGTTCCCTGTGAGGGTGGGGAGGCCCTGGCACAGAGTGCCCAGAGAAGCTGTGGCTGCCCCTGGATCCCTGGAAGTGTCCAAGGCCAGGCTGGACGGGGCTTGGAGCACCCTGGGACAGTGGAAGGTGTCCCTGCCCATGGCAGGGGGTGGGATGGGCTTTAAGGTCCCTTCCAACCCAAACCACTCTGGGATTCCATGATTGATAAGCAACCAAGGGCAGGAGCCCGATGCTGTTTCCAGCGGTGAGTAATCACAGTAATCAACATTTCATTCCCCTCACTTTGCTCCAATCTCAGAATTCGGTAAAAATGTGCCTCACGAGCTGGAAGGACTGTGAGGAGCACAGGACCAAGGCATCTCACAAAGGTCTGTCACCTTACACCTCCAGCTGTGAATCCTGGGTACGAGCCCCTAGAACGTCCCTGCATCCCACCTGAGAAATCCATGCTGGAAACGGAAAGCCATCCTGGTAATCTCACAGCTGAGCGGACTGCATGCTCCCACTTTGAGGAGTGGCCCTGTACAGTGCATTTTGCTGCCTTTTCCTGAGTGCTAAGCAAGCATCCCCTCCTCTGCTCCATGGGCTGGTTTTGCAGGGAACACAAAATTCTTGGCAAAAACCATCCCAGCTCTGGTCCCACCCAGCCCAGGGCCCTTCTTTGCATCTCTCACAGTGTGGCCGGCGGAGATGCTCTGCTGTAAGGCCAAGCTACAACCCTGTCACAGCTTGGCACAGCCTGTTTGGTTTTTTCCAGAAGCCAGAGTTGGTTTTGAGAACACAACATTCCCAAGAACATCTCCGAGTCCTCCCCTCCTAGGGGAGAAGGGGCTGTGGGTGATGTTCTTCTCCCAGCAGCCATCCAAGGGGCAATGCCCAACAGCCTGGTGTTCAAGTTCATAAATCCCAGGATGGTTTGGGTTGAAAAAAACCTTAAAACTCATCCCATTCAACCCCCTCGCACAGGCAGGGACACCTTCCCTACCGGGTTGCTCCAAGCCTCGTCCAACATGGCCAGTATCCTTTGCGAAATTCGATTGCAGTGAAAAATTCGTCACTTTAAGCCTCAGAAAGAATGTAATGGTCTCCAACTTCAAGTACAACAAATCTGGTGAAGTTAAAGGTACCACGAGGTCAGATAAGAGCTTCTCATTTTGAAATGGAATATGGAGTCCTGTCTATTCCATTGTTTTTTATCAATTAACCTTCAGCAAGCACAAAAGTTTCCCTGGATCTGGTGCTCCTGCTGGCATCTGGAGGAAAAGATACAAATTGTACAGGTTTCTCTTTTTTGACGATAATACTTTTAATAACCAAAACTGTTTCTGCACTTGGAATAATGAGAGTGACTTTTCTCTTTCAAATGCTAAATTATTTCAAGCTGAGCTTTTGGGAACCATTAATAATTCAAGGAACTCTGCTTTCGGTAAGAACAACATCTGTTGGAAGGTGTTAAGGCATAGGAGTAACCTGACTTTCAAAGTTATTTTACCATTTTTTTACTCTCTTTGTGAAGAAAAAATTGATGCTTGGTAAATTACAGGAAAAAGTCGCTAAAATGCCACTTGGAAAACAAGGAGGGCTGGATGTCTGCAGTGCCAGGGGCACCAGCTCTGCTCTGCTTTGCCCTCTTTCCCTGGAGCACCAACTGCCCAGAGCTGTGCCTTCCAGTCTCTTCTCATCTGCAGAATCCAAAATGTTGCCAAGGCACGTTCAGACCCCTCATGATTATTTTTATCATCCCCTAGTGGTTATTTTTAACAGATTTATTATTTATCAGCTTCTTGACATTAGGCTGCATTTCCCGAATCCTTTTGCCTGGCTCTTTACAAGTTGCTCACATAGCATTAGCAGACCATAATAATCACAGAATAAGATGGTTGAGGTCAGGAAAGACTTTTAAGACCATCAAGTCCAACCATCAACCCACAACCACCATGTTCACCACTAACCTCCTCAAGTGCCACATCCACAAGTTTTTTGATCACTTCCAGGGGTGGTGATTCCACCGCTTCCCTGGGCAGGCTGTTCCAATGCTTTGCAACTCTTTACCTGAAAAATTTTCCTAGTGTCCAGTTTAAAGCTCTCCTGATGCAGCTTGAGCCATTTCCTCCGAATGAAGGCGTGATCTTCCGCAATTCTTCTTGCCAAAGAATGAGAGAGTTGAAAAGCATGGATGGACCCCCGAAGGACAACTCATCCCTCAAGTGTAGGACCCTCTGGATGGCACTGTGGAGCTGCCAGCCTCTGTCTCTCCCACAAACACCTGGGAGAAGTTAGACGACTGCATGAGACCCAAAACCGAATTTTTGAGGGATAAAGCTAAGAAATATTTTGTCCTCCTTCCAGAAATGAGTCAAAGAAACCCATGCACTTAAAAGATTAACAGCATTCAGAAGGCAGACCCACGTGCAGTTTCAAGGCACTATTTCAAGGCCTCCACCTGTTTGGAGATGGGAATTTGGGTCAGCTTACTGACAAAGCTGCTTTTCCCAGACTCAGTCCACAGGCAGGGTTAAAATTTTGTGTCTGCAAAGTTCAGCTCTGGAATTTTGTGTGGCGCTTATGGTCAACAAGAAACTTCGTCATCCTCCTGAAAAATTGCTCTGCCAGCCCAGGTGAGGTAGAAGCAGACCAAGTGAATTTCCATGTGGGTTACACAGGGATGTTGCAACCCAGGTATGAGTCTCCCGAAACAGCGCTGCGATGCTACGTCTGTCCTTATTCCCTCATCAGATAATCCTCCCAGTTCACGTGACTTTCCATGCAATGTATTTCTTGAATTCTCAGCTCTTGGGAAAAGTGTGTATCAGAGCCAGGGTGTTCTTTTTTCACTGTTGCAGAAGTGAATAAAGAGACTGCAAAACAAAAGAGGAAATTTTCTTTAGACAATCTGTCCCCAGCAGCTGGGAAGGCCTCCCTGGTCCACAGTCCTGCCCAGCTTAAGGAAGGGATCTTTGTTGGCCTGTACAGATGAAATTTTTTTAAAAAATATGTCCTGGCACTGCTGAGGCACCACCTCAAATCCTCGGGGCAGTTTGGAGTTGCTCCTGACAAGAAGGACATTGAGGGGATGGAATGTGTCCAGGGATGGGAACAGAGCTGGGGAAGGGCTGGAGCACCAGGAGCGGCTGAGGAAGCTGGGAAAGGGGCTCAGCCTGGAGAAAAGGAGGCTCGGGGGGACCCTGTGGCTCTGCACAACTCCCTGACAGGAGGGGGCAGCCGGGGGGGTCGGGCTCTGCTCCCAGGGAACAGGGACAGGATGGGAGGAAACCTCCTCAAGCTTCACCAGGGAAGGTTTAGATTGCATATTAGGGAATATTTTTTCATGGAAAGGTTGTCCAGCCCTGGCACAGCTGCCCAGGGCAGTGGTGGAGTCCCCATGCCAAGAGGGATTTAAAAGCTGTATGGATGTGGCATGGGTAGTGATGGCTTTGGCAGTGCTGGTTTAACAATTCAACTCAGTGACCTTGGAGGTCTTTCCCAACCTAAACCACTCTGAGATTCTCTGATTTCCGAATAATTTGGTCCCTTCCCAGGAAAATCCATTCCAGTTCTCTACAAACCATAGCTGTTTTGCTGGAAACCAAAGGACCAGCCTTGGGTACCATTTGTGTTTGAACCCCCCTAATCCCAGTTTCAGAAATGGTGGTGTTTGTCAAGACCAAGTTAATTTAAAGGCTAAGCCAAGTCTGAGCTTCTGCAGCCTCCAAAATTAGGCCTGGAGTTTGACTGGAAGGGTTTGGATCTGATCACAGATTAAAGTCTTGCGCTGTGACGATTTGACAGCAACATTTCACAGCTCATGTTATTCATTGAAACTCATTAATTTAAGCTTAGGCTTTAAGAAGCTCCTGGAAGGGAAGTTGTTGTTGGGGTCATTCCTGAGTTAAACTTGTCAGTGTGTGAAGGGCTCCTGTGAGATGAGATCTGAATGAGTTGTTTAGAAAGCACATTGAGTGAGCAGCTGAGGCAGCCATCAGATTCTGCACGCTGGGCTCCTCCTTTTTACACTTCTGTGCAGTCCCCAGTTGTGGTAAATAGTGGTAACACTGGGGGCAGAACTTGTGTGCATCGTGAGTAATCTGATGGGGTTTGTAACACCTCATTCTGATGCTGATGGAGCTGCTTATGCAAGAGGTTGCTCATTGCTTGTGACAATTGGAGGGAGCAGACGTGGCTGTTTAGCCATGGGGATGGCAGGGTACTCTTGGCATCTGTTATGGGGCTGCCCACCTACGAGAGAAAAAGCCAAGCAAATTACCTCAGAGAAAAAAATCTTGGAAAAAAATTAAGGTTTAAAGCACCTCAAAAAAGTTTCTGGTGGATGAGCGGCTGCAAAAGCACAACCTTTAAAAGAAACAGTACAGGACAGGCTTACCCCTCACTTTCCTTCCAGCACACAATCCATTGATGTATAAGGCCATGGTGGAGAGTTGGGAGATCACTTTGGAGAAGGCTATGTCCCTGCATGTGGTACAAACACGCTTAGAGCACCTGTGGGCCCTCCTGGGGCCAGGGAGAGATATCCCTGCACTGATATTGAAGCACGGTAAAAGTCTCCCCATGCTGGCTGAAGGCAATCCTTCCAAGGCTGAAATGATCAAAGGATATAAGAGATCCCTGCTCCTTGGTCCTGCCCTCCACAAAACTGGGAGAGCAGAGAGAACCCAAGTGCTGAAAGGCTGCAAGTCCCACCACCCCTGAGAATGGGAAGAGCCACTCCTGAGCCGTGAGCTCCAGGCCCACCGAGCTCCTGCGGGTGAAGTTTGGTTCCTGAGGCTTTTGGGAAGTGTCCTTCTCCACCAGAAACCTGGAAGGATGAAAGATTGGCTTTTGTTTAACAAAAAGTATTTGCGCAACAAAAACCTGTTGAGAGCAGATCTTTCTTGTGTTCTACCTCCTGTTTTACCGTGTCTACATTCCGTCTCCCCTGTTTATAATCTGCACTATTTAAAGCCTTTTCTAAACCCTCAAGTTTTATGCTGGATTTAAGAATCAGCTTGTTTGTCATGCACTGCACTTGCCTACCTTCCTCTTTCCCTCTCATTTTGTAGGACTCTGGAACAATAACCAAGTCAAGAAGAAAGTTATCCAATAAAAACCTTCTGGAGGGCGAGCAGTGATTTTCCTGACACAATTTGGAACTCTTCAGCATTTTCTGTTGCAGAGTTACATCACCCTGTCTACCAGGTGAGCTGCCTTGGACTGTATTTTAAGAGGTTCTGTCCGGAGAGCAGGTGGAGTGTGGGGTGAAATCCAAAGTAAAATTCCCAAGGGAAGCTCAGCAGCAGAGTTACCAGTGGTAGACATTCCAGGCACAGGATCAGCCCTGCTTGTTGCTCTGCAGACGGAAGTTGCTGAGAGCTCTGTGTTTTACAATACCAGCACCAAGGTGTCCTGCTCCAATTCCCAGTCCCTACCACCACCAGTAATCCTGGCAGAGGCAGCCTTTGGCTGCGGGCCGTGCCTTTCCAGCACCTTCCTCACGGCCCCAACCTCCCATGGTGCTGGGAGCTCACAGGGGGTCAGGAGTGTGGAGTGTGGGGCGGGAGGGGAGCTCAGGGGCAGCCTGACACAGCCTGGCAGCAATCCTGGGGATTCCATCCTTGCAGGCACAGCCCACCTTGTCCTCTCCATGCCTGGCTGGTGGGGGACAGGGCATTCAGAAACAGCAGGGAACCAGCTTTGCCTGCAGCACGCGAGTCCTGTTTTCATCTCACAGGATTCAGTGGCTGAGAAAGAGGGGAATCTCCTTTCATTATCCTGGCTCAGACACAGCAAAATGGTTAATGCCATTAAAACAAGCAATTGGTACTTAAATGTAACACGGCAGATTTCTTCCAAGCACATTCCAAACTGCGGCGTTACAACAGTGGTAATAAAGCATTAAGGGAGACCTTGAAACTTGAAGGAACAGCAGACAAACAGTTGTGTGTGGTGGGAGCAGGAACGAATCCCAATCCCTGTGCAGCCCGTATGGAAATGGCCTTTGTGCCTAATGGGAGAAGGAACCATTTATTCCCTGGGCTAGTTCTTATAACAACTCCAACTGCTGAACAATTTAAAACCTACGCATTTTTATAAGTGTCCATTTTTTACATTGGATGAAAATAACCCTTCGGCATCGGTTAATTATAAATAAGGCAAAGGGGAGGATGCACTACCAGCATACCAATGGCACAGCTTGGAGGCATCGGCAACACTGAAATGCACAGCCAGTTCACCTTTGGAGTTAGAGCACACCTGTGGAAAGGTGATTCCATGGGGAAAGCTCCAAACCAGCAGGCCTAGAGTTGTACAGCCCTACGAGAAAACCTGGCAGGCCTGGGAGGTCCAGTGATGTGGGGAGGGGTCTGCAGAGGGGGACAGGGGCACTTGCAGGAGGGCACATCCCTGAGCGGTGTGCCCAGGCTGGGCTGTGCAGGGACAGCAGCCGGGGGTTTCTTCCTGCTGGAAGTCTGCTCGGGCTCTGTGGGATCTCGACGCCTTTGTGCCCTCCCTGCCTGGTGCAATCAAAGCACGTAAATAAGGACAGCACAGGCTCTTAACATCTCCGGGTTCCCACGCACATCCCATCGCCCCTTCCCTGCTTCTTAATCCACCTCCCAGGAACTCATTCCAGCTCCCAAACCCTTCCGGGAGCTGAGCTCGCTGCACAGGCTTTGGCTGGCCCTGCTGAACGTAGGGAGGTGTGAGCACTGTAGGGTGTGTGAGCACTCTGTAGGGTGTGTGTGCACTCTGTAGGGTGTGTGCCCGCCCGGATGCTGTGCTGCCTCCCTCCCTGTGGACACCAGGGTACAGACACCAGGCTGCAGCTCCTCCAGCCCATGCAGAACAAGATCCCAGCACTCGTGTCACCTTTTGGGACATTGGAAGAGCATGGCAACACCAGCAGAGAATGGGCTCCTCTCCCAGATCCCAAAGCAGTGCTGGAGCTGGGGGGCTTAAAGGCAGCACAGCCACGTCTGTGGCTGTGTGAGATAACTCTGGTTATCGCACTGAGCACTCGCCTTTTCCATGGCAAAATATATTGGATGAGATACTGGGCAGAAATCCTCCCGGTGAGGGTGGGGAGGCCCTGGCACAGGGTGCCCAGAGAAGCTGTGGCTGCCCCTGGATTCCTGGCAGTGTCCAAGACCAGGCTGGATGGGGCTTGGAGCAGCCTGGGAGCGTGGAAGGTGTCCCTGCCCATGGCAGGGGGTGGGATGGGATGAGCTTTAAGGTCCCTTCCAACCCAAACCATTCCGTGATTCTGTGATATTTCTGTGGCAAATCACAAGCATGTGAGAGAAAACACAGACACGCTGGAAGCTGAGGCGGCAGCTCAGCTTTCAGTGCTGAGTGGTACGTGGACAGGTGTTTGCCAGAGATTTACGCACAGTAAGGGCAGAATTTAATCCAATTTTATGAGCCAAAAAAATGACAAGAGAAAATTCAGATACTTTAAAAACTTTCAGCTGAGGAACACTGAGGAAGCAAGATAAGCACCTCTGAATAAGCCTTCTCTTGGGATCATGTTTGCACCTACCACAGGTGGTGAGCAGCCCTGGGAAACATCGGATTTTTTATGCCCAGAGTACAGCGAATACAACCGTCAGCCTCGATGTGTATTTTTTGATAACTCCCAAAAAGGTCGACTCCGAATGGCTCAAAAGCTTCACAGAGGAGGTGCTTTAAGAACTGACAAATATATAGCAAATAAAGATTTTTATTTTATTTTAAAGGCTTTTCAATAAATGTGCCAGTCTGTGAACAAGCTGTCAGTGCTGTCTGCATTGCCCAACCCGGGGACTCTCCATCACTCGTCCCCAGGCCAATCCTGCTGCTCTCAGGGGTCCTCGGTCCTCCCAGGGACCCCTGGATGAGGAATGGGGAAGGCTGTGACTCCCAGAAGAGGTTGTGGCACCAGCCCCCTTCCAGTTATCCCACTGCCCGCTCCCTTTAGGGGGTGATGTTGGCTGGGGACCAGTTGCAAAGGCCATGGGGCAGCCTGGGCTCCCCCGGTCCTCAGGACCACCAGGCAGAGCAGGCAACAAACGCTTTCCCAAGGGCCAGAGGGGGTTAAGAAGATGTTCCCGTGCCAGGAAAGTGCCTCCTTCCCCTTGCGGTGACACAAGGAGTGAAGATGTCCCAGCACGGCACTGGCTGTGCCCTGGATCAGCCCAGGCCGAGAGGGGACAGCAGGAGCTCACCATAATTCCGGGGTTTCTTCTCCACCTCCAAAGGGAGACTCTGCTGCTCCACAGCCCTGTCCAAGGGCAAAGAGCAGTTCCAGCCCTTGGGAATGCCCTGCCAGCCTGTGTGATGAGCTCATCATGAGCCTCCAAGGATGCATTTGCTGTAGTTTATGCTCTGTGGGTGCTCTCCTCTGTGATTTGTCAGCACCCAAAGGTTGTTACATTCGTTACTCTGCTCCATTAATGTAAAGTCAAGTCACACAAATTGCTCTGGGGAATCATAGCCTGACGGACAAGGATTTTTCTATTATTATTTATTTTCGGTTTGCCCAGTTGAGATATTTGAAGTTTACCCTCTGCCCTCACTGTGTGTACAAACTGCAACTCCTCTTTCCCTGTGTCCCGGCGTGGTGGACACTCCTGGAGACACCCAGTGAGTCAGAACAGGAACACCGAACACCTGGGAATGCTGAAGTGTTCTCCCAAGCCTTTGCCTGGACTGTGTTTGCACCTTGTTCTGGCTGCTCCCAGCCCCTGAGGAGGATCCCTCACGCAGCTTCTACTTGGATGTCCAGCCTGGAGAAAAGAATCTCCAGGAAGTAGTGAGAGCCCCTTCCAGTGCCTAAAGGGGCTCCAAGAGAGCTGGAGAGGGACTGGGGACACGGGATGGAGGAACAGGACAAGGGGGGATGGCCTCAAGCTGAAGGAGAGTTAGTTTAGACTGAATTTTAGGAAGAAATCCTTCCCTTTGAGGGTGGGCAGGCCCTGGCACAGGGTGCCCAGAGAAGCTGTGGCTGCCCCTGGATCCCTGGAAGTGTCCAAGGCCAGGCTGGACGGGGCTTGGAGCACCCTGGGCTAGTGGAAGTTGTCCCTGTCCATGGCAGGGGTGGGATGAGATGAGCTTCAACGTCCATCCAACCCAAACTATCCTGTAGATCTTTGCCTATATGATCCTTCTTCTTCCCATCCTTTTGTTTTCCCATTGATTTTCACACTCTCCTTTCCCTCTCCCACTGCCAGCGTGTCCCTGCAGACCTGTGACGGGGTCTGACTTGGGCACTTGCACTGGAGAGTCTGATAGAAACCGAGATCCCTAAAAATAACACCATTAGCTGAAATGCATAATAATTATAACGATACACTGCAATATGTGTGAATATGGCAGTTCATGTGGAAGTCAAGCCTTGGTGCAGTACCAGTGATAGCCAAATTCACAGCTGCTGTCACTGTGCTGGAGAAAAGGGTGGTTTCTCCTTTGGCTCTTTTGCCTTATGGATCCAGCTTCCCTGGGGAATCCTGGTCATCAGTTAAAAATCTTAAAAAAAATCTTAAATATCTTAAGAAAATTTGCACAGGAAGTGCAAAACCTGGAGAAGAGAAGAGAGGGCTTACACTGGTCTGAAACAGAGGGAAAGCAAGGCTCTGCTAGATTTTAGCCATCAGAAATTAATTCCTTATTTGTCCTGTGAAAGCTGGGGAAACCCTTGCGGATGCAAGGCAGAGGCAGGCAGGAAAAGAAGCTTTAATGCAAGGGATGAGTGACTGCATTTTAAAATTCCTTTGCGCTCCTTGTGTGCTCTGCAGCCACGGGGCTGAGCAGAGCTTGGGAGTCCAAACTCACAGGGGATTTCAGCATCCTCCAACTTGGCTTCATTCCGAATCAGAGCTGAGCACGAAGCCTTTGAAATTATCCGCTGTGACAACGGCACATCCTCGTTGCAAACAACGTTTTGCTGTGATTTTTTGCTGGGAATGGTGCGAGATTCCCTATATGCCTTCTCCCGGGTGTGGTGCTGGGCCAGGGGCTGGCTGGAAGAAGGTGCTGGAGGAGCAGGGAGAGAAAGAGATGGGCTGAGCCTGGAGGGTGCAACCCTGAGGAACAGAGCTCAGGAGCCTTGCCTGGCCCAGAGAGCAGCCATGCTTCCCTGGTGTGACATTGCTGTAGGACTGGAATGGGCTCCCCAGGGAACGGGCAGGACCCCGAGGTTGCCAGAGCTCCAGGAGCACTTGGACAGGGCTGCCAGGGATGCTCAGGGTGGGGTTGTTGGGGTGTGTGTGCAGGGCTGGAGCTGCACTGGGTGATCCTCTGGGTCCCTTCCAGCTCAGGGGTATTCCGTGAATCCCCAGGCTCTGGAAGTTGCTGCTATGGATGAAACCATCTCCCCACGGACTCCCTGCTTGGAGAAGGAGAAAGAGGATGAGCTGCTGGCTTGTCAAATCTGAAGCGTGCCTGCCTCAAATGTCTATTTTAAGCAGCAAAACGCAGGCATTTGATGTTGGAATTTGATGAGGTATTTTGACACCCTGCAGCTGGAACACATTCCCATGAATTGAGAGGAGCACAAAAACTCTGGAAGAAGAGTGAGGGCTGCGTGGCTGAGCAGTTCCTGCAAGTGTGGCTCTGCCAGGTCTGCTCTGGGAGCTCCTTCCAGTTCTTCTGGACTCCTAGAGGAGGAGAACGGGGCTGTGGCTTTTGCTGTGGTTTAGGAATTCCTCCCCAGTTTTTCTGTGTGGGCTCAGGTGTGAGTTTGGATCCTAGAGCCTCCCCTGCTCACATCAGTTGCCCTGCACTGCCCGCAGGGAACGCTGAGAGGCCCTGCCAGCACAGGCTGCAGGATTCATTATTCAGGCTGGAAGCAGAACAAACAGGGATTTGCTTTGAGGAATGGACAGAGAGGGGCAGCTGAAGGCTTTGAACTTTGTTTTCACCTGCATCCTGTGGTTCCCCCGAGGACCCAAGGCAGCTGCTCCAATGGACCTTTGAACCGCTTCTTCCAGCACAGATTTCCTTGGGTCTTGTAGTTTGGATGAGGGACGTGGCTCTTCAGGGTTCAGCTGGAGGGAAAAGCAGCTTCTCTCACAAGCCCTTTTAAGGGACCATGGGAGCCAGAAGAAAACATTTAGGTTTCAAGCCAGTTTTTAGCGGAAAAAATGTGTTTTCAGTGCTTTTTTCTCCAAGCAGAAACACCAAATGGTGCAGTTCTCCATCTTTCATGGCAAGGTTTCATCACCTACACCTTTCTCCAGAGCATCCACAATCCCACGGGGCATCACCACCTTCTTATGTGGTAAAAACTGACTTTTCAAGTGAGAAACTGAGAAGTGATGGATTAGCCATCAACCTCCTCCCCTCTCTCCAGGCTGCTCCCTGGTAGGGTGTTGGAGGCAGATGGGATCTCTAAGAGCAGAGGGAACACGTGCAGGTCTCTCCCACACTGCCCATGGATGTAATTCAGCAGCAGACACTGAACAGCCCCAAGGGACGCACTAAACAGAGATTGGGGTACTTAATTATGAGCAATTGCTTACTGGAAGCAGGATTTCTCAACAGAATGTTTAGTGCCTTAAAATATTTTAGATAAAGCAGTAATATTTGCCATTAAACACATTCTTATATGATCCAGTGTCATCTGCATTGCTTAAGAGTTCCATTATGCAAGATACACACCAGCACCAAAACATCTTTGACATGTCTGAAGTCGTGCTGGAGACAATTTCTGTGTTAGTCGTGAAAAGATTATGGCAAAATTATCACCTTTTTTTTCCTAAAGAAGAAAAGCTGCTTATTGAATCTTGTTGGAGTGTCATTAAATAATCATGATGAAATTCTCAAAATGGAATGAAACAGAAAATATTTATGATAATGGTAAGAAGAGAAAAGCAACTCCTTAGGCACCTAAATCATGCTTCTCTAGGGACTTCTACTCGTCTTTTTAATTACTGGAGGGTGTAAGGTTCTTCCACTCTTTTCATTGTGGGTTTGTCGTGAGCCAGGGCTGGAAATACCTTCAGTTACCCACTCCTTGTGTTTGGGAACAGGCCTGTGAGCATGTCCTTGGGAGGGCACCAAGCTGCCGAACACACAATTTCACACTGGCTTCATTTGAAAGGCAGCAGAGCTTTTGGGCATGAAACGGGGACGTGCACACACCCCCAGAACCTGGATAACCTGGGAGTGCTCCCAGCTTGGCAGCAACCACAGGATAACCCGGGAGCAGCTCACTCCCTGCACAAACCGAGGAGGGGGAAAGGTCAGGTTGGAAGAACTGGAGATTTGGAGCAGTGGGAGCCCCAGGACTGGAAGTGGCTCATGGGAGGCTTTGGGAAGAGAGGGCACAGCTGGGTCCCTCTGCACAACTCACATGGATGGGGAGGGTCCCTGCTCCTCCAGGACTACAGCTGGAAGGGAAGGCACAACCAGAAGGACCAAGATTCCACAGCAGAGATCCCATCAGTGGGATCAAGGCACTGGCCTGAAAAAGAGTGAGGGAAACAGGACACTGTAAAATTAAAATGGGTTTTCTCTGGGTGTTTTCTAGCCTTTGCAGGTCATTCATCCTTGGTGGGTGTGGACTGAGCCCAGCACCTGGGGCTGTGCAGGCTGGAAGGAGAGGATGTGATGGCAGGAGGATGCCAGAGGCATTCAGGTGTATAAATCTCTGGCAGTACACAGAGAAATACCTTCAAAACCATTGCTCTGGAAAGCTTGGCTGCCAGTCACTCATTCCCTGATTCCCCAGAGAGGTACAGGCACAGGGACATTTTTTCCAGAAGAGAAGCTGGCAGTCCTAGCTGTCCCCTCCGTCCCCAGGCAGGCTCCCTGTGGTATCCCACACATTATTTCCAATGCAGAGCCATTAACGTGGTACTGAAGAGTTCCCCGAACCTGCTATTTTTTTGTGTCTCTGTCACTCTTTGAATTTGAATCAAAACGGGAACTCAAAGTCCTTTGTTTCTCCCTCCCCTGAGACCAAGGAATGACAATTACCCTTCAAACACAGCAGAAAATTTCTGGAAACTCTGGGGAGACTGGCCTAATGAATCCAACTTCAGCAGCAGCACAGAACTCGCACAAAGCTCCTTTTCAGATCACATCATGTCAGCCCTGAGAACAGGCAAGCTTGGACATTTGGCTGGGTCCCCTCTGGGACAGAGAAATTAAATGAGTGAAAACAGATGCTCCAAAGTTATCCTGAAACTGGGAGATGTCAAGTGCCTTTTATTCTCTCACTGGCGCCACATGAGTTTAACACTGCGAGCAAGAAATCTTTCCTAGGGATGAGTGTCCTTCTAGGGAAGTTTAGGGTAATAAAATTCAATGTGTGATCTTAGGAAAATACTTGGTTTGATATTCTGTCGCACTCACATGCTCACAAGCACCAAGCACGTTTACCCAAGTGCAGGGACCGAGGTGACACTTGTGTGACACAGAGAACAAGGAGCTCTGGCTGTCTGGGTGCCTCTGAAATTCCTCTGAACTCGCAACAAAAAATGTGTGCACAATTCCTTTCACTCTGAGAGCTCCCCAAAATCTCCCACAGTGCAGATTTCAGTGTGTGCAGAGGGAAAGTCCAGAGGTGTTTTCCAGCTGGCCGCTCTGTGACTCAGACACCAAAGGCAGGTTGAACTTTGGAAGGTCTAGAGCTGCATCAGCTTGGAAGGATGGGCCTGGTTAGCGGGATCTGAGGGCTGCATTTGTAAGGGTTGCTCTCCATAAGAGGATTTTGGTATCAGGAGGGTGAGTGGCCCAATTCCAAACTATTTCCTCAGCCTGCTAAGCCCATGGCCTGGACACACCACGGTTCTCGGAGTCCAGGCCGTCCAGGGACACATCAAGCACTGAAGGACCTGGGGGAAGTGTTTCCATGGAGCTGCTAAATTAAACTGGAGAGAAGCATCACAGAGATGGTCCAAGGGAAAGGGAGCAATTTGGATTTTCAGCTGCAGGTCCTGACTGACCAAACCATTATGGACATCTTCCTTTGACCACCGCCCTCGTCCCTAACCCCAAACACAGTCTCCATGTGCCCCCACAGCCAGATGTTCTCCCCTCCCCTGCTCTGTGGCTCACAGTGTGCGTCCTGCACAAGCCATCACACATCTGTGACACCGTGTACCAACTTCTCAGGGAGATTCAAGCCCGTTAGGAGAAAGCCAGACCACTCCAGGAAAGCCCCATCCTACCTCCTGGGGGGCAGCAGAAGCACCTGCAGGGCTGTGTGAGGAGCAGGGTGCTGGTACCTCACAGCCACCGCGGCTCAGTGCCCATCTCTCAGGAGGCCTTGGCACTGATGCTCAGCGTGTGACCACCAGGATGTCCTGGCGGGAAGAGGGGACCCATCTGCCACAGCTGAAACCTGGAAGTGTTGCTCCAGGGAAATCAGGGAGTGCTGTGTTCACGCCCCTGCTGAGGAACCCGGGCTGGTTCCAGACCCCTGGAGCAGCTCAGCTGCAGCACCAGCCCTGCCTGCAGGGAACCACAAAACTGCTGGTGCTGCCCTCAGAGCAGCTCCCTGTGCTGCAGAGATGTTCTTCCACAGCCCCTGAGAGCCAGGGGCTGCTAGTGCAGGAGGTGGCTTTGATGGGAAGGACATTCGGCCACCAGGGAACTGGGCTGGAGTCACCTCCTCATTTCACACCGGCTCCTGAAGTGCCATCAGCCAGCGATGACTGCCCATCCCACTGACCTGGCCCAGGCTGGAACCTGCCAATGACACACTCCATAGCCCATGGCCAACCCTTTTCCCCCCCCCCCTTTATTGCCTGGGCTCCTCCATAAAGTCGCAAACCCCTCCGATCCACAAGCTGGGATGTGCTTAGTGTTCAAACCACAGGAGCTGCTGAGACACGTTGCTGCCACTCCAAAGCCAGAACACTTTAATATTCTGGAAAAAATCAGGGATCTCTGGGAGCCATTTGAATATTAGCAGCATTTTTCATCCTCTACCGCCAGCTCTTGCCTCTCTGTGACCTTCCCCAGACCTTGCAGGAGAAAATTAATTCCTTTTCCTTTTCTGCATTTCATGCCACTCACACTCACCTTGCTCCTCACTCATTATAATTTTGCTTTGAGAAACTTGACTTATTAAAACGTCTCCCTCGTAGAGTTTAAAATGTGGTTGTTTGCTGCCGTGGAGTATAGGTGTTCATTCGTGTTTCTGTCACTGAAAATGCAGATGAAGAGCAGCCTGGAACTCGCAATAACAAGGGGGTTTGTCATTTATGTTGTATTAAGGCACAATTGAAGGTTGTGAGGACCCTTCTCCATCAGGCCCTACACAAGAGCACAAAGCGCTCACATTGTGCGATGGGTAAATGCTGCCTTAGTAATACAATTTTGCAGAGGCAGAAAGGAGACAAGAGATTAATGATGCTTTTGCCAGTCCTGAGCATCCAAAAATCATGAATCAGTTCATTTTCCCCTTCAAATTAGGAGTGATTAAAAATTACAATATGCTTTGGGTCTTTCGTAGCATCCATTGGCAGTCAGGTTTTTATTTGCCTACTCTCCTCCTAACCTCCATTTACTGCTATATTTCAAGCATTCTGTGCAATGACAGAGAGAAAAATATTACAAAAATGAAAACTGAGACATGCTCTTGACTCCAGGGGATGTGACTTCAAACAGAGTGATAAGTAGCGAAAGACTCTGCAGAGTAGTAACCCCCTCGCCTGTGAGAGTGGAAAGAGCCAGGAGTTAAATACCTCCAGTTTCATCCTAGTGCAGGCGCTCTGCATTCAATGCCCAAATCTTTCAGAGTGAAAAAAATTCAGAAAAATATCTTTATTTCCTGTCATTCTTTTTATCCGCTGGCTCAGCACAGCTCTAACTGATCTCATGAGGGTCTAACACAGGGCAGCAAATTCTCTCCCCGTGTTCAGAACTGACTCTCTCCAAAAGGAGAATGTTCCTCAGATAAATACCCTGACAGGATTTGGGATTCCCCACCGTGAGCCAGGCACCGTGCTGGGCCAATTTTGGTAAAGCTGAAAGGACACCAGAGATGGAGTTGGTTCTTCAGCTTGTGCCTAAGATGCCTCTTCTCTAAAGAACAAAGCAGGAAATAAGAATTTCCTTCTGGTTTTTGATTAAGCATGCTTAATTCCACAAGGCATATGGCTATATCAGAGAAAATTTTCAGCTTTGAGTAAACAAACAAGAGCCACAAAACCACTTTAGAATTTGGTCTTTAGAGCAGGCACAAGGAAGATCTTCCTTTGCAGCGTGACTTACCTCCCTGTGGCTGTTAATGACTCCAGACTCGTTAGCTGGAGCAGCAACTCTGTCCCTTGGGACAGCCTCTCATTCCAGGCTGTTTGTCACAGTTCAAACACACCTCGTGGCATTGATACAGCACAGCCTGGCTTATGCCTCCTTAGCAGGAATCGCTGTGACCAGGCTGGATTCAAAAGTGGATCACTTCACTGGGAATGCCAGGATGGCTCGGGGTGGAAAGGACCTGTCCCACGGGCAGGGACACCTTCCACTATCCAAGGGTGCTCCAAGCCTGATCCAACCTGGCCTTGGACACTTCCAGGCACGAGGCAGCCACAACTTCTATGGGCAGCCCGTGCCAGGGCCTCAGGGAACCCTTGGGAAGAAAGAACCCAGTGATCCTTTAGGAACAGGATCCTCCATCCAAACACAGACTGTGCTCATTGAAATGGCTCCATCCTCCTTTTTCTCTCACATCTAACATATAAGAATAAAGTGTCTCCCTGCCTGTTACTGTTTTCCAGCTCTTTAAAGATCTGACATATTTGAAGCTAAAAGTCCTATTGAGTTGAAAGGCTCATTCCATAAGAAGTGGTATCTAGAGAAGACAAAGGCAAGGCGTGAGGCTTTGGGGGTTCTTGCTAGCAGCCTAAAAAGAGAGTTTGCACCGGGTGCAAAGCACCAATCTGCCTGACTCTTGATTATTTATATTGGTTCCTCACCAGAGAAGTGGGCAAAAAAACCACAGTGGAGCCAGGCATATTTTTGGGAGGGAGAAGGGGTGGTTACAGTCACGCTGATGGATCAGCATAGAAACAGTCTGTCCGTCCCAGCCCACGAGGTTCTAGCACGTCCGTGGGTCTGACGGGTCAAGCTCTTGCCTTGTGGAAGAAGGGCTACCTTGGAGCTTTGGTCTCAGGATGACAAATGCTCTGACAGCAACACTTTTACACACCTACACCAAGCAATAGTCTCATTTCATTTTCCGTACTTCCCCTTCTCTGCCACTAACATGAATGCTGTTATAAAAAAGGGTATTTAAAAATCTTTTTTCTAAATATTCGAAGTTTGAATTCTTCCAGCCCGCAAATAAAATTATTCTGGTTCTGAAAGGCGCTGAGAATATCTTTGGGAGCTTCTGCTTTCCCTTGCCAGTCACACCGTGCCCTTCCAGCAGTTACCAGGGGGTGTTTGCAGCACAGGCTCACTTTGAGCTTGGGGCAGTGACTGCTCCCAGGGCCACCAGTCGGGTCTGCATTCTCTTCCCTACCTGCTGCTGGTTTGGGTGCCAATGACAGCTCCAGGACTGCACAGCTCTAACCTGGGCTCAGACTGCTGGGGAGCAGCTCAGTGGGTGCCACCCTGTGTCATCACGAGATTTCCAAGGAGAAGAAAACGAGTGGGATGCTTGGCATCTCCCTCATGTCTGTCTTCTCTAGCCGCTGGAAGAATATTTGCCATTTAAGGCATCCAGTAACTCTCAGAACCAGTTGCTTCCAGCTAATGTCAAGTACAAATGAAACTGTACTGGCAAAACTACATCTGCTCCCTAAATCAACTGTGGCATGATCAGCACCCCACTGCTCTGTCCCCTCTCCAGGCTGCTCATGCTCATCCTGGTGGCCATTTCTACCTTTGCCCAGGCCACTTTGGCTCAGCTGTAGCAGCCATTGACCTCAATCATCATAATTGAAATTGATGTGGCAACGCTTGCTGGTGCTCAGAACAATTCCATGAGGATGAGCGCCACTGGGGAAGGGCTCAGCACAGGGCAGAGTCCCCCACGGCCCTGCACAGAGCCCTCACTCCTCTGTGTGCATTGGCTCACATCCCCTGTGCCCGTGGCATGGACAGAGAGACGGCAAGGGCCCACAAGGGATGACCAGGAATGCCCTGAGATTTCTCCTTCGCCAGCTGCAATACAAAAGCACAGGAGAGATGCCTTCCTCAGATCACCCAGGATCACCAGGAGAATCAGGCTATCTCAGGACCCTGAGAAGCCAGCTAGTCACTCTTGCCAGCTTTCACAGATTGGGTCTACACACATGAAGATCCTCTGGTGACAACTTTTCCACCTCACTTGTGCTTCCAGTCGTCAGGATGGGTCTCCTGCAGCAGCACCAGTGGTAGCATCCTTCCCACAGCCATCACACCTCTTCCTGCCCGTCGTGCTCCCTGCTGTGCCTCCTGTTTAAGGATTTCCACCAATCCCAGTGCTGAACTCAGAAATGCTGCTGTGGTTTCTCCTTGTGCTGGTGTCTGTCATACACAGAAGCTGACAGATGAGGTCAAATCCTCCCTTCCGGCTTCCCAGGACAAGAGTCTGGTGAGGACCACCCCTCCTCCCTGGGAGAAAAACACGAAATACCTTTCTTTCCTATGGCCATGTCACTGTAGAGCATCTCTTGCAGGGTATATTATGGGTTTGCACTACATGACAGCCATGGGACACAAACAGGGATTTCCCCTGCTAACAGGCTAGTCCTGTGATATTGAACCCCCGGTGTCACTGCTCACAGTCAACACTAAAAGATGTTCTGATGGGCCAGAGAAAACGTGTTTCCTGAGCTCCCCATGCTGGGAGGGATGTGTGTGAAACCCTGTGCTACACGGAAAGAAAGAAGAGATCAAGATAATGGTAGGACCCCCAGGGAGAATCTCCAAATCGATCGGCTTTTCAACAGAGGACAATTAAGTGTCAGGGCCCCAGAAGCCTCTGTATCACATCATCTCACTCCTGCTGTTCGTGGCACAACCGAGCTCAGAGAGCAGCTGCTGGTTGAAAGGCTCAGCTGTTGCTTGGGAAGCACTTAAAGGGTAAGGGCTGCTCACTTACAGGTGGTGGTGATGAGGATGGTGAGGAGAGACCTAGCCAGGGTCTGCAGCTTCCTCCTGAGGGGCAGTGGAGGGACAGGCACTGATCTCTGCTCTCTGTGACCAGGGACAGCACCCAGGGAACGGCTGGAGCTGTGCCAGGGCAGGGTCAGGCTGGATATTGGGAAAGGTTCTTCCCCCAGAGGGTGCTGGGCACTGCCCAGGCTCCCCAGGGAATGGGCACGGCCCCGAGGCTGCCAGAGCTCCAGGAGCGTTTGGACAGCGCTGCCAGGGATGCCCAGGGTGGGGTTGTTGGGGTGTGTGTGCAGGGCCGGGAGATGGGCTGGTGATCCAGTGGGTCCCTTCGAGCCCAGGATATTCCGTGATTTTTCTCACTCAGCTGGTGCACAAACAGGCCCTGGGGACTTTGTGAGCCCTCCGCAGATGAGGAAGATTTTAACCTGTCAACAGTTACTTTTCTGCTGTTTACCCAGACACTGGAACTCTGTGAAATGGAGCAGAAAAGGAACATCCCTCAGTGCCCTGAAATGGGGACATCATCCCAAACCCTCTTCTCTGAACACCCTCTGCCACAGGGAGGCCTGGGGTCGGTGCCCTGAGCAGTGGGTGCAGAGGTTGTCACAGCATTTCCCTGCCTCAACCATCCTTGTCTGTGCTCCATGAGGGAAAATCCTGTCCTGAGGGTGTCCGTGTGTCCCTAAGCCTAAACACAACCTCAGGGTTACCAGAATTTTCTGGGTGAGGACTCAGAAGGGGCAATGCTCGTGCTGAAGGTGATAACCACAGGAACCCCATGCTTTAGGGTCAGGATGTTCATCATCAAAATCTCCAGTGCCCATGATGTAAAGGCGGGTAAAATGAAGGAAAAACTGTGCAGAATTGTTTTTAGCCGATTACAGCAGGCCCTCAGCAGCTGTGTCACTTGCTTTTGTGCATGGATTAAATATACTGTTAATTAAAAAATGCAATCCCCCTGAAAATACCAACTTCAAGCCACGCTTTCCTCCACTTTGAATCCTGCACTTGCAGGGAAGGACTCCGGGCTCAGACACTCTCGAGAAATATTTAGCTCTTGAACCTGTTTTTTCAACCACTTAAGATTCCGTGAATTGTTAATCAGCATTTAAGTGCAATAATAAAGGATGTATCTACACCATTACAAAGAAAAAAAGTGATTTGGCTCTGCAAAACTGGTTGCCAGGAAATAGTTCAGGGCCTGGTTATTTTGTGGACAAATAAATGATTGTCGAGATGAGCTGGAAAGAGCAATTTCAAAGCAAGTAAGAGAAATATACAGGAGTTCATGTACAGTAACTGTGGCATCAAAATTACAGCCATAAATAAGAGACAAAAGGAATAGCTGGGAGAGGCAGATGGATGGAACTGGGGAGAAAGCTCTGCAAATGGCATTTTCTGCTGCATAAGGAAAGCATTAAAGCTCCTGATGAGCTCCTCGCCTCCACATACTGGCTCGGTGTTCCTGGGATCCCATTAAAGTGTGGGAAGAGGTTTTGGATAGATACCCTATCAATTAGAAAATATCAGGCCTGTCCTTTGTGCTGACTGAAGCCTTGTGGTGATAAATCTCTGCCAGGGTGGGTGGGAGAACTACACAGAGCTCCAAGCTTTTATTAATAAAGTGCAGCCTTGCTTTGGCTCTGGGGAGGGACTTTTTGTTTCCATGGGATCTTCGCTTCCCGAGGCAGCTGGAGCCAGGCAGCTCTAGGGTCTGGGGGTCAACAGCCCAATAAAGTGGTTTTTAATCAGTGTAAAGCAAACACCGCAATTGCTGGGTGTCAACTGCTGTTTTTACCTGCCCTCAAACCAGCAGGTTGTGTGTTGAGTGGGTGAGTGAGGGAAAAATACCAGCTGGAAGCAGAGGGTAGGGAGAGACCAGGCAATTCTGCTGCCGGGGAGATGGGAGCTGGGCAGGGCAGGGCAGAGGGGCATCGTTGAACCCTTTAGAAACACAGGGGCTCTTTGCACATATCACATCCCTGGATGTCACCCCCTTCCTGGCATCCAAGTGTCATGGAAAGAACTGTTATCTCAGTATTTTCCTCCTTGTGGATTGTGGGGACCAGTTAATACGGATATGAATCAAAGGGGTGAAAGGAGAAAATAGCTCAAAAAGAAGCTTTTAGGGAAGCTCAAGTTTAGCGGGTTTCCACACAGATTTTATTGAGGGATCTTTAAAAAATAAATAACCCAAAATAACAAAAGCCTTTCCCGAAGTGCAGAGCTGTTGCAGGTGAATGGGGTAAGGACCACGCAAAAGCCAATACGGTGAGCAAAGGCCGTTTATTGTCTGGCTGAGCCCCTTTTATCTATTTTTGTGACAGTGCATATACCATGTCTTCTGCATAAATGGCAACTGTCTGTCGGTTAATTTGTAGTCTACTCCCTGCTTGTCAGCACATAACGTGAGCATTGCAAAAGCGGCTGTGTGGTTAGTCTTGCGGGTTTTTCATCCTGCTTTCTGCATCTGCTTCATGTGGCGTTGTTCCTCTACGACTGTCCTTCTTTCTCTTATCCCCCGCTCGTGGTCGGCCCAAGGCCTCACTCGTGGTCATCCCAAGGGCTCAGCCCAAGGCTGTAGGCTACGTGGCTTTGGTCACGTACTCCTCGTCTGCTGTGTTGCTCAACAACAAGTCATGGGCCCTTCCACCAGAAATGTTTCTACACAGAGCAGGCTGTCAGTGCAGCAGGGTTTCCTCTTTTAGGAGGCCCCTGAGAGCCCAGCTCTGCTTTGCTCTGTACAATCTCCACTTGCCCTCCCACCACAGCTAAGACTTTCAGGGAAGAGCTTCAGGAGCCCCCCTGACTCTCTGCCATCCACCAGCGAATCCAAGCACGGAACTGCCAAATTTCAGGGAATTCTGCCCTCGTTTACCTGACCAGGTCTGTTAAACGGAATGTTTGGACATTTATTTTTGCATCAGCTTCCTTTCCTTCTGGAGTCCTGGATGATGCTTTGGCTTCCCAGGTGCTGGCAGGTGACATCAGCCAGGTCACACACACTGATGGGAGCTGGATGGCTGCACCCACCTTCCACCCGGGACATTTCCAGCTGGGAACTGGCAGCCCTCTTGAGAGGAAACCAGCACTTGGATACCTTCCCCAGAACAAACACCTCTCCCCCTTTGAATAGCAGCATTTCTGCTTGTCCCAGGTATTCCTTTCATCCCCCCGGCTGCTCTGCCTTTGAACCAGGTGCTCAGCACCACACGTGGGGAGGGCCAGGTGTGCAAAGGCAACCTGGATTTTCTGAACTGCCACACTCTGAGTAAACTGCTTATAATTTCAAAGAGCTGACTCGTCTGAGAGCAGGCAGCCAGTGGGAGAGGGTTGGTTTTTAGAACAATTTCAGCAAAACAATTGTATTGTAAAAGAAATAGAGTGGGGACATTTTGCAAGCCTTTCAAAGGTATCAGTTCTCAGGTGTTATCATGAGAGTTCAGTGCTTGAAAGCTTTGTGCATCCACCATGGCCCCTGACACTGAGAGAAGCCAGAGCCTAAATAGGTTATGAAAAATAAAAAAAGTGGTTTATTAGGGAGCAAGGAGTAGTACTGTAATTAAAGCATTTTGGGGTATGTAAGGCCCTGGCACAGGGTGCCCAGAGAAGCCGTGTCGGTCTCATCCCTGAGGTGTCCAAGGTGAGGTTGGATGGGGCTTGGAGCAACCTGGAATAGTGGAAGGTGTCCTTGCCCATGGCAGGCGGTGGGATGAGGTGATCTTTAAGGTCCCTCTCAACCCAAAGCATTCTGTGATCCTGTGATTCTATCCTACGTAGTTTGATCATTATGAAAACCTTGAATTTCGGTTTGGGAGGTGCGGAACTGACAACAGGGAAAAGATTTGTAGAAGTTTAGGCTTGATATTCTTGGAGGTCTTTTTCAACATAATGAATTCCGTGGTTCAGTTTTCACCAGGAGGGATGTGTGCTTTCAGAAAAGGTCAGTACAGAAGAAATATCCATCCCTGGAGGGCTGCAAGGTCCAGCTAAATAAAAGAACTAATCTAACACTGGCCAGGTCTTCTTAGGAGATGTTACAGGAGCTCATGCTTCAAATGCAGCTGAAACATTTCCTTTGTTTTCAGAGGTGAAGGAGGTCTGTCCCTCCACTGAGGTGACTGAATTACCGCGTTGAGATGTCACCCAGAGAGCAGGCCCTCCACGGGATTCCCTCCAGCTTTATTCTTCCCATTTGTCAGCCACTTCTCACTTTTGTTATTTTAAGCGGAGAGCTGGGAACTGCACAGCATAATCAGTGATCTTTAGCCTGTCAGCAGCAAACAAGGGCTCTGAAATCCTCGGGAAGCCTCTTTTGAAAGCCATGATTATGCACTGACCTCCTCATTTATTGCATGTGCCCTAATTCTTGGCAGTTTCTCCAAGTTTGTCAGGAAATCCATGATAATTTGCATTGAGAAACTCTTTCTCACAGCAGAGCTCACAGAGGGTGCCGCCTGTGCTGGGTTTAGGACTGACCCACGGTGTATTTGCTGCATAGATCTCACAGTGCTGCACCATCCTGGGATGTTTAGTGGGAATATTCAGTGATGTGGCAATTTCTAGGGCAGGTTTTAGGGGCTGCATTATACAGAGTACGGACTCATGGAGTGTCACCCCCTCCTGCCTCCAATTTCTCTTCAGCTACATGTGGGGAAACAGCTACATGTTTCCTTTTTTCGTTTTTTCCCTCTTTTTCCTTTCTTTCCTTTTTTTCCCCCATTCTGTGGGCTAATCAGAAACTCGGCAACCACTCACGCATTGGTTTTTCTGCAGCATACTCAGATTCCATGCAAACATTGAACCTTGTTTTTTTAATGGTGCTGTTGGTTACTGTAAATGGTGTTTAGTGCTGTTGCACTCCCTACTCCCCATTAGAATAAGGAAAAATGGCCTGTTTTCTCCCTGTCCATTCCACCACTGGAACATGTTGCAGTTTCCCCGTGCTGGTGGCCAGATTATTAGCAAGTTCTTAAACAGACCATATTTGCCCCAGGATTACCCAAATTTCTGAAAGGGAAAAAGAGACGTTGCCGCACGGGACTGTGCTACAGAGGATCAGAGAACCATTAAAGTTGGAAAAGGCCTCCAATACCATCGAGTCCAGTCATTAACCCAGCACTGCCATGTCAATTCCTGTCCCTTCCAGTGGCAGCGGAACTCGCTGGCTCTTTATAAGGAAACTGGAAGAGAGGATGAGTGTGGAGTGGGAGGAGGCAGCAGTGCAAAGACCAGTGATCCTTAGGAAAACTGTCCCTTTCCTGAGGCTTGGCTCCAGGTGGAAGCCCCCAGCAGCTTCCACAGGGGTTCCTGCTGGTTTGGTCTCTGTTAGAAGAAGAACCATGACTTGCTAGAGAAGGTCTTCCCTTCTGCTCCTCACAACATGACAGCCACCAGAAACACCTGATTATCCATAAAAACGGAGAGCCTGTAGCTCCATGGAGCTACTCCATCTGGATAAACTTCCAAAAAGCTCCTGCACCCTCTAAATGCCATCATCCACTCTGTTCCTGCTGGGATCACCGTGTTATCATCCAGGAAAAGTTTCATACACATGTCCAAACAAAGCAAAAAATTCCTGCTCTAACAACCTGCCACCAAAAAAAAACAGGTTTTCCTGGAGTCCTTCTCTTCGTTTTATCCTGTCTGGGAGGAGAGGCACTGATGGCACACACGACTGGGAATAAAGTTGTATTTTTATGAAGCAAAGTGCCTTTGAGTTTTTTGAAGCATCACGCGTGTTCCGCAAGTTGTCAGTGAGCCCCTGCATGTTGATTTCAAGACTGGAGGGTGTTTGGTGGTTTTTGAAAGCAAATCACTGCTCACATTCCATTCTTTCACCCATTCCCAGTTTTGCACTGCCAAGCCTTTTACAGCTTATAAAGAAGTTGCCAAAGTACCCTTGGGGATTTCAAGTCCATGGTCTAGAGCTATCAGTTTGCTCTGCCATCGTTGATATTTTCCTCACCAGAATCTGGGATCAGGTTCATGAATTTGTTATCACACACCTACAAGATTAGGGAGACCTATGTCTCCTTCTGAATTCCCCACTCCACTTCCCCGTGTCTGTTGGATTAATGAAATGAATAGCGTTTTATGGATGAATTATCAGATCCAACAATCTGGGAGCAAAGAGGGAATGAAAAAATAACAGATTAGTCAGGCAGTGATCTTGGGCAAGGCAAATATTCATCTAACTTTCCCTTTATTGCAGATACATGGTAACAAGTTAATAAGAGACGCAGCAGAAAGTGGGTAACGGCCATCACACTGCTGGCACGAATTTTATAGGAGTATAAAATATATGGATTGCAAATATTTTTTAAGTTATAGTGAGCTGTACTGGAAAACACGGAAAAAGGCCTTGTGGAACTTAAATATTAGGAGTCAGTGCCACTTTTGTCTTGCCTCTGCAGCTGCCAGAACTACTCTCTTCATTGGCTGGTGCAGGACTTTTTCCCTCTCTTCCCTAAAGGTGAAGCTCACACCTCCAGGAGTCACAGCCCAAAACACAAGATGGGTGTTGGGAGACTTTACTGAATTTTGAGAGATAACCATCTAGACCACAGCACCTGGACATCCCTCCTGCCACCTGGGGCCAGAATCTGAGAGCCCAGACCCCAGATGTGAAACACATGTGAGGATTTCTGCAAGAAACACTTGGGTTTTCACCTAGAGGAAGGCAAAAAAGCACTATTTTATTGCACAGCACTGGAGAACACAGTCTGATGCATTTTCTTTATCATCTTTGCTCTGAATTTAAGGCAGGGAGGAAGATGGGCTTGGTGTCACTTGAATTCTCCTCTGTTTCTAAGCACTCCAGGCACTGATGAGACTTAATTATCTCCTGAACAATTTTAGTAAAAAAAAAAAAAAATTAAAGCAACTAAACCTAATAAAATATTAATAACAGGTTTTTCCTCCTAGGCTGGGGCTGACCTTTTGCTGACATCAGTTAATGTCTCGCTGATATTGAAATACCAGGTGAGTCTCATCCCTTTGAAGCCGAGTGTTGCTGGCGCTGCCTCGTGGGCAATGCCAGCCTAAGTGGAGCAGTGAGGAGAGACTCTTGCTAACCCTTAATTATGGGATCTCCCTTTGGCAAAAAACTGTCTGAAACACAATCCAGCTTCACGAGACACGCTGCAACTTTGATCTGTTTGCAGGTGGTCATTTGCATCCGAAATGTCCGTGGTGGATTTTATTCCTCTCTCTTCTCCCCTCTCCCGTGTGCCCCGCTCTTGCCTTGCTGAGAGCAGCACTGACAACTCCGACCACTTGAAAATCAGGGTTCAGGTCTCAGGAGAATGAGCAGAGAGGCTGGGAAATCATGATATTGCTAAAAATAGGGAAAACGGGGGTTTTTGCTCGCGATGTGTGAGGCCTGGCAGGATGGAGTTGACTAATGGGCGCTCATCTGCATGGAGAGGCACAAAGCTCGGCTTTTAATCACAATCGTCTCCTCTCCTCTGCTGCAGTTTGCTTTTCTGACCAGTTCTGCCTCCTGCCAGGGGCTGTGCAGGAGCAGGAAACTCCTGATCACAGAACGACACTTCAGTGAGGCACGGGCCGGCTCAGGACAGCTCCTCAGCCATGTGGGCCCTTCTGAATCGCTGCCTGACCACCAGGTCTGGCCAGTCCCTAGAAAGCCCAGAGTGAAGTAGCAGAGGTGACTCATGACCAAAATTTCCAGAGAGGCTCTGTCCCCTGGTCCATATCTGGTCAGTCCTGCTCCGCTGAGGGACACCGAGGTCCCTGTGAGATGTTGTCACCTGTAGGTGAGAAGCAGTCGCTGCCTTTGGCCCTCTAAGAAAGCTGAAAGGGCAGTGGAGCTGGGGAAGGGTCTGGTGCCCCAGGAATGGCTGAAGAAGATGGGAAAGCGGCTCAGCCTGGAGAAAGCGAGGCTCTGGAGGGACTTTCTGGCTCTGCACAACTCCCTGACAAAAGGGGCAGACAGGTGAGTGTTGGGCTCTTTTCCAGGCAACCAGCAGCAGGACCTCAAGTTGTGCCAGGGGAGGTTCAGGCTGGACATGAGGAAGAATTTCTTCACTGAAAGGGTTGGCAGACATTGGAAGGGGCTGCCCAGGGAGGTGGTGGAGTCCCCATCCCTGGAGGTGTCCAAGGACCTACTGGATACGGCACTCAGTGCCCTGGGCTGGGGACACGCTGGGGATAGGGCACAGCTTGGACTCAATCCTGGAGGTGCAGCTGAGGGGTCTCTCCCATCTAAAATTCTCAGTGTGCAAGCTCGCAGGGCCAGGAAGACCGCTCAGCCTTGCAGGACTTGTCCTGGTGCGTCCTGGCAGGTACCCAGGGAGAGCTGGGCAGTGGGAGCAGAGCTGCTGTGATGAGAAAGGGCCCAGCTCTGGCCAGGTGAGCACACTGTTGCCAGAGAGGTGCAAATCCCATCTCCCAGCAGGGAGGGGTCTCCATGACTTATGATTCTATGAAAACTTGGGTTCATGGGCCCAGGAAGACCCAGGGCTGGGCATGGCCAGGCTCTGTCTGGCCCTTGGGGGCTGCGGCTGGTGCCAGGGCAGGACCCAAATCTCTGACAGAGTCAGGGAACTGTTTTCAGTGATTCTTTTACCAAGTGCAGAGGGTTGCAGCACAGGAAAAGAACATTGCACAAATTATCCACAAACAACCCCTGTGCTCCAAAACCTCCAGCAGTTGCTGAGAACAAATCTTTGATGGCCTCAGGAGTAAGACACAGATGTCACGGGCGGACGGCAGCAGTGCTGCTGGGACTTTTCTCTCATCTCTGCCACCAGGGCCAGCCCAGATAGCAGCCAGCTCTCCCAATGGTCCCAGCCAGCTGTAAGGCTGAGGGAACACTGACAGACGTGCTACAAGAATTTTGCAAGTCCAGTCATCTCCTGGCTGAACAGGACACTTGGAAGATTTTATCAAGGTTTTTCCAGGTCAGGGGCAGAAGAGTTAAAGGCAGTGCTGGTACAGCCTCAGGCATTTGCAGTTCCCAGGTGGGTCAGGTGTGGCTTCCTGCTGCCCATGGCTATTGTACAGCTGGTAGCCAGGTGTTCTCCAGCATCTTCAACACCTGTGACAGTGAAAATAGCTGAGACAACACTCCCTGGGCACCCCTCCCACCTCAGACCCTGCCTGTGACTCTTCCCAGCCCATCTCCTGTATCATTTGGAAGGTGGGATGGATCCCCTGACAACCCAAATCCTCCATTCTGTCACTCTCAGAAACCTGGAGACATCACTAAACAGTGGGTCGGTAACAAGAGCTGAAATAGCAAACAAGCAAGAAAAAAATCAAACAAAAAGAAGCGAATTCAAACAGATATTGTCTGTGCTGCTTCAGAAGAGCACTGTCTGGAGTGCAATTCTGTCACCATGCATCCAAAGAAGGGAGGTGAAACATGGTCACAAAGGGACATTTAATCCTGGCACAAAATCTCGTGTCTGAGCCTGGCTTTCCACCTTCAGTAAAAGTGGCCTCACACGGTTTCTTGTGTAGGTTTTCATTTCTCTTATGCTTTTAAGGAGTGCAAAACCGACCCTTTGTCTTGTGCCGTCAGCTTTGATCTTCTCAGGGCTCATTAATGGAGCAGGGCTGGGGGCATTCCTTGGATATCTGCCCTGGGGGCTCTGGAGAAGAGAACGGCCAAGAGCAATACCAGGGGTTTAAGCCCTCTCTGCCTTAAAAAACCTGGGGAAAAAAAATCCCTGTCTCCTTCTGGCCCTGGGGCAGCTCCGGAGATGAACAAATCCTAGGGCACAGCTGTGGGATGTCTCTCTGCCCTGTTCTGCCTCTCTGCCGTGCTGGGCTCTGGCTTTTGTAGCTCACAGAGAGACTTAGGTTAAAATGAACCTTTGGAGATCTCTGACCCAAAATTGAGCTGAAAAAGGATCGGGTAGGTCTGGCTTACGTGCGTCTTATTTTAAAGTCTCTCCCTACTGAGCCCTCGCTCTAATATTTGATTGATCTCACGGGAAAATAGTCCTGGTGTATGAAACCTTGTGCCTGTGGTTTAAATGTTGCTGAGGAACAACAGGTGATGAGCAATGCATAGAAAGAGAGCCAGGCTGTGCCTGATGTGTTGCAGGCATGTCTGGAGGGGTCTGGCAGGGTTCGATGGTCACCATTAATCCTCCCTGGCTGCCATCCCTGAGTACATTGTGCAGAGGCAGCTGCCGGCAGCAGCAGGAGGCAGATTCTTCCTGCCCAGTCAACCAATAACCCCCAGCAGGTCAAATCCTCCAAGCCCTAGCTGGGCCAGCTCACCAGTGTGAGCAGAGGAGGAGCTGCAGGATCCGGAGTTCCTGCCACCGCAGGGACAGCAGGGGCAGCTGCTCAGCCATTCACAGCCACCCCTGCTCCGCATATGTCCTCTGCAAGCACAGAGCCTCACCCCAGCCTGCCTCAGCTGCCTGTCCCTTTTTCACCTTTCCCCCACCTTGATCTGTCCCTCTGCTCTGTGGGACACCTGCCCTGGCCTGGCCATGGCAGGGCACACCTGAGACAGGTGGGAGAGGCTGCAGGAAAAAACCTCAGGTTCTGGGGAGGTGCTGGAGCCTCCAGCCTTGCTATCCCCACTGCCACAGCACCTGCAGTCACAGCCTGCCCTCCCCATCATCCCCCCCCAGCAAACCAACCCCAGCCAAGTCCTTCTTCCCAGTGTGTTCTGCTGCAGCTCCCAGCCCTGCTTGGGTCACTCTGCTGGAACAACACGGCCTGGAAACAATTCCTGAGCTGTTTGGTACTGGTGGGCTCCTCTCAGGGTGAGGGGGGGGCCTGGCAGCTGCCTGCCCCAGGGCTGGGTGTGCCGTGTAGCAGAGGGACCAGACACCCTGAGCTGGCTCAGAACTGTCCCTCCGTGTCATCCAGACCTGTTCCAGAACTGCAGATCCTAAAGAAATACGAGGCAGTGCTGGATGTCTCATCTAATAAAACATCTGACAGGTACCTTCCTACAACTTCCACTTGACGTTATCCATAATGCAAGGTTGTGTTCCCTGAGATCCCGGGAGCAGCACGTCCATCCTGCACGATCACTCTGTCCTGATGGGCTGGTAAGTGAATTATGGAGGAGACATTACCCCGGGAAGAGTTGACCTTGTCCTTAACCTCATCACATTCTTCAATTAATGCCCCACAGGACAAATTATTTCTATTAATCCGCAGAGGCCTCTAAGCAGATGAACTGGGATTTCTGCCTTTCTCCCTAAACCCACTTCTTCCTTCCCCTCCCTAATGAACCTTCTCTTGCAAACAATAGTTAAAGGTTTGGCACTGTTTGAAAGCAAAAATAAGCAGAATTGCACTTACAGCCTGGTTGACTCCTAAACCCTGCTGTGAGGGGGAAAGATTCTGAAAGCTGATATGTATTTTATTTTCCTGTCCCCAACAGGCTCTGCAGCTTTTCTTCACATGGCTGGTGCTGCAAAAGCCAACCTTTGTAGGAGGAAGAGTCACTTCCAGATCAGCTCGAATTTGCTCACTCCAACTGTACGTCAAGCAACAGGCTCTGCTGAACATGAGTGAAGATGAAAAGGATGGTTCTGTAAAGATTTTGGGGAGGAAAAGTTCATGATCCATGTTTTGGGGACTTCCCAGTGAAATTTTCTCCAGGGAAATGCCCTGTGATCCCCTTTCAGTGCAGGAGAACATCTGAGCATGGCTGTGTCCACGTGGTTTCTCTGGAGCATGTGGAGGTAGCTTGGGATCTTGTCCAAAAGATCCCAAATTACCAGGATAAGGGGTTGTGCTGGAGGGTCCTGGAGAGCCTGAGGGAGCCAAGCTGGAGGTGAAAAACTTTGAGTGCACAAGGGAAAGGTTTCAGGGGTGAGAAACAGGCTACAGGAGCTTGTCATGGTGCCAAGAACAGACAGCCCCATGCTGCCTCCTGAGAACTTCCTACCTCTCCCAAAGCTTCGGAAGACCATCCTGGGCTCTTCCCAGAGCATTCCTGCAGGGACAGCCCACTCTGGGAATGCTGTTTCTATCTGGCTTGCTGCTGGCACCTGAGCAGTGTCAGGAGTGCCGTCAGACAGGCAACAAGAATAAACGGCTTTGGGAACAGCATGAACGGCTTTGGGTGCTTGGTCAGACTGAGCTTGACCCTCAAAAAACAGCAGAGGGAACCCGAACTTCAAATGGAGCCCTCTGACCACTGGTTTGTAGCCAAGGAAGTCCCTGCATTGTGCCTTGTCTCCTAAATCATCCTTCAGACAGCTGGCCCTTGGGAAAAGAGGGGTGCTTGGACATGGCGCGTGCAGCTGAGACCTCCTGGGCTGCACTTCCTAGTCCAGGTGCAGCATTCAGGGGATGGTTTAAGGATTTTTTCAAAAACGTTGCCTGACTGGCATCATCGGTAACACTCTGAGCACTTGTCCACTTTGCAACCTCAGTGTTCTGGTTTATATTTTATTTTATTTTATTTTATTTTATTTTATTTTATTTTATTTTATTTTATTTTATTTTATTTTATTTTATTTTATTTTATATTTGTTAGACAGCTGTGAGTACTGTCAGTATCTGGGACGTGCCCATGGTAATAAGGGAGACCATTTCTTATGGCATAATAACCATAATTAGGGATGGGATTTTTCAAAAGCAATCAGGGAAGTCAATGAGAGTCAATAAGTGGGTACCTCATTTCCTCGAGGTGCTTTTGCAAATCCTACCCTAAAACATTGATATTTCATGCGGCCACATCTAAGTCTGTGTGGGAGAAGCCTCAAATTCTTTTTCAAAAGTGCTGTGCATATTGCAATTGAAACAGATTAATATGAATCTCTGTGGCAGCTTAACCTTTTATCCTCCTTATTTCAAAAACCACCGGGTATTTCAGTCACAAGCAACTGCATCTTGCAGTTAATAAGGGGCCAGATCCAGCCATGTCCCTGGCACGGCTGCCCTGGCTGGAGCAGAACCACCCTGATCCGCCTCAGCCAAGGGATCAGAGGCTAAGGATAAGAAGCAGCCAGAGTCACATTATCAAGCTGCAAATATATGCAGAGAAGCGTGTGTTATCCAGTGCTCAGCATACTTAATGTCTCTGCAGGCAACCAGCATCCAGCCTGGAGACAGGGCACACATTCCTGACATTCCTGGGGTGATCAATGGTGGAGCAGCTTCACCTGAGGGGTTAGGGTCCTCTCCGCGGTGTGAAATTCCCAGACAGGGGTGGAAATCCACTGAAAGGAGACCCTCTAGAGCAAACAAACGGTGTGCTGAGTGCAGGGATCAGGAGGGGAACCCGGCTTTGAGTGAAAGAGGAGTTTAGAGCTGATTATCAAGACAGGCTCACCGTGGGAGCTGGATGTACCTGCTGGGTGTAAATCCTGCCATTGCCCAAAGGCAGCCGGGTAGCCCAACTTCCCGGCACGCAAGTGGATTTTTCCTCTCCTCTGCAGTCACTCGTGCTTGCTGATCACGTGCCCCACTTCATTTGATGTCTTTGATCAAACTCAGAGTCCCAAAAGAAGCCTCGTGCAGAAGAGCCACATCTCACCTGGTGTCACGCCAGAGCTGGGACACCCGGCCCCGTTCATTTGCTCTCTGTTGAAGCTCAAGGAATGGTTTGGGAAGGTTCACAACTGACTCTCCCCAGCTTCATCAGTGAACCCCCATCTTGCACCAGAACCTCCGCCCAAATCCCTTTCCTATCAATATTTGTGAGGGTTTGACTCTGTCCCACCGCTGAAAGCGAAGACTCGTAACAAGCATGTGCCACACGACACATCAGCAAAGAGGAGGAGGTGGGAAAACGAGAAGGAGAAAGAGATATTTTGGCTGATTAACGAACACTGGGTGACAATTAATTTCCATTTGAATGCTGACAGACTTCCAGCTGCTGGCAGCGATAACCTCTGCATTCCAGAGGGCAGCGGCTCATCAGATGCTCCTCAGGTACTCCGATCTGGATTTATGCAGCAGGCAGTAATCCAGCTCGAAATGGAAGTGAAACAGGGTGGAAAGTAAATCACTGACTTGCCCTGAGTAAATAGAAACTCTGTGTTATGGCTGGCACGTGAAAATGGAGAGGGCAGGTGTACAAGGGGATGCCTCATCCCTGGGGCTGAGGTGCCGGAGCAGAGCAGAGTGACCCATCGGAGAGGGAGGGAGGGAGGGAGGGAGGGGTGGCAGCAGGATCTCCTGGCATTGCTGCAGGCCCCCGGGCACAGCTCCCTGAGGGGTTCCAGCCCCTCTCACGAGTGGTGGGAGCATGGCCAGGTGTTGTGGGACTGTGCGGGCTGGGCCACCCCAGAGCCGCAGTGAGCCACTGTCCTGTCCCTGCTGGTGGCCCCTGCCAGGGCAACCCTCCAGAACAGGGCAGGCACAGGGTGATGCTGCACCGAAACAATTCCGTGGCTCACCCTGCAGCAGGATCAGTCCTCCCGGGCAGTCACTCATTCCCAGGCTCCAGGAAAAGCGAACTGTTCCCATCATCACCTCGTGTTCAGCTGAGCACCTCCCGAGGCACTGGAGCAACCATCAACCTTGGAGCTGAACCCTCTGGTGACCCTGGTGTGGGTCAGCTTTGCCCCTTTCCTTGCCTGGCCTTCCCTGCACAGCCAAGCTCGACCAAGCCTTAGCGTGTCCAAAGACCTTCTGGATCAAACTTGCCAACTGCAGCTCCCCTCTCATGCCAAACCTTCCTCTTCCCCATGTCCCACCAAATTCTGCACACCTCTGCGCCAGCTGCCTGGCCCTGGATTCCTTGCAAGGTCCATCCCTCTACTTCCTCCTCCTCCAGGTGTGTTCTTTCAGGCATCCCAAACACTCTGAGCCTGGCTACAGCCTCCTGACGAGGCTCCTGCTGCCACCAGCCCCAGGTTAAAGCCACCAGGACCGTGGGGACAGACAGGTCCTATTGAACACCACCCATGTATTCCATTGCTCTGCAGCACAGACCTGGATAGGGCAACTGCAGCAGAAAAAGCCTCGACAGCACCTACTGAGAGGGAGAAAAGGCGAAAAAGCGCGTCCTGGACTGTGCAGGGCCAGAGATTGAATGTGTTGGTGACCCCCCTCATGCAAACACCATGAGAGGCAGCAGAGAGTCAGGTGTGACCTGAGTTAAGCCTCAGCAATCTTGCAGGAAAATGAGACAGACCTTTCCTCTGCTTTTGCATCAAGCTGAGCTCTGGGTCATGATTACTTCAGCAAGAGGGAGAACAGACCTGGGCCAAGAGCTGCAGTTTGGCCTCCCCGTCTCCTTCTGGTTTTGTCATTCTTTGAAATATTTGGGAGGGGTGAGAACAGTTCCCATTAAATATATCACTGGCTTTTCCTCTTGGTATTTATGATTTAATAATTCCTCAATCTGTCACAATCACTATTGAAAGAGTGTGGCTGGGTGGAATAGAATAATTTGAAAGGGAATGCTGGAGAGCAGGAACAGCCTGAGCTCTTTTCAGCAGATGCAAAAGTGCATAATATTTAAGGAGGTGTTCATAAATCAGTACACCCTTAAATTAAGCAAAACATTTTGCTAAGAAAGGATCAATTAGCAATTCATGGCACAAGGCCTGGCCTATTATCAAAGAGCTTGTACATGATAAAGCACAATTGCTTGTGTGTCTTTCAAGCTAATTATCAGTAACTTGTTTGAGTTGTCTTTCAAAGCTCCGTGTGAAGAGATGAGATAAAGATCTACATGAGCAAGGGGGGCTGGTGGTTTGCCTTTCCCTCCAATTTCTTTGCTATCTGTAGTAATTGCCAGGAGTGGAAAGGAGCTCGTGGATGGTTTGAAGCCCTGGGATGGAGGGGCAGGGCATGGAAGGTAACTCCAGTCCAGCAACGGAAAGAGGGGATGAGGCTCATCTCATAACTTCACTCATTCATTTTAATGTCTCGTTTTCTTGTCTTTGCAGCCAGGACAGCAACACTGCTGGCCTGATGGGGGTTTGCTGAGGGGTGTCAGGAAAATTAATCCACAAACACCAGAGGTTTATGTCCAAAAAGGAGACAGAGGAGTCCTGTTACTTTATTCGAATAAAGGGAGAGGCCATGGGGCATTCACCTGGGGTCTCTCAAATTGTTAGAGGACGCAGCCTCCTTTTTATCCTGATTTCCCGGCCGCATTTCCCTCTCTCTTTCCCCACTGGCTGAGCTACTTGAGAGGTACAGACTTCCCGAATCGCTTAATACAGACCCCCTTCTAATGCATACCCCCCTCTTTTTCTTTTCCTAAGGACTTTATGGTTCTTCCCATTGCTTCTTTTGACTCTCAGTATCTATCTTTACCTACCAGCAGACCCACAGTCAGTTTGTAAAGACAAATTCCTCTCGCTCGTTTTGGGGGAACAGCTGACGTGTGAGGTGTTTGGTACCGGAGATGAGGCAGGGCGGGACCACAGGACGGTCCCTACTATGGGTCAGTAGGTGGGAGACAGTGAGTAGTGACTGAGACTCTGGGGGTTCTCAGTGTGGGTCCCCAGCCTGCAGAGCCCAAAGCACAGCAGCGGCTCACTCTTGGGCTGAAGGAAGGGAGAAAGCTGCCTGTTCCATCAGAAATCCATAGAAATGGCAAAGGGAGCTCAGATCCTGTCTTGGAGTGAGGAACACTGCTGCAAAACCTATAAATTTCTGTGTCTCTTGGGCACGTGCCAGCTCAAAAGCTTAAACACACCATGCTGGCACAAGTGACAGGATTATGAGCAGTTTCAATCCGATGCAGATGGTCTTCCCATTTGCTTCCTTGTTTAAACAGCAATTTGGCAAGTTTGTCATTCATAAAGCTTTTATAGCGCTCCATCCGCTTCTCCCCGGCGGCACGCGGGAACTGCCGGGATGTTTGTGGCTGCCTGGAACACACATTAGTCTTTAATGAGGTTGTATTGGAATTGTCTCCCTCGGCCAGAGGAGCCTTGGGATTTCCACTCTATAGAACAGATTTCATTTAAAAACTCACTCAGCCACCAGCTCTGCCAAGCCAGGTGTCACAGCCACCCCACGGCGGCTGCAGGGGAGGAAGGAGTGCCTTGGGATGTGCCAGGGGCTGAGGAAAAGCCACAGTTTGCAGTTCAGATCCAAGGGGGAGGTGGGTAGAGGCAGGGCCAGGAGGCTGCTCTGCAATGAGCCTGAAGGGAAGGAGTGGTTGGAAAGTGTCACCATTCGTGGTGGTCAGGGATCTGGATCATCTCTCCAGGGTGCTGGGAGAGATGGGGTATCCAGCCGGGAGAAGAGAAGGGTCCAGAGCCCCTTCTCAGAGCCCCTTCCAGTACCTAAAGGAACTCCAGGACAGCTGGAGAGGGACTTTGGACAAGGGAGGGACAGGACACAGGGAATGGCTTCCCACTGCCAGAGGGCAGGGCTAGATGGGATATTGGAAAGGAATTGGTCCCTGTGAGGGCAGTGAGGCCTTGGCACAGGGCGCCCAGAGAAGCTGTGGCTGCCCCTGGATCCCTGGCAGTGTCCAAGTCTCAGCTGGACAGGGCTTGGAGCACCCTGGGATAGTGGAAGATGTCCCTGCCCAGGGCAGGGGTGGCACTGGATGGGCTTTAAAGTCCCTTCCAGCCCAAACCATTTCGGGATTCTGTGATTTGAGGAGAGGCTGAGAAACCAGATCTGGGCATGATGTGGCCCAGCTTCACGAATCTTGGATAAACTGCCCTTTAATGAACCAGGCAGATGGACTGTAGGAGTAGAAAGGGCTTTGTTTGCCCACAAGTATCCAAGCAAAGCACAATGGAAGTTTAATCAATTAACAGCTTCCATGTGGTTTCGTGAGTGTAAAACAAAGAGGCATCATGGCTTGCATTGGCATGAGCTGCTCACATCTTCAGACAAGCAAATATTTAGCCAATAATTCAGAATTTTTTTGGCAACAAAATGCATCTTTGTTCTTCATCTCTTTACTTGTGGTTTAATTGTGGCTAAGACAGAGCAGGGTATCAGATGTTAACTCAACCTCGTCTCTAAAGGGATATCCAGCGTCTTTGCAGGAGCTGAGGAGAGAGCTGGAGGTGCTCTCAGGTTCCTGGGCAGTGATTAATTGGTGTGTAATTATCCCCCCTAGTGCTCATACACACTCATGGTCCTTACTGCTGAGCAAGGACCTGCTGCCACAGTCAGGTTTATGGACAAGGACTCATTTCCAGAGGAAGCCCACCCTGTTCCACTACAGATCAGGGTTATCTACAGGCTTCACTCCATGATAAAAATGGCAAATTTTAACCCTTTTCTTCTCTGAATGCACTTATTTGAAAATCAAAGGAGCAGGGCTGGGAGGCAGCTGGAGGTCACACAGCTGGGGACAGGAACAGACTGAACTGGCTGTGGGACCTCTGACAACTCATTTACCTTTCCTTACTCTGGTCCCACAATCTGTTGTGAGACAACAAAACAGCCCAGCCAGGAGTGGGGTGGGAGGCCTAAGAGCAATTAGCTAATGACACTCCGGTGATGAGGGCTGAGGTTCACTGAGCGGGGATGGCGGCATTAATCCGGGGTCATGGAAGGGTGACTTGAGCCAAGCTTCCACTCTGGACTCCAGATCAACTTCTTAGGGAAGGTAGCAACAGGCAGGACCTGGGCAGGCTTTGCAAGGAGATCAGAACTGCTGTGAGTGGCCAAAGTTCCTCTGGTGGCCCGGTGGGTCCATCCGCGGCCACCACCAGAGGAAGGACATGAGGCCGAGGGTGGAACACACTGTACTCCCAACCAGTTTCAGGCCAGGGTCTGCCTGAACTGGGGCTGGGGAAGCTCCTGGGCCAGCTGTGCAGGAGGCAATTCCCTTCTGACCAGCCTGAGAGCTGGGACAAGGGGTTTGTGGTGTCCTGTTCTGGGGGGCAGATGTCCCAGGCAGGGGGTGCAGATCTATGGGGTAGCCCTGAGAGATGGGCGCAGTTTGCCAGGGTCACTGGTTGTAACTTGGGAGCAGCAGCTCTGCCCTGGGTGGTTTCTGCACTGAGAGGATAAAAAGAATTGGGAAAGCAACTTTTTCCCCCGCATACAAAGCTCCTCCTGAATTCCTGTCAAGGCTCTGGGGTGCTGTTGCCATACAAATGCCTCTCTTTCTCTGCTCTGTCTATGTGCAGCTCCCAGGGAATGCATTATCAGGACGATGAATTGTGACATATTTCTGCAATACCGTCCTCTGTATCCTATTCCAGAGCATCTCCCTGACAATGGATTTCGCTCACATGCAGCTCCTGTTATTAGTGCCGTGTGCCCTTCCCAGAGACGTCTCAGGAGTGATGGCTTTGAAAAGCAGTGACAACCTCTGGGTTATCAAAGGGGACAAGAGGTTATGCAGGAGTCTGAATGGATTTCAGTTGGAGACAGGGTTGAAAGCACCACACGTCTCCGTTATCGGGAAGACACAGCCCCAGAATTCAGGCTTGGTCTGGGCACTTGCAATTTGTTTATCTTTTTTTTAAACATGCTATTTCTTCTCTGTCATTTACTCTGATAGCAAATTTGGTTACGAGGTAGAATTGGTCAGGATCTTTCTGTTTGTCTCTATTTCATATTTGATTTTCTTCCAAATAAAAGGAATCAATTTCATTTTTGAAAGTATCATAGGAAAGTCATGCACACACTAGCTCTGCAAGGAAAGCTGCTACAAACGCCTTGATTGTACTCCTTGATTGTAAGTACAAATAGAGAGCTGATAGGGAACCCTGGAGTGGAAAATATCTTCACTTTCGTGCATTTCTCGTCAAATTTCCCATTAGAACTTAGCTTGGGACATTCACTTGGTGAACAAGTGTGGGCATCAGAGTGTGTTTTTACAAGTGCTTTAAGGCACAGAGAAAAAATAATCTTAAACATCGGTGGAAAATTGGCTTATTGAGCCCAGTGTGGCTGAGAACATGCAGCCCCCTTTGGCTGGAGTTCACCCACAAGACTGAGGCAGGAGGTGGTTTGGTTCTTTGTGCTGACTCCAGCCTTGGCTCCTGTCTTGGAGGGTAAAAGGATGGAATGGTGCCTGTATTTACCATCCACCTCTGCAAGGGCTCTTAAAACTGCTGGGCTCCAGCTTTTCAGGTGGTTGGCAGTACCTGCAGAGGTGTTTGAACTGGGCAGGTGAAGACTTCCTGAAAATAAACACTAAAAAAAGTAGTTACGGAAGTTTAGGGCAGCTGGAAAACCACAGTGTTGATTTTAAAGTTTTTTGCCATTTGAATCTTTTAATTACGAATTTCAAAGGTGATTCTGGAAAAGCAATGACCATTGACCAGTGCAGGTGAGGAGACAGGAAAGAGTTCCTTGGGATAATGTGGAGGGAAGAGGGCACAGACTGCTGAGTGGGAGCACAGGGAGCACGGCACAAACGCTGGACACCATTCCAGCCTTGCTGCATTTTCTCTACAACACCCACAGCCATGAGCTCGTTATTGCTAAGTGAAATCTAAGATGCAAGTGGGGAGAAAATTAAAAATAATTGAAAAAAAGGCATATAAAAGAACAGCTAAGAGCTGAGGGTTCTGAAAATCACCAAGTAACAGGAAACAAAGCAAATACATCCAGGATAAGAGAGGGGAAGCATCTCCAGCGCTCCTCAGGAGAGCCAGGTTCCCTGTCCTGCCCCATCCCAGTGCTGGAACACCTGATGGTTGTCAGTGCTGCCTGTTTGCCCCACGTTAGGGATAATGACTGGGTGAAGAGAGGAGGGATTTATTCATCCTGGAATTCAGTTTCTTGTGCATTACCATGGCAATGCAGGCGAGATTTTGATCACTGCCTGAGACACTTCAGAAGATATTAATACAGCTTTTGCCAAGGAGAGTGCTGAATGACAGCTGTTTGTAAGGCTGATTTGAACCTTCTGCTTTTTAGGCTGGATTAAAAGTCATGCACCCAGAGAAAGTGGAAGAGGGGGGAAAAAAGGAATCTTACTTGGGGCAACTTATGAAAAATGCCTGAAGTTGAGAGAATACATTTAATTCCTACTAAATTGGCATCAACATCTTTGGCTGACTGCGAGGCAAGAAAGTGCAAACTCCCTTGAGGCAGCAAGTTCTAAAATAACCTCCTACTGCAGCACTCTGCTGTCAGAAGTTCTAACTCGTGTTTCTACTCCTCTGTCTCCTGAACGTCTCCTTGCTCACGGAGCTGCTATTTTATCCCTTATTTGTATAAGGTGTGACATAATAAGAACACCAGACTCATGTCTGAGACCCCTCAGGTCAGAAGAAGCACTCACAGCCCTGATTTGTGCTTCTGATGGAATTAATTTTCCCTATTCCTACTCTTTCATAATGATGAGAATGTTAATTATGTCCCTAATGAATGTCTTAAGCCCGAGCAGAGGATGCCCAGCAGCGGCCAGGGGAGGGTGGCAGGAAACCAGGGGAGGTGGCTCCTCTGAGCACAACACTCAAAAGCAAAGGGGCAAAACCTGCTCCCTGCATGGGCAAACTCAGCTCCAGCTGCCTCCTACAAGCTCCGGCGACCACCACGAGCAGCCAAGGGGCTCAAAGGTTCTCACAATCCCAGCTGAGGAAAGTTCCCACCACAAAACAAGGTTTTGTTGCTCTACTTGTTATTCTAGAATAATTAAAGATGGCTCGACCACTGGAGGCAAAACTCCTCTGACGGTGAAATAATGGCTCCTGAAAGGTTTGGAAAGCTCCAGAACAGGCTGAGTCCAGCAATGCAGGTTGACAACAGTGTGGGACAAAATGTCCATCCCCGTGGAGTGTTCCCTTCAGTCAGGAGAGCTCGGGCTGACAGGGCAGCTGTGACAGAGCTTCTGCCAAAAGTCTCAAAATGCTGGGAATTGGAGCCATTTGAAGGAGCTCCTGCTGTGGAAATGTGCTCCCTGTTCCCTGTCAGATCCCATCGCTCGCCACCCCATCTCCTGCTGACACTTTGGGTTCTCCAGGCAGGGCCCCTCATGAGGAGCACACCGGATCTGCAGCCTGGATCTCTCATCTGGAACAAAGCCACAGCCTCTCCAGCCCGTGGCTCAGAGCTGTGACAGTGCCTGAGAGCCAGAGTGACATCCCTCCCGCTCGGATACACATCCCTGTCAGCTCGGGGAACCTTTGGACACCGGGGATCTTTGCACTGCTGATCTGCTGCCTGCAGACTCCCAAGCGTTCTGCAAAAGTGCATTTTGTTCTCCAGATAGTTCTTTTTCCCTACTTAGCACTTTATCCCGACAGGAAATGTTCTGTTAGGCCACCAGCCTAATTAAAAAGTTCTCATGTCGAGGCTGTTCTGAAATCTGCACATTTAGAGCTCGCTGCACATGCAGTACAGGAATGTATGCATATGGATATCTGCAATCATCTTCCTATTTTTGGCTGAGTGAGCATATTTCCTGGGATCAGATTCTGATCCGTGACTAATTAGTGTGCAGGATTAATACTTTTCAAGGGAGTTTAGCTGTGAAAAAACCATGTTTGGCTGCATGTTCAATTTGCTCCAGTTCAGTGCTCCCTGCACTGCCTCGGACCGATCAGGAATTGTGTGGGGGGAAAAAGGTCTCTGTCCATTTGCATCAGTAGTTTTTGGTTTACCAGCACAAGGAGACAGGTGGTTGAATTTAGATTAGTGAATGTTTGTGCGTAGCCAAATCCCTTGGAAAATCTAGGTCAAACTCTGCAGACAACATTTGGGCTGGCTTCTGTTTCCACACACTCCTTGCTCTGCAAGAAATCGATTCTAAGCACCTCAGAAAAGGGAAGTGGCAAAGGAAAGTTCTGCTCAAACAAAAAATAGATGAGTCCCCCAGTCGCCCCCAATCACAGGTATTGAGACTTCCTTAAATATTCCCATTTTGTTCAAATCCCTTGAAATGGAATCCAGCAGTGCCACCACTGTGCTCACTAACACAGCCCTGCAATCTGACACACGTCCTGCTGCTTCCCTTGGAGTTCACACTGGATGTTGAGCTTCCCTGGGGACTGATCTGGTGCCTGGGTACTTATTCCTTCAATTCCAGCTTGCTCCTGCCTTTTATTCTATAGAGAGCCCCTCAGATTTAATTGGTGGGAAAACAAACAGACCTGATGGAGCCGAAGCATCACCTTGTGCTCAAGCACGATCTGAGTCTTTGTCAAAACTCAGACTGAACCATTTTGGTGGGCAAAAAAAACCAAAACTTTCTCTTCTCTTATACCCTGTCACAGTTTGGGGTCTTTGATAAAATGACTGCACCAAATATTTAATTTTGCTAAGACCATCACACACCTCAGCATCATCCCAGCAATTTGTGAAGTGATTTGGCTTGAAAGAAGAAGTTGTTTGAAACAGGAAGATGGTTCTTAGATAGCTCTGGCTTAGGGCAAGTGGGGGATGCCTAGAAGAGAAACAGTGTTCTCCAGCCTTCTCGTTTGTGTGACTCCCTGTTTGTGTGACAGTGATCACTGTCAATCACAGCTAAAATGACTTCAGCTTTACTGTGACAGGACCCTGCTGTCACTGCACTTAGCTCTGAATAATGTAAAGAAAAGAGAGAAACAAAAAAGTAAAGACTGAGCCCACGGAGACAGGGATTGACAAGCTTGGAAAGAGCCACCAGGGTGCAGCGATCCTAGGCAATCATGGCATTGACCACTATTCCCATCAGATCCAGAGGTATTTCCCCTCTACATTCCCACCAGGCTATCAAACATCGTCCAGGAACCTCAGGAGTGTCACTGAAAAGATCAGTGACAGAATTCCCTGAAGCAAAGAGCACTGAGTGCATCTCACCCTGTGTGGAGGCCACAGAGAGCTTCTTGCTGTCTGCACTTCCTGTGTCCCACAGTCCCTGCAAAATGCTGGTAGGGAGCATCTGTCTCAGGTTACAGTGTAAGGTGTACCCACGAGCATGTGTTCCACCAGCAGCTGTTAAACCAGGCGGGGCAGGGCTCTTTGTCTCTTCCATGGCACATCCCTGATAACTCCCTCAGGGGGAGATCTTCTGTTCCTGGGCCACCAAGCCTCACCGCAGGGCTCATAAAATTCCATCATCCCAGTGTGAGATGCTCCGCCCAGGGGGAGGAACCAAGCGTTCCCACCTGGATAGAATCTGAGCTTTGGAACAGCACAGGCAGCCCTGACCTACTGGATTCCCAGAGGAGAAGAGCTCCATGACCACCACTGGACCTTCAGAGGAACACCGGACCCCTCTACGGGATCACCGCTTCAACAGCACCACATCTGTCACTGCAGCAGGGCTGCAGCCACCATTTAATCGGGCTGCTGCCACCGCCCTGCCCGCCAGGGGGTCAGGCTGTACCCTGACTCTGGCAGTGTTTCTGTGCTACTGCATTTATCTTAATTTTCCTATTCAACTGTAGTTCTGACTTGAAGTCTCTCACTGGTTTGCTTTCAAACTAATACAGCAGGAGACTGCAGGACTGGGATGTGTTTGTCCAGTGGTTATTTCTGATGGCACAGGGGATGTTATCTCGCTGAAAGGAGCAGCCTCTATCAGTGAGAGAGGCACTGGTGAACATATCACAGGAGTTCTGAACCCTGGGTTTGCTTGGGCTGTATTCCCATGGAAGCACAGGAAACACATGGCTTTCCAAAGGGAGGAACAGCCAGAAATGAGAGTTCTCAGCACCTGCTTGAAGGTGTCCCTTGCTCGGGTTCACTGGTGCAAAGCTGGTGCATGAAAAGTCACTGAGCGCAGCAGGAGAGCGAAGAGCTGTGGGGAGGGCAGGAGCCAGCAGAGACAAGGAAAGAGCAAAGGGAAGACCTGGTTCTGTGGCACAGGAGAAGGGCTCCTCTCACAGGAATGCCAGCTCTGAAGTGTCCTGAAGGGATGCACTGAGAGACAGCTTAGCCCTCAGCTAGATTACACTCAGGGGTTAATGGTGAGTTTGATTATTGGACTCATATTTTGCAAAAGGAATCTTGCTTCTTCCTTCCCAGCCTGATCCATCCAGGAGGAATCTGAGGTCTGCATGCAGCCACAGACCTGTGACCTCACTGGGGTCAGAGGGACCTGTGGGGTGGCTCCCAGGAGTGATGTGCTGCCAGGGATGGACGCAGGCTGGGTGGAAAGCACAAGGGAAGACAAGGAGAGACAGGGAGAGCATTAGCAGAGCCCTGCTGGTGGCAGAGGGACAGTCTGGCCTCCAGACCAGAGCCACAAAGGTTTGGAAGCTGAGGAAGAGAGAAATCCCTGCAATCACACTGAAATCCCCAGGTGAATTTCCCATGGGTCACACCATCCTGCCTGTACAATGTCTGTCGTTTACATCCAAAAGTTCCCCTCCAAAGCCACTCACAGTGGCCCTGTGCAACCCCTCAAAGAGCCCAAGAAACAAGCATGGAGGCTGCAAACTCAATATTTACTCCAAGGCTGGTCCTTGCCTTCTTTCACCCCCAGATGCAGCAGGGTGGGTGCTGAGGGCAGGGCAGGAGCCTGCAGGGATAACTCACAGACCTCTGGCTTCAAGCCTTTCATTCCTGCAATAAACCCCACACTGGCAATAAATCAGGTAGCAGGCAAATGTGATAGCAAGCAAATAGATGCTGCCAAGTCATTTTAAACTGCAATTGCCGGGGCTTCTTTTCGTAACATTCTGATGTACATATTTGGCCCGTTAGAAAAACAACTTCATTTTCAGCCACAGTTTCTGTAATGGAGCAATTCCCTGCTTCAGTGCAGATCTCTCCGGATAGTTAGAGTGAGAAGCACACGGTGCTTGCCTCGGGGTGGAGGTGGAAACAAGTTGGCAGGGCACAAAAGTCCATTTCTCAGAAGCCTGGCGAGACAGTTCAGCCCCCTCTGAAGGGCAGCAGACGTGAGGGCCAGGAAGCGGAGACAGTAAATGCAGCAGCACCATCAGCCCTGACCTCCTGGAGTGTGGATCCAGGTTTCCGGGAGAGCAGAGCCAGCCCAAGCTGGCAGGGATGGGGCAGAGGGATGCAGGACGTCTCCAGAAGGATTTGATGGCTGCATTCAGCCTGTCAGAACCCCCCAGCACAGACAGCTCTGGGGATAAAGCTCCAAGCACGCTCTGTGGGACCATGGACCTGCCTGTCCTCGGGGCTGTACCAGCGAACAAACTCTCCCCTGGCAGCAAATCTGCTGGGAGAGTCAGGGATGAGCCCTGCCCACTCATTCCTCTTCACAGCGCCTGCAAGGATTGTCCTTCTCACAGCTCAGGGGGCCAAACCCAGACGTGGGGCTGTGGGATGGCCCTTGTGAAGGGGCTGCAGGGCCTGTCTGACCACCTGGAGTGGGTGAACCACAGAATCATGGAATGGCTTGGGTTGGAGGGACCTTAAAGCTCAGCCAGTGCCACCCCCCGCCGTGGGCAGGGACATTTTTCACTATCCCAGCTTGCTCCAAGCCCCGTCCAACCTGGCCTTGGACACTGCCAGGGATCCAGGGGCAGCCACAGCTTCTCTGGGCACCCTGTGCCAGGGCCTCCTCAGCCTCTCAGGGGAGAATGCCTTCCCAACATCCCATCTAACCCTGAGCTCCTTCACCCTAAGTCCATTCCCCCTTGTCCTGTCACTCCATGGCCTTGTCCAACACGTCCAACATGTCAATCCAACCCCTGGAGAGACTCCAGCCCCACTGAGCCCAGGATCCTCCCAGCATCACCACCCACCTCATAAGAGCAACACAGACATAAAAATAGGAGTGGCACCAGAGGCAAAACTGAACTTAAAGGGAAGAACTGAGAGCACGAAATATCCCAGAAGTGATCCCCGGCACAGCCCCTGCGGCTGGGAGCCCCCTCAGTGAAATGCAGCCCTTCCCTTCCAGCCTCTCCAGCGTGGCATTGGGAGATGCTGCTTAACATTTTTCAAGCCTAGGAGAAAGCAAAGAATCATTTGGTTGAAAAATGGCCTTTAGTAAAACATGAAAGATTTTATGAAAAACTATTGGCTTTTTTGAAGTGTTTCCCCCTTTTTGATTTTTTTTGGTGACATCTTCTATCCGTCTTTTTTACTGCAGCCTGCAATGTAAACCAGCCTTTGCTTTCTCTTCTGGAATTATTCTATGTTAAGATACTTTTCCAATCAAAAAACTATCAAAATAATTCATGTACAGAAAATCTGCTGTGGGGAAGAAGCCGCAGTTTGCATTTTCTGGAGGCAGACACATGGAGGACAGGCATGGAATTCTGCTCGTTCCCTCACGGGGCAGAGGAACAGGCTGCTCCCACCCTGCCCCTCCACCTCTGCACAGCCCTACCCAGACCCTCATTCTCCTGCTGCCCATTGCAAACTCACCTTCTGATTTCCCCAGCCAAATTCCCTGCTCTTTCTCTGCTTTAGGAATTCCTGATGCAGGAGCAGGAGCCTGCTCTCCTCCAATTGCTCCCCCCAACCCAAACCCCCCTTTCCCCAGAGCTTTGGGGAAAGCAAAGCCAGTGTCGAGCTGTGAGAGGGGCCGGGAGCTGCAGCACAAAAGGGCTCTTTGTGCTCGTTTCATGGAGCCCTGTGAGCCGAGATTTTGGGAGCAGTATCTGAGCAGAGATTTGAAGAAGTGTTTATGTGATGGTTTTGTTAACAGCACTGAGAACATGCACAGGGCAGCTGATCGATCCCTTTATTGGGCAAAATTTGCTTCCTAGAATTCGGAGCTGGAGAAGGGCTGTGACTGCAATACCAAATTTGCTGGGAGGTGCCTGTGTGGAGAAGCCAGCCCGATCCCACTGCTGAGGCACAGGTGCATCCTGACCCCTTCAGAGTCAGGAGAGGAGCGGGAGAGGAAGAAAACCTAAAGGAGAGCAGCAGGAGAAGGTTTATGGCAGGTGTCTGTGGCATTCTCTGTATGGAGAAAGACCCACCCTGGGAAACCTGTCCCACTGTCCCAGTGACCCTGGGAAAATGTGCATCCCACTGGTGGATCTGCAGTGCTCCAGGGAGATGGGCAAAGCTGGGGCCACAGCAAGCCATCTTCAGGGAGTGGAATGCACACACAACCCTGTCCCACTCTAAAACCTCCTTATAAACTTAGATCAGATGAGAAAACTGAGGTGCAGCTCCTGGTCCAGCAGGTTTGGAATACTGAGTGTCCCCACTGTGCTGGTGCTCAACAGACAGGAGCTGCCCTTGGGTGGGATGAGATTCCTTCTCCTCAGCCTGCTCTGAGGTCCCTGAATAAAAACTGGGAACTGTGGGGGCTGGTGTAATGACACAGACAAGGAGGGAAATGGGGTGTGTGTGGAAGGAAAGGGTGAAGAATCAACAAGACTCTTGGAGCTGAGTCAGCAGCAAGTGCTGGAGGGAAGAGGGGGAGAATCACAGTCAGCCCTTGGAGTTATCCACAGAAACCACAAACCTCCCACTCCTGGAAGTGTTCCAGGCCAGGCTGGATGGGGCTTGGAGCAACCTGGTCTAGTGGAAGGTGCCCCTGCCCATGGAGGGGGTTGGAACTGGGTGATCTTTAAGGTCCTTTCCCACCCAGGCCGTTCTGTACTTCTGTGACCTTCATAGACTCGTAATAAAAACCCCTCAGAATCTGGTGTTTTCTCACCCCACAAAAATCCCTGAGTCTGTGGTTTAGGAGTCTCTTGCCCCCTGCCCCACTCCCCCAGCAGCTCAGCACAGGGTTACACAGCTGGGATCACCCCGTGGACACTGCCCCAGCACACACATGGATCATCCCTCCTGCTGGGTGCTTTAGGGCTGCTTTTCCCCTCCTCCGCAGCTTCTGGCCCCTCACAGAGGAACGTTTCAAGTGCCCCAAAGTGCAGAAAGGGCAGGATCCTGCATCTTCCCTTCCTGCTGGCTCCAAAGCACGTTCCCACACGGCTCAGCCCCAGGCTGCCCCAAGCCCTACTCCACCCTGCACCCGGACAGGGCTAGCCCAGGCTGTGCCTCCCTTCCCAGCAGCTCATCCCTGCTCCATCACCACCTTGCTCCTCAAGACACCCAGTCCCTTGTGCTCCTCTGCTCCGTGGCCAAGGATAAGCTCATTTTGCAGGAGGGATAAGGACATCCCCTCCAAAGTTACCACTCCCCTCCTGGAGCTGCAGCTGGAATTTCTGTGAATTTACACATCTTTCTATTAACTCCTCGATGAGTGAGCATACCAGGATAACGTGGCTGGGGACCTGAAAAAGTGAATAATTTGATAACAGCCTCTCACTGGTACTGCTTCCTCAGCTGTCCTGCATGGAAAACCTCAACAGCACCTCAGAACTCACTCCGTGGGGGCATTTCCTTCATGTCTGGCATTAATAATGCCCCTTATCCCCAGAAGGATTTGCATGTAGCAGAAGCTGATCAGGAACAAACCCTGCCTCCTCCCAGGAACCATCATGTCCATTGGGAGCAGCAGTGGGAGGGGGAATTGATGGTGCTGAGGGGGAATGGATGGTGCTGAGGGGGAATGGATGGTGTTGAGGAGGAATGGATGGTGTTGAGGGGGAATTGATGGTGCTGAGGGGGAATGGATGGTGTTGAGGAGGAACTGATGGTGTTGAGGAGGAATGGATGGTGTTGAGGGGGAATGGATGGTGTTGAGGAGGAATTGATGGTGTCAAGGGCTCACCCCAGCCCATCCCAGCACCTGGAGCAGAGTCAAATGCTCTGGAAGACGATATTTGATTGCCATATTTTCCCTGGAAAGGTGAATATTCAGCATGACTCAACACCTCCCCAGTGGGCCAAAACAATTCCACAGGATAAAGCTGGAAGGGAAGTGGGTGTTTGTGTGTTTAAATGCAGTAGCTGATTTGTTTCCTCCAGCTTCTCTCTGTTCCTCCACAGCAGAGTAAAACACCTAGATAACACTGTAGAAGCAAAATAATTTTTAAAGACGCAAATTCAATTAAAAAATTTAATTTAAGAACATAAAACATCTCACCATGATATTATAGGCTTGCTCTGACTTTACATTTCTTGCACAGTACTTCTAATTTAATCCTTTCAAAGTTAGTTACAACTGTGTTAATTTTTAACTGATCCATTTCAAGGTAAAAATTATTTCTGAGCTTGTAAACATCCTCCAGGCTAGGGGTGGAAAGCCAAGGAACACAAGGCCAAGAATGAAAACTGAACTCATGGGTTTGCTCCTCTCTGCATTTTCAATGTCTGTCCTCCCAACAGCCAAGAGTGAATTAGTGAAAAGTGAAAATAGAAACAAAACTCACTCTGCCTTCTTTAAAACCCTCTTTGTTTAATCTGTAGGAATAAACACCACCATACTTCAGTGCCTCAATAATGGGAATTTACTGAGGACTTACAGTCCTTAAAAATCTGGACGTGACGTATTTCTCTATTTTCCTTGCACTTAAATTTAATTAATTCCTGAGTTTCTGATGCTTATGTCATAGAATCACTGAATGGATTGGGTCGGAAGGGACCTTAAAGCCCATCCAGCTCCAACCCCAAACCTTCCACTAGCCCAGGCTGCTCCAAGCTCCGTCCACCCTGGGGCACTTTCAGGGATGGGGCAGCCCCAGCTTCTCTGGGCAACCTGTGCCAGGGCCTCCCCACTCTCACAGGGAAGGATTTCTTGCAAACACCTAAATCTCCTTTAGTTTAAAACCCTTTCTCCTTGTCCTATCACTGTCCATGTAAGAAGTTCATGGAATCATGGAATGGTTTGAGTTGGAAGGGACCTTAAAGCCCATTTTATTCCAACCTCCAAAGCTGCTCCGTTGCTCCACTCCCTGAGGTGCTTTAACTTCAGTTACACATCTGAGTTTCCATCCTTCTCTTCCCTGGGGTATTTATGCAGAAACAAACTCTGGTTTTTGCCCAGCACTGTCCTGGCCCTGCCAGTTCCCTTTGCACAGATGCTCTGCACCCTTACTCTGATGCCTTATGCACTGCCTGCACTGCAGTTGTCCCAAATGCTTCCCAGATGGGGGTTACATCTTTTAGGGAGGTAACATATTGGAGGAAAAAATGAATTTAGCACCTTTTTTGCTCCTGAAGGAGTCACGCCAACTCTCCTTTGTGGTTTCATGTCCTCACACAGAGGGCAGGCACTCAGCCCTCGCCCTCCTCCTGGTGCAGAGGCGCTTCAGCCTCAGTGTGTTACAAACAATAATTTGTCATTCACCATTCCCCAGCTGTCCCTGGGATGCTGTCACAGGGGAGGCCACACAGCTTTAGTGGCACCTCAGCTGGCATTGTCTGACTCCAGCACAGGCTCAACAGCTTTGCTTTCTCATGAACATCTGGATGGAGACATTTAAAGCCCAGGTGCCAGTGTCCCAAACACAGAGCATCTGAAAGAGCAGCTATCACCATACATCCCCCCTACTTCAGTGTGATTCCACAGGCCACATTCCTAATGTAATTCTGGATAACCTGGAGTGGTTTGCAACAGCAGCAAATGCCTGTTGGGCACTATTTCTTCATTATTCCCTGGAGAGCTCAGTTTGTTTTGTGTCTGGACGACGCCAGGCCCTGAGCCACAGGAGAGGGACATTTCTACAAACCCTGTGGAGGGAAAAGCCAGCAGCTGCCAGGCACTGCAGCAGGAAATGTCACCAGAATGTCCCTGCTGTGCTGCAAACATGAATCTTTCTATCAGATCCACCTCCAGAGCTTACATTCATCCTTCATGGTCACCCTGTGCCCCCCACCACTGTAAAGCAGCAATTACCAGGTTATGAAATATCTGCTCCTCCGGACAAAAGGACACCCGAGCCCTGTGAAGGTTCAGGTCTGTAAAGGGAGCACTGCAGAGCTGCCAGATGAGTGCTGGGGTGTGAAGCACCGTGAGAAAACACCTCAGAGTTGGCTTTCCTCCAGATGTGCTCCTTCGGGGTATTTGTGTTTTGATGATTTTTAATCAGTCAGCACCTGATGAGGTTCCTCCAGTGAAACCAGACGCAGGAACCATGATAGTGTGATGTGGCTCTCTGGAATAATATTGCCTCCTTTTCTCCAGCTGAGCCCCCCAGCACAGAGCTGGGGAAGGCTCTGGAGCACAAGCCTGATGAGGAGTGGCTGAGAGAGCTGTGGGTGTTTAGCACTTCAAAATCAACACTTGAACATTTCCTTGAAAAAAAATAGAATGTTTTTTCCCTATTCCTATTTTTTCTGTGAGAGAAAGCAAGAAACTTTCAGCCACACAGGAAATGTTCTCATTTGGGTCAGGCTGCTATTCTGAATACAGGGCTGCCAGCCCTCTGCAATTATCCTCCCCAGACAATGGGATGGATGTTCCTGTGCATCCAGAAAGGGCAGCTCACTCCAACAGCCCCGACTCATTAGAAGGAAGGAACAGAACCAGGATGTGTCACTGTTGTCTTTCTCCCAATCTGGAAATGAAACTCGAGTTTATTTTAGTAAGGAGGTAATATAAAAGTGGATCTTTATTTGGAGACCTCCAGGGGCAGTTATAGAGAAGGTCCACAAAAGCCCACCCACATGGGGTGAACGCAATTTTTATAGGTTTTAGGAAATTAGCATAACTGATAAAAAGCACCAATGGAATGATGGAATTCCCCCCCAGATCAGGCCCCTTCTCTGGAGCCATCCCCTCGCTACCAGCTTTACTTTGTTTATGAAGATATATCTCCAAGAGCTGTTCTCAGCCTTGGTTCCCAGGAAGAACCAAGACAGGATAGGGGCCTTGTACCCCCTGGGGCTTGGAGCTCTGGAATTTGTTTTGTCTTTCTGCCTAGGGAAAGGCCATGGAAAATTACTGGGAAAACTAGCCACTAATACAATAGGCTACAAAAATATGTGTAAGGAAAAAAAGGAGAAAAGCAAAACTGCATCATCACCAGTACCCCCAGCAGGACTGGCTCACTGGGCCCTGCTCCGCACTGGGCTGTGCTGGGAGGGGCTGATGTCGAAGGAGAGGAGGGAAAATGGCCAATCCCATCTTCACCCCGTGAATACTGGGATCCTGGGCTGTGGGATGGAGTTGCACATGGAGCTCTGCAGTGCTGTGGGGTGTGTGCACGCGTTGCTCCCACAGCCGTGGCCCTGGGTGGGCGCAGGACTCCTGGGTGGGTGCAGGACTCCTGGGTGCCTCACTGAGGACATTTGAGTTCCTTGACTTTTCCTGCCTGTCCAATGGACTGGGTATTTCAGTGTTTCCAGTCTTCCTTGTGCACACAAAGCCCCAAAACACTGCATTTCCCCACACTGACCCATTTCCTGGGAGATCACAGCAGCCATCTGGTCCTGTCCCACTGCGGTGACAGGGAAAGTGCCAGCGGGACAGATGGGCACACCGAGGGACGGTGACTGGGATGTGTGCCTTGGGAGACTCCCTGTGCCCAGAAACATGGGACTGATGGGGCTGACGTTGCAGTTGCCAAGTCTGCCTTAAGAGAGGCCCCTGGAAGATGTGTCCCAGCCCAGGGGGATGGAAATTCCTGTCTATTTTCCACATCTTCAAGGAATACTGCTGTCAGTGGACTTCCCTGGTACATCATTCCCATTCCAACATTCACTGTTATTTACACCCACACAGACACATCACAGAATCCTGGGTGATCCTGAGCTGGGAGGGACCCACAGGATCACCCAGCCCAGCCCCTGGCCCTGCACAGACACCCCAACAACCCCACCCTGGGCATCCCTGGCAGTGGTGCCCAAACGCTCCTGGAGCTCTGGCAGCCTCGGGGCCATGCCCATTCCCTGGGGAGCCTGGGCAGTGCCCAGCACCCTCTGGGGGAAGAACCTTTTCCTGATCTCCAGCCTCAAATAAACCCCAAAATAATAATATCCAACCCCCCAAATAAATAAATAAATAAATATTATAAAAGTAGAAAAATACAAAAATATAGAAATATAAAACTAGAAAAATAGAAACATAGAAAGATACAAAAATATAAAAATACAAGCTCCCACATCTGTGCCCACCCCATAGCCATATTTTTATTTCTCAGCCCCTTCACAGCACATTGTTATTCCTTTAGGATCGCTCCAGCTCCCAAACATTGCAGGTGGAGCTGGCCCTGAGGTGTCCTGGTGTGCTGCACATGGAAATCCAGAGCTGGACTCATGTGTGCACTGTGCCCCTCTAACCACACGTGCAGGGCTTGGAGCCACAGCTCCTGTTCCTGCTGACTCTCCCAATTAATTCCACCTGCTCCTGGCCCCAAGGCCAAACACGGAGCCCTCAATTTACGTCGGGCTGTTAAAATTTTTAAACCTTTGTAAATGACGAGCAGTTTATCAATGGAACTGCTTTTGTCAGCCTTGGCTGAGGAGGGCAAGGAAATATTGGCAATTTTCCAATTGCCATTCATTTTATGTTGGTTTTCTTCCCATTTAAAGCAGGAGTTGGGTAGAAATAATATCCATTATTAATAGATAAATGTTTTATTAACAATATAAAGGCCACAAAGATTTGTAACTTTAATAATAGTTTCTTGTTTTAAAATTCGGTGGCGTTATTATTTATTGAGCAGCTGCGGCTATTTTCTTACAGGGCCACAGTTAGGCAGAACCACGGGAAAATGGATAACTCGGAGTTATCAGGGGAGAAATATTCCAGCTGACTTAAGTGCTTCCTGGCAGGAATTCTTTTTTTTCATCATTTTAAAAATGAATTTGTCACTTGCTGTTTACAATAAGGCCTATAAAATTTCTAAGGAAAGTCATTTTTCCTGAACTTCCCCTCTGGTGCTGCCCATGCTGGAGTGTCCTTAAAGCCCTGCTCTCATATTCTGTAAATGACTGGGGTTTCTGTGTTAAACCATTTGGGTTTCGGCCTTTGCTGTGCCAGAGCAGAGTGATAACTGCATTTCCTGCTCCCTGCAGGGGCATCTGCAGCTCTTGGGTGACTGAGAGAGTTGAGAGGGGAAAAGGAACTTTTTGAACTTTATTTTGTCCTCCTTCCTTGGATTTCACTTCATGGGCTTTTTTCCCCCCATGTTCTTCTTCTCTTAGTAGATATTTCAAGGGCTGTGTGGATTTCCAAAGAGCTAGGTCTGGTAGTTCAGAAAATACAAAATATGAAGCCAAGTCATTTGAACAACCTGGTATTTTATTTTAGTCTCAATTTCAGAAGAAAGAAATAATGCTTATGTTTGAGATCTCTACAACAGCAGAAGGGTTTTGAAAATACATTAATTGAAGGAAGAAAAATAGTTAATAATAATAATGATAATAATAATAGCCGTGCTCAGCTGTAGTTGGCAAGAAATAATTTTGCTACAAAAATCTAAAAACTTGCACTTTCTATCTCCAGTGAAAATTGTGGGGCTTTTTCAAAAAGCAAAGTTTCTGTTTTTTAGAAAGAAACTTTCTGCCTTTATCCAACTCCTTTTAAGCCTGGACAAAATCAAAGTATCAACCTGCAATAGTCAGGGTTCAACTGGTGACCAAACATAACAAAAGACCTAAAGCTTCAAAGATTTAAACTCTTTTGCTTGATTCAGCCTAGAAAACTGTATCTGGAATTCTGAAATCCCACATTAAAGCCCTTAGGACAAAACACTTGGAAATTTCAGGCTATTCCTCTCTCCCTGTTCAGAGCTGGATGTGAAATACTCCTGCCCAGGTGAGCGGCTTTCAGAGGGAAGATTCTGTTTGCTGGGATCTGTACATTCCATACACACACTTCTGAATCTGCAGAGGAGCTACATTCAAAACTCAAATCACTGAGAATTTATTGTTAAAAAATAGAAAGTTTCACTTTCCCCTTTCTTGTAGAAATCTGATTGGATCCACCTGAAGGTTTTCCATGAATTCTTTTCCACAGAGTAAATACCAGTTACTGAAACCAGAACTGTTCAGGGGAGAGGGACATTGTCAATTAGCCTCTTCAGCCACACCTACCACAATATAATCTGAAATTAGAAGAAGATTGCATTTCAGTATTTTCTAAGCAAAAAACTCTGCTTTTCCTATATGAACATAAATTTCAAAAAGCCTCAATTGCAAGAGCTATTTAAAGCTAGCTATTAAACCATTTATTAACCACTAACCACTTCCTTAACCACCTATTTCCCCATTTAACCATCTTTTCAAAAACATTTCAACAGACCCAAGTGAAGAGGTCTTTTTCAGCTTCAAATTGCAGGGAAGTTGGTGACTTGGGGTGTTATTTGTGAGTCAGAGAGGGCCATTTGCTGGTTTTGAAACTGCAGAAAATTGCCCAGGATTACATCCCAGACAGCTCTGAGAGTTACTGGAAGGAACTTCAGATCTTCCAAAAATCGTATTTTAGATATTTCCTGTTGTACTTTTCACTCCAACAAATAGAATCAGTGGATGGCAGGGATGTGACCCAGCCCTGCCAGACAGACACTCCATCCCTGGAAGTGTCCAAGGCCAGCTTGGACGGGGCTTGCAGCACCCTGGGATGGTGGAAGGTGTCCCTGCCCGTGGCAGGGGGGGGAACAAGATGTTCTTTAAGGTCCCTTCCCATTCTGTGATTCCATGGCAGGACCAGTCATGGTTCTTTTTCCAACCACACCCTTTTCCTGGCTCTGAACACACATTACCCACGTGGAACTCAGCCTGCCAGGAAATTAGCTGAGATTGTGCCTCAGACTTGGTTTTCACCTTGCACATGGCCAAATGCCAACCAGAAAATTCCCTACCCAAAAAATTGTCCTTGGACACCAGCTGCAGTTGTGAACAGAGGCTCTGGCATGTGGGCACAGATGTTTGGGCACAGCTGGAGCGCAGCACTAAAGGCTGAACAGTGCCTGCGGCTTGTGGCATCCCCCACTTGTTCATACCCTGCATTAAATGTGGAACTGGGCATCCTGGGCAAGTTTCAAAGTTCCCCCTTGACACAATTTTGGGTTATCTTGAACGTATTTTGCTGACCCAGGAGACAAACTGTGTTTCTGTGAAATCCAGCCTTGCAGGAGCATCTTCTTTGCCCTGCCAGTGCCTGGCTGGTCTGGCCTGCAGCAGGGAGCTGTGGAGTGACAGCTACCTGACAGGGACTGCTCCCTGCCCGGGCTGTGCTTTCCTGCTCTCCTCCCTGGCACAGCAGCAGCACGATGTCGGTGTGGGCTCCAGGGAGGGAATTCTGATTTCACTCCAAGCCTGTCCTGGGATAACAGCGCTTGATAGCAGAGCTACAGGGGATAGAAATAGATCCCACCCTGGCTTTGGGAAGGAGAAGGAGCTGCCTGGCATGGGAACAGGATTTGATCAGCCAATAATGTCAGGAAACTTGGTGCATTTATAAAATTCAAGAGAAGAAATGCTTGAGAAATTAAAACATTCAGTAGGTGAACATAAAACCGCAGCAGAAGGTGGGGTTCTCTGAGGGCTGTCTGGGATCCTGGGCTGCCAGGTGTTGTCCCCTTCAATGGCACCTCTCTTAGGTTCCTTTGTCCCTTGCGGTGCTTGTTTTCAAAGCCAGATGCCATGGGAGACCTGGTCCTATGGGACACAGGAGAATTCCAGGGGAACCCGCTCAGGTTTCCAGCTGCTGACATGGTTAAGAGTCTTCCTGGTGTTTCTGCGAGTTTATGGCACAGGTAGCGTTGGAAATGATATAACATCCCTAACTAACTTTTCATTAGTTGTTTTAATTAATTGCAAGAATTACCCACTTTTAGCCAGCACTATTTAAATGTTTTCACAGACTCTTATTGATGCTTTGATCATTAAATCATCGAAACCTTAAAGGTGTTAAAACTAACCCTGACAAGCTTCAATAAACAAAGCCAAAGGGATTTGAAGATTGGGAATCTGGAATCTTAAATTTATGGCCCTCCAAGGAGGCTGGAGTAACAAGAAGATACAGAAGAGGTTAAGGCCTGAAAAGTTGGAGACTCCCCCTGTGAGAAAAAGATAACAAAAGAACCACAGAATGTGGACCAAATTAGCATAAAGAGTGAGAATCATAGACCAACAGAGAATAGAATGCTAATTAATGAAGAGGATTATGTAATTTAGAACCAATGAACACGAATGTCTTTGTTTGCTAAAAATGTATAAATAAGTGAAATGTTTTGTGTCAGTGCGGAGGCCAGAATTTTGTCAGCCACACACACAAGCCTTGGTCAAGAACAGTGTAATGCCTGACTCTGTAACATTAAAAAGGGAGTTAGACGAGTCTTATTTATCCACATGATTTCAGTGAAAGCAGCACCAGTCAGAAATTTCCCCTTGTGGAATTCTATTGGCAGATGCTTTGCACCCTGGAGTTACAAGAAGAGTTTGCATCCCCTCATCCTGGCACCCCCTTTCATTCCCTTTTCTGCTCTTATCAGCAGGGTGTAATTCCAGCTGGTAACACCCATGGAGGACAACACAGGAAATCAGTATTTCCTGAAATACTGAAACTTCGGGGAAAATGTGGCCCATCCTTAAGGCACCCTCTCCATGGTCACCAGATTCATTTCCATTTCCGTTCAAAGCAGAGCTTCTTAGAGCCAAATCTTCCCCATTTCCAGATCTATGGGCCACCAGGGCCAAGGGGCAGTGGTTCTGCTGGGAGTGCAAAGGACACCAGGGATCTGCCCTGTGGCCAGAGCCTGGAGTGAGACAGTGACACTTCATCCACAACAACTCAGCAGCAGGGCTGGCGTGCCTGGCACAGCCCCCGTGGGGCAGAGGACATAAAGCCACCACTGCAAGGGGATGAACAGGATTTGTTGTGCTGAGCAAGTGCTGCAAAAGGTTTTATTGCCTCTTGTAAGGGGAAGTGTCTCGCACCTGACAGCGCTGGAGTCCTAAGCTGAAGCTATTTATCCACAGGGATAAATCAGGGCTTGTTTTACTGAAGAGCCGGGGCTGCTGTCAGAGCACAAAAGCACTGAGTGCTCCCAGGGCTCCTCTCGTGTCAGCCCTAAAGCCCCCCAGCACACGGTGGGCAGCACAGTGGGGGCGGTGCTGGTGCCTGCAGGGCGGCAGGGTCAGGACCTCTGTGACGGGACAGCTCACATCATACCAGCAGCTTGCACTTCCCTTTGTTTTTTGCTGATGCAGAACACGCAGGAGCCCTGCCCTGGCCAAGGGGAACAGCTGCTCCTGTGCACCCAGAGCTTAGGAACCACACAGTCACAGAATGGGTTGGGGTGGATTAAAGACCATCGAGTTCCAGCCCCCTGCCATGGGCGGGGAAGAGGAGTCTGGCTGGTCCCACCAAGCCTGGTCAGTCCCAAGGAGCCAGGCTGGTCCCACCAAGCCTGGTCAGCCCAGCTGGGGCAGACTGGTCCCACACAAACACAGTCACCTCTGCTCTTTAGACAAAGCTGGTTTAGGAACAAGATGAGAAATCAGGTAACAGAAGAGTCTGAGGCTGCTTTTACCCAAGTTACTCATTACACCCCTTCACAGCGCAGGCCAGAGCAGGATCAGGCCCAGAGGAGCTCTGCCCTCCTCCTCTCTCCCTTCCCCATTTTGAGGCTGACACCACACTTGCTGAAAGGCAAGTGGAGAAAGCTGAGGTGCTGAGCTGCAGCTTGAAAAATGACAGAGAGTGATTATTGCTGCCCAGGAGACAAGCATTAATACATCAGCCCAAAGTGGGACTCATATTTCCGGCAAAGGATTTTTATATAGGCAAAAATCTAGATAATTTTCCTCAGCTGTTTGATTCATAGGAAAACAGTGCTGAAGAAACAAGGGTGGAAAAAAAAGGGAAAATAAAGGCTCAGAGCACGCTTCATCAGTTCCTGTATTAATGTACAGCAAGGTACCAGTGTTAGGAAGAAGCTGATTCTCAGAGCATGTTAACAAAAAGCATCAAGCTGAGGTAGGGGATCTGTTGCTTATTTTGCCTTCTCTAAACTGCCTTTCCTCAGACTGTCGGGAGAGGGGAGGGAGCCAGGCCAGCACTTTGCCTAACAAGAACAGGGGAGGAAAGGTGTGTTAAAGCCTGGGTGCTGTGTTCTCCTCAGGCAGAGTGAGGGTGATGGATGGGGAGGTTGCTCAGCGACAGGCAGGGTGCAAAAGGGCCTCAGTAACATCTATTAAAGCCATCCATTTTCCCAAGCTCATCTGGCACTCACTCTTTGTCACCACACTTGTTACCTTTCCCTGATGGTAAATGCTGAGGAACTTCAAGGTATTTGAACAGTCAGAGACGACAAATCCCTACGAAGAAGAAAGTGTAAAACAGCAGGAGAAACATGTTGGCTTCATCCTGAGCGAGCATTAAATACACTTCCCATTTGTCTGAGGAGACAGTTAATGGGGAAACAGGCTCTTTAATTGAACAGCTTGAGAGTCTCACGCAGCTGCAGATAAAAAACGCTCAGGAGAAAGCCATTTTTCCAGGCAGGAATCCCGGCCTGGGTGACGCAGGAGGGAGCGTTTCTTGCAGAGAAATAGCAGCACACGCCGTGGCTGCTGAGCACAATCCGACGTGAGGCCTTTCTCAGCACGGCGCTATTTAAAGGAGCAGAGAGAGGCCTCGGATCAGACATTCAGCCCGAAGCTGGCCTGAGGCAAGAGCAGAGCAGAGAGTTAGTTTTGCTGTGTTTTACAGCCGGCTCCAGCCCGGGGCTGCCAACTGGTGTGTGCCACTCGTCTGGGTCACCGCGGGTGCTGCGGGTTCCTCTCTGCGGGACTCGCTGGCTTAACGCACCAGGACACTGCTGTGGCCCTGCCACTGCTCCGCTGGCACTGGGCACCTTCTGCCAGCCCCAGCACGCCTGGCAAGAGGCCTCTCTCTGGGTTTCATGATCCCTCTAATGCAGAGCTAAGGATTGCAGGGCACCTCTGTGGCTCCTCTGTGCTGGCAGCTGGGCTGGGCCCTCCTGGGACAGCACTTGGAATCACAGAATCCCAGAGTGGTTTGGGTTGGAAGGACCTTAAATCTCATCCAGTCTCACCCCTGCCATGGGCAGGGACACCTTCCACTGTCCCAGGCTGCTCCAAGCCCCGTCCCGCCTGGCCTTGGACCCTTCCAGGGATCCAGGGGCAGCCACAGCTTCTCTGGGCACCCTGTGCCAGGCCCTCCCCATCCTCACAGCACAGAACTTCCTCCCAGCATCCCACCTAACCCCGCTCTCTTTCAGTTTGAAGCCATTCCCCCTTGTCCTGTCTCTCCAGGCCCTTGTAAATAATTCATCTTTCTTGTCAGCTCCCTTCAGGTACTTCCCACCAACCTCCAATGTATGAGGTACCAACAACAGGTGCCAGGCAGAGTAGCCCAAAAATCACTTAAAAAACAGTTAATGAGCCTTATAAAATGAACTTTCCCTGACACAGGCTACCTGCTGCATGGCCATCTGCTGTACATCAGCCTTCCCACCTCCCCTCGAATCTTCCCTCCCCCTGCATCATCCTTTAAACTCCCCCTCCTGCAGCACAACTCCTTCCCAGTCTAAAGAGCGTCTGAGATCCTGGGATTACCCTGAATATTATTTTTCCTTACTCACTTTAAGTGTTGTTCAGCCCCGGAATTCAGGAATCTCCGGCCTCTCCAGGGTGTGCAGCAGAGGGTGGTGGGACCAGCGACACAGCCAGGGCAGGCACCTGCTTTCACTGTTATCCTGCTAATTAATAACATGCTAATTAAATGAAGAAAGCCCATTACTGGAGGATCAAGGGAAGGGCAGAGATAAGAATGCAGTAAGAGAGGGACTGAAGGAGTCTCCTCTGTTGTCAAGTCCTCTTCCCTGTGATTCCCATCACACCAGCTTATTAAACTCTTCCTTGGAAGCAGTGGGTTTTCCCTTGCTCCCCAGGGGAGGCTGTTAAAGAACTTCCCTTATCATGTATCCAGGAATCTCCTCATTTGCAATTAAAACCTACACTTAACCAGTTTGTTCTTGATCTGTGGTTTAAATCACCTCTCCTCCGTGGGGTTTATCTCCTCCCTGAACAGCAGCCTCTCCTCTTCTCCACAAGAATTTATGGCTAAATAGGCTGCACGAGCATCCCCTCTTTTTCCCCATATCCTCGTTGCTCTTTTGCCTGTAAACCTAAATCCTCTGAGTCTGTGCAGAACCCAGCAGTGACAGGCACTTTTCCAGGTGGTGAGGACAGGAGGCCCTGCTGGGGACAGCCAGGGGGTTGGCGGGGCTCATCCTGCCCAGGAGGCTGGAAGGAGCTGGGGCCAGCAGGGTTCAACCAGCCTCTCCAGGTCGTTTGTCCTAAAGGTGGGGCTTTTTGGAGCTCCCTGCAGCTGCCTGCGGACAGGAGGCAGGAGGCAGCATCACACCCGAGTGCCAAAATGACACTGTGGTCACGCTGACAGCATTTAGGAGCCTTCTCCACAGCCTCAGGTCCTCCGTGCCATGCAGGACAGCCTTCCAAGGACAGTATCTCCTAACAGGGGCGACAGAAGCCTTTTGTCCATCTCTTCTATTTTTTTCTTTCTTTTTCCCCTCTTCCTCTCCCCCGGTGTACTTGGAACCTGGGCACATCCTCAGCTGCCCCCATTCAGCAGCAGGAAGGCAGCTGAAGGGTTTTCTCCCACCTCAGGGGTCTGCATCACTGATTCCCACGGCAGCATCACAAGCAGAAACCCTCACCCACACCACGACACTCTCACTGTGAGTTCTTTAAGTGCATTTAATTACCAAAAGGGCAGACAAGTGCAGCAGGGCTGAGGCCTGAAAGGCCACACACAGGGAGCTCCCTTCCTGGCTTGCCTGGCCGTGTTCGTGGTGTAATCCCAACAGCTGCTGAACCCACAGAGTTTCCACGGCTGTCCCAGTTTGAACCAGCGCTGCCCCACTGCCAGGCTGCCAGCAGGAGCAGCAGATCTCATGGGAAAACCCTGGGCTGGCAGACTGTTGTGCCTTAGGATTTTAGCTTTTATGTTTTTCATATATTTGTGGTCCTGCAGTTCTTTAGGGTATAACTCTAAACTCCACACAGAGTGTTGGCTGCTGCTCTCCCATCTTGGTCAGACAAAACAATTCCTCTCTAGGCCTGGGAATCCAGGACACCTCACTGCCTCAGGCCCCCAGAAATGTAAACAAAAGTGGGTTACAGAGGGCAAACTTGGGGTGAATGACTTCATTACCTGAAGCTGTAATTGGAGGATTAACTCCCGATATGCAAATGGCCCAAACTTACCAAAGTATGAAAACCCGTGAGCCATCGTCCATTTTTGGGTGTAGCCCCTGGGGGGCTTTGCCTGCCCTGAGTGTACCTGAAGGCCCTTCAATAAATATAACCACTTTTAATTTTGTCTGGCTTCTGCTTTTAGGTAGTCCCAAAAGGCATCAACTGGGTGCATGGATGTGCTCAGAGGAGCCCTAATTCCTCACAGACTTTTGATTAAACACCTTCAGGGTTCTTGATATTGCTTTCTTATCCCAGCACTGAACTGGAAAATCAATTCCAGCCACAGATAATGAATGACCAAGAACCAGGCCTCCCAGTCTTCCATGCATCCTAGGAGACGGCTCAAGCTTAAATGAGGGGAATCCTTTGATACAGAAGTGAAAAAATAAAGTCATTGCCATGAGAAAAAAGAAGCTGGTGCTTTAATCCCTGCTATGATGCCACTCTGACCCAGAGCAGCTCAGATTTTCCCATTGGGGTGTGAGGAGTTTTCTCTGAGTCCATGAAACTCCAGGCAGGGTGTCTTGGTTTGAGACCAATTTGGAGGAAAACGCCCGAAATGAACGTCCCTCTGTTAGAAGGCAGATTTCAGCAGCCCCTCCCCCACCAGGTTCGGAAAAGAAATTCCTCGGAGGGAAGTGAAAAAAACCTATTAACAAGCAAAGTGCACTCAGGCACTGGAAAAGAATGAATAATGTTAAATAATAAAACCTCTCGCTGTGGAGAGAACCTGGTAAATGTAGAGCCCTTTGTAGGCGAGGCTCTGCCCTCTCAGGAGCTGGGCTCTGGCATGGGCCCCTCCGGGCTGCGGTGTGAGGCTTCCTGGTGATATTCGGGTGTTGCTGAACTGTCCAGAAGAGAAGAAGAAGAAGCCAAAGTCCCAGGAAACTCCTTGCTTTAGCTAATGAACAAGAAGCTAGCTAAAAAGCAAAAGGAATGTAACTCTCTTCCCTGCTGCAGACGCCGAGAGCTGAGGAGAAGAGCCAGCGAGGTATCTGTGTTTTGAACACAGCGCCGAAGGAATTGCACTGCCTTCCCCCCCCTCTCTCTCGGGCCTGCCTTAAAGACACAGAAAGGCACAGGACTCACGTCTGGGCACAGAGCAGGCGATAGGGGATACACATCATAAAGTCACCCCAAGACACAGGGCCAGCCTGGGGAAGGGCTGTGTCTGTCAGGGACATGCCCACGGCCCAGCTGGCCACATCTGTGTAAGGACAGGCAGATGTGCTCCCAAAATGTGCTCCGTGCCCTGCCTCAAGGACTGCTTGGCTCTTAATTCCCATCAAAGGCAGGAAATGACAGAGCACTTGGCATGGGAATCCAATAAGCCTGTTCTGCTTCTTTAACATAAGGCTGGGCACATTGTTCCCACTAACAGAGGAAGAACAATTAGCCTCAGAGAGCATTACCAGTGCACTGTAATAGGGATTTGTACGGCAAATTGCCTTAGGAGACTCCAGTGAAGTGAGACTGGGTTTTCCAAGGAATTTGCAATGCTAATCCTGGCAGTGCCAGGTCTCCAGTGATGCTGCATGGCAAGGAGGGCTGTGGGTGCCACGTAAACCAGAGCACAGAGAGTTATTAAATATGGTATCAGCCACACAGTAAATGAGCCATTTACAAATGTGAGGTAAAGGCTGAGGAAATGAAGAAAAGGGTTTCTTAAAGGCTGAGCTGCTCTCCTGGGCACACAGCTCTGACCTCTCTCACTTATCTTGTTTCTGCTCAGTCAAAGGAGTTGTGAGTTTGATAATAAGCCGACAGGATTTGCCTGTTAGAAGATGTGATATTAATAAGAAGGAATACTAAATGTGTGTTGTATTGCTTTTGCTGTTGAAGTAATAAAATCCTTCCCTAATAACCATTTTGTGCCTGTTTGGAAGGATGGACCTCGTTAAGGAACAGGTATTTTAATATCTCATCTTTACTCAACAGGTCATCCTCTACCACTGCTAAACCATGGAGCCAACAAGCTCCAAAATTCACTGGTTTCTGGTGTTTAGGGATTTATGTGCAACCCCTCAGAGCTGTATCCACACCAGGCAGTTCCCAACAAACCCCCTCAGTGGGGATGAAGCCAGAGGCCGAGGAAGGAGATCCTTGGGGAAGCTCCGTGGTGCTGCTCGTGGTGAGCAGAATTTGGGAATCTCTGAGCTAGCTGGGAATTCTCCAGCAGACCAGGTCCTCAGCGGAAAAAGCCAGTTCTCCAGCCCTGAAGGAACGTGCAGAAGATGATCAAATCCTCATGGAAAACTGCTGGATTCTCTGTTTTGGAGACCTGGAGGGGAGCACAAACTGCCCTTTAAGAAATCTTCATTTTCCAGTGAAACAGAGGTTCGTATCTCCTTGGCAGACCATGCTCATCCCTGGAAGTCTGTGGGCTCTGGGATACTTGGCTCCAAGCACCAATTTCTGGGGCCAGACCTCCACTTTGTCCAGCACTGGGCAGTCTCAGGAGAATCCAGTCCTAGGGCTGGATTTACCACATCCTTTAGGCTCAATAGGATGTCAGAAACCCTGGATGTCAGAAACCCTGGCTTCTCCTCCCAGATCATCTCCTGCACTCCCCTCACAAGAGCCTGGGCTCCAGGAAAGCTGGAGAGCCTTGAGAAAAGGTTTTAAAAAATAGAAAATGAAATGGCTGGTTTCATATTTATAAAGCCACCTTACAAGAGGTTTGTCCCTCCTCAGAAGGCAGCAGTTGTCTTTCCATTTCATAATACAGAAATATTTTAAGTTATTTCCGGAGAGGAGTTCCCATCTCCAGTCAGCCATAGTGGCTGTAGAGATGTCAGTCTTGATGGGCTTTCCCTGGCAATTTTAACCAGCAATAGTTCCCAGAAATCAATTCAAACCCCTTTGAAATCAATTGGCATTCACTTTAATGTCATTTTGATCCTTCCTTAAATAGCAAATTAAGTTTTACAATGACAAGGATGAGCTGTCCTCTCCCACCCCACTGTTTACTTCCCTCTTGTCCTTCCACGCACAGAGCTGGAGTCATCCAGGCAGCGTTAATTATTTGGTTTCTGTATTCCCTCATCCCTCCCCTGCGTTAGCAGGGAATTGTATTTAAATGGCATTTGCTGCAGCACTGTTATCATAACTGTGCTGGGAAGCAATTTGGCTTCCAGAGGCGTCCTGAGAAACAATTTCTGGCTCCACACCAGTGGCTGGTGCCGTGGCTCTGCTCATGCTCTACCCCACTAATGTCTGCAGCTAAAATAGGAATGAGCCTGCGCCCACAGACGTCCCCAGCTGGTCACTGGAGATTCATGAACCAGGGAATGCTTCCAGTTTGCCAAGCAGATGAACTGGAATGGGCACACCAGAGTTCACCCCATAAAGTGGGTAATAACAGGAGCTGGTTATTGTGCTCTGTGCAGTAAATGCCCCCAGTTTGCTGCCACATGGAAACAGCTCCAACCTTTCCCTGCATCTGAGCCGGAGGATGGAGTGGTGTGAGCTCCAGGCACTGGGGACACAGGAGAGCCGGGTTGCAGCTCCAGTGGCCGCTCGTGCTGGTCCTTTCAAAGCCCTGTCACTCGTGGGGGCTCTTTAATCAGAGCAGCGGCTCAACCTCCTCTGGGCCAGCCCCACTTCCCATCCCCCCAGGATCCCCGGTTGAGATAAAATTATGGATAATGGTGCTCACAATTTTAGTTCCCATCCATTTTTGGAAGTGTCTTCTCCTTGTGTGGGATGTCAGATCAGAAAATTGGGCTCTCTGAGTGTCCTTCTCCGCAAAGGAACAGCGCGGGCAGTGTCTGAGTGCAGCTGATAACCTTGTGATCCTTCCTCTCCTTTTAGCAACAGAAAATATTTGTGAATCCCAAACCACTGCGTAGGAAGACAAAATAGAGCTAAGAGCTGTAATTTTCAAGGACGTGCTCTCTAAAGCTGTGCAATGCAGCCACAGTTCAGAATCTCCCTGGAAAGGAAGAAGGCACCAAAACCCGTGGCTTTTTTCCTTTCTATTTTCCTCCAGCTTGCAGTGGAGCATCACAGCTGAGAACAGTGGGTGGCACTGGCCTGGCCTCACATCTCAGGCTTGGCAGCGTGTCCTAGATGAGCTCCACGCAGAAATGTGGCCAGACACTGTCTGGAATCAGGAAAAAATAGTCCATGAAATTGCCTTTGAAAATGGTCTTTGGTGCTGCAGAATTTCAGCTCTCCTTGATTCATGAAGGAACCCTGGCTCGCTGCTGTCTCTCCATTAAAACCTGGCTGGGTTCAGGCAGCTGTGGGGCAGGAGAAATAGAAAGCAAGGCACAGAAGAGGGAAATAAATGCAGGTAATGATATCCAGATAAATAGATCCACCTTAGCCCTTCTCTCAGGTTTACTCGCTCTCATCCGTAACACGTTGCACCAGGCAGGCTTGACTGTAGAGCACTGAGCCAAAGCCATGTTTCACTGGGAATTCCTGCTCCTAAAATATGTAGGTGAGAGATAAATATCAGCCATTGGAAAGCCAAGGCAGAGACACAGAAGAAGGGAGTGGGAGCTTGGCTTGGGGTGTGAGGGAAAAATGGGTGAAGAAAAAGTTTTCTCTTCCCAAATAATAAGTGGTGGAGTTTTGAACCAGTAATTTCCTCCTTCTCACTGTTAACTCTGCATGTTAACAAAGCTCCATTTACTGACTACTTGTGTGGTTTCTCACAATGGAAGTTGGGTTGAGGGCGCCAAGAAAGAAAATCAGGAATGAAGGTGGTGCTGGAGGGAGCTCTCAGAGTGTGGGCAGGCTGTGCACATCACACTGTCCCTGATCACCCTTGAGATGCTCCTCCGACCTCAGCAGCACTCAAAGGTGGGCAAGATCCTCCAAGGGCCTTCCTAAAATCACCAGGGAAGATGAGTTTTCCAGATCAGCTGGATGAGGACAGGACAGGTGTGCACAGCTTTCCATGGATGCACAGCAAACATCAGCCCTCTGCCCTGTCCTGAGGGCATCTCCACAACCCAAAGTGTCAAACCAGGTGGAAAACAGGTCCTAAATGGCCCTGCTGTGGTCTGGACATGCCAGGTGCCTGAGCAGGGCTGTGACGGACACTGGCAGAGCTCTCTGCTTGAGCTACCTTTCCACATCACTGGCAGCTCTGTCCAACGAGCTTTATTTGAGTAATGTTTCCTTTAATCTCCAAGGAAATGTGTCATTTTCATCTTTGGAGATGTGGGGTACTGACACTGATGAAATGGGGAAAACTTCATAAATGAAAATTATTTTAAAAACGCAAAATCTGCAATCTTTGAACCTGAAAACACAAGAATGACACTGTCACCCTGGGAGATTTCCTTTGTGCCACTTTATTTTCCTGCTAATACTCCTCTTATAAAGCCAGAACTTAGATCACACAAGGTTTCAGTATTGCCAAATTTGAATTCTTTATCAGGAAAAGGTTTTTAATCAAGAAGGAGGGGCTCTTCAGGTGGGACATCCTGGTCTCCTGCAATGTTTCGTGGCAAAGCAGCTCCCTTGCTCCTGCTGAACACACTTCTGTGCCGTCACTGACTGCAACACCTCCCCCCTCAAGCTCCTCAGATGTCACCACCTCCAGATAGTGCGAGGTGATGTTGGAGGTGAAATCCTGGTTCCCTGCACTCAGTGAGAAGAAAGCTGGGTAATACCTCCATGCTTTCACTATTTCTCCCACCACAAAGGCACACAGGAATCACAGTTTTCCTTTTAAAAAGAAATAGTTAAATAAAAATATGTTTCTAGGCCAGATGAGAGGCTCTAAAGAACATTTTTCAACAAAACAAGTGTTGTGTCACCAAGGCCATGTATTTTTCACCAGGGCCTCTCAGGAGTTTTTCCAAGGCTGCCTCAGTATCCTCTGTGCACAAGAGAACAGGAGCAGCCCCCTGCAACTCATCCCAAGGAAATTAGGACAGTGGTAAGAAAAATGGGAGATATCTGAAAAAAAAGATATTTTTATAAAAGATACAAGATGAAAAAAAGATCCCTGAAAAGCCAGGGGGAGATGTCGTGACAGGCTGGTGACTTTGCCACTGGGCCTTCCCTTCTGGAAAACCCTTCTTATGCTGTGCCCTGCACATTAGTAGTGCATTAATCCTTTAGGAATGACTGGATTATTTGCCATCAGACTTTAGGCTGGTGACTCCAAAGAGCTCTGCACATCAGCTGCACAGTGACCTTTAGATCGAGCTTCAAACCTTGGTATTTCAAACCTCTACTACCAAAAAACCCCAACCCTGAACACACACATTCATAAAGTGGTTTGGGTTGGAAGAAACCTTAAAGCTCATCCCATTCCACCCCCTGCCATGGACACGGACACCTTCCACTATCCCAGCTTGCTCCAAGCCCCGTCCAACCTGGCCTTGGACAGTGCTCAGAGCTGGTGCAGCCTCACCTCGAGTCCTGGGAGCAGTTTTGGGTGCCACAATATAAAAAAGATCTAAAGCCATTAGAGAGTGCCCAAAGAGGGGACATAAGAATGGGGAAGGGTCTGAAGGGGGAAACCAAGAGGAACAGCTGAGGGCACTTGGTCTGTTCAGCTGGAGGAGACTGAGGGGCAAGCTCACTGCAGTTACAACTTCCCCGTGAGGGGAAGAGGAGGGACAGGCACTGATCTCTGCTTTGTGACGGGACCCAGGGAATGGGTGGAGCTGTGCCAGGAGAGGGTCAGGCTGGAGATCAGGAAAAGTTTCTTCCCCCAGAGGGTGCTGGGCACTGCTCAGGCTCCCCAGGGAATGGGCACGGCCCCGAGGATGCCAGAGCTCCAGGAGCGTTTGGACAGCGCTGCCAGGGATGCCCAGGGTGGGGTTGTTGGGGTGTGTGTGCAGGGCCTGGGGCTGGACTGGATGATCCTGTGGGTCCCTCCCAGCTCAGGATATTCCCTGATTCTACTTCCCAGGCATGGGGCATCCACAACTTCCCTGGGCACCTACACGGATGTCCCTGCTATGCTCCAGGCCCATCACACCACTCTGAGAGCACTAATTAGTGAGAATCCCACTTTAATATGTATATTAGAGGGTTACGTGTAGAAATTCCTGTCCTGGGCTGAACCCTTGGCCAATGTTTCGTGACACTCCAAGTCTTGCCCCTTGTGTAACTCCCACGGTCACTGTAATTTGGTACAACTTCCTTTCCTGTTTTCATCCCACAGGAAGAACTCTCCCAAAGGAGAAGCTATTCCCTTTCCAAGCAGAATGCTGCCTTTGTGCAGCAGGTACATTTTCATGATTATCCTTCATTTGCAGCAAGCATCATTTTTATAAAAGCTCAGCAACAATACAAATGTGTAGGGGGCACGAATACAGATGCATCATTGTTGCAATTGTTCCTACTTGCGGTTCTCCTGCCTGCCCGGTTCCATTTCCAAACTTGCTATTTGCTTTCTTTTCTTTGGGATATTTTCCAGCCACACGAGCTTGAACCCAGAACGTCGAAAATAGCCAAAAAATGATCAGTAATTTTGGAGGAGAAAGGGAAAGAAAAAGAAACCACACAGAAAGTTCGGAGTTGGAGCTTTGGTGAGAATGCAGGGTTTTTCTTGTTTTATGAAAATAATTTGCAACATTGCTAATTTAAAGGAATTTGATATTCAGGGAGCACAAACTTCAAAGGCTTTTAATGGAATCACAGAATAGTGGGTGGATGTTTGTTGGAAGATGCTTTCCTCCGTGCAGGATAATATTCCAGGTAAACTGTATCATCTGCTGCTGGCACTGTGCCCACAACGGGACACCTGAGGTGACTTTGAACCACATACCCCAGCAGCGGCTTCATCCAATTTCAGTGGATGCTGGGCCTCTGTTGAAAATTCATGGAAGTAAAAAAAGCAAGAGTGTTCCTGCAGAGATAAGGGTGCTGAGCACAGGCTGCTTTATTCCCCCTGAAACGAACACCTGTATCCCTCTCTCACATTTTCTCTGCCTGGAGTTCCCTTTTTCCCAGCTGCTACCGGCACAGCTGGATCTGAGAGCAAGCAAGGCCTGGGCATTCCAGCAGATCCAGGTGTGTGTTCCAGCAGGGCAGCACCACCCTTGTCTGCCCCATCCACGACCATCAGCACCTCACGGAACCATGGAATCACAGCAGCAGCCACCCTCAGGCTCTAAAATGCTTTTATAAGAATAAATTCATAATAAGAATAAATCATTATATCTATATATTTGTGGTGGTTTGAACCTGAACTTGATGGACAGTCATTTAGACCAATAGCGCTTCTCAAAATTTGCATATAAATCCCATGGAGATGTGGGAACTCTCTCTTGCTTCCGGTTCTGGGACAGATCACAAGGCTGCCCGCTCAGCGTAGCGGGGGCCGGGCTAGGCCTGCCCGGGTGTGGCTGGGCCTGACCGCGGAGGCCTGGTGGGGGGCCGGGGCCACGGCCCTGCTCCGTCTTGGCTCGGCGGGGGGCCAGGCCACAGCCCGCGTCTCCGTGTGGGGCAGCATGAACTTTTCCCTGGTGCGGCAAAACGAACTGAAACTTTACACCAGAAACAACTCCAGCCACTGCCCAGCAGAGATCATGTGACCAACCAGCTGCAATGCCCAGACCCGGATAAGAGCAACTCCTTCAGTGCTGTAAGGTTCTCAGAAATGAATCCTAGAAACCTCAGTCCTCTTCCAGGTCAGAGGAAAGGGAAAGGCAAAGGCACGTGAATAAACATCGTGATAGTGACACCAAAGTCAGTGAAGAAGAGAGAACTGAAACCCAGAGAGAGAGAAAGGGAATAGAGGAGATGCTTTTAAAACCTGAAAGCTGAAAATCTTTTGTAAAGCTATGTTGATGGACTATGATACATCAGAGAACTCTTTTGTAATTTCATGAAAGCATGGGAGGTGGAGCATTCAAATTGCCGTGAGTAAAGATGCTTGTGTTGAAATAAGCAAACGTTGAAGTAGCTGTGATCCAATGAGAAGCCTAAACAGAGAGAGGTAGTGATGAAGTGAAAATCCTTGCTCCCAGGGAAGGAGAAGACTTCTGTTCCTAGAGATGAAGATGATCCCAGAGGCAGATGAAGAGAACCTTTGCTCTTGAATAGCTCATCCTTAAAAAAATACCCCATTAGCTAAGATTGAACCCTTGAAAACAGTTGTGGGGAAAGCTGTAAGTCGAGGGAAGGAACTCGCACATGCCAACAGAAAACCACCCCGGGTGGCTGTTGTGCTGTGACTGTGGAAAAGCCCCACAGCATGGGCAAAAGAGACTCCTCTCCCTAAGTGAACTGATGAAAGACTATTACAGAGGTGGTAAACTGACTGAAATAATCCTAAATTTGGGTCTTTATGTTGTAAGTGGGAGGAGGGGGAAGGATGAGGGGAGGAGAAGTGTTCTGAAGGTTTATTCTGACCCTCAATATTCTTTTTTCTTTTAGTTCTGTTAATAAAGTTCTTTGTATTCTTTAAGTTTAGAGCCTGCTTTGTATTCCTCCTAATTCTTATCTCACAGAAGGTAAAAAATGTGAACAAACCCTCTGCAATATTTAATATAAATAAATCCATAATAAGGATAAATGTAATTTTCTCCAGGAAATGGCAGCAGGGCTGGGCACTGCCAGAGGAAAACATCCCAATCACACCTGCACACACAGGTTAGGTGTCCTTAGAGAGATCCATGTGCCAGCCTGCACGGAGACTGTTGGAAGGAGTCACCTGGCTTCTGCGAGGGAGCATCAACCCTCACTCTGACCAGGGTTACTAAATCCAACCTTAAGAAAGCTCTTCCCTAAAAAAAAAGAAATAAAAATTTTAAAAAGAAATAAAAAAAGAAAAGAAAGGGTGTAGACCAAGTGCTTTCAGTTGCACAGGAAAAAAGAAATTGTGACTATAAAACACAAAAAAATCCCAAAAACCAAAACCCAAAACCCAAAAAAAACCCCACCAAAAAAAAAACTAACCCTCCCAAACCAAACCAACCAACCAACCAAACAAAACCCCAAAAAATCCAAAATAAAAACAAACAAACAAACAAACAAAACTCCAAACAGTTAAAAAGCAGCAAAATGCACCATGGCCTGAAGTTGCCAAGTGGCCATAGCCATTTTCCCACTTTTTAAACCAGGACAGCCATCATTCCTGGCCACAGGGGCTGGCTGGGGAGCAGCTGGCAGAGCAGGGTGTGGGAGCAGCCAGGCCTGAGTTCCCCTGCCCGGGTGAGGGGATGGCCCAGCCACACATCCCAGCTGTGCTGCCGGAGCCGTGGGCTGGTGCCACCCCAGCCAAGGGCACACCTGGGTGAGATTCCCCTGCAGTTCACATAAAACAGCTCTGCAAAATCAGCAGGGCCCTTGTTTTGGACGGGAAATCTTGTAATACGAGAGGTGTGATCGCAGCAGTGTGTCCATTCCACGGGGAGATCCAAGCAGGAATTGCTCTGCAGCGATGGATATGGGGCTGGAAAGCCCTGGATTGTTGGATTACAGCAGGAGGAATTGGGAAGCAAATCACCATCCACCCTACTGCCTGATCTTATCTCAAAGGTCTTTCTGGCTCCTTCTGAGGGCTGCAGGCTCAGAAATCAAACCTCCTGCACAGATCCCTTCTTGCCACTCAACCCAAACAGGCAGGACAAGCCTTCAGCCAGTCTCAGCCACAGAGCTGACAGAGGTCTCCCCTAAAGGCTCTGGGGTTCTGGAACTTGTTCAAACTTCCTCAAAGCTGTTCATTTCCTGGCCTCTCAGATGGGTGGAGCAATGGGGAGATGCTCCTCTCCTGCAGGAGCAGCTGTTTGGGAGCAGCCACACCACTGCAGCCTCTGAGTGTGCTCCAGGCACAGAGGGTCCAACCTGAGTGCCAGGGGCCACTCGAGGGATTCAAACACCTCATGAGCAACCATTTCAGGGCTCTCTGTGCACCAATACTTCATTTGATGTTGCTTGAACATCACCGAATTATTGAATTCATAATCCAAGTCGCCCACAAGCCACGTAACCACAAGTGGCACAAAACCAACACTGAACTGAGCAGCTGTACTGAATTCCCTCTGTAGCAAGACATTGCAAGAAAAAAATCACAAGAGCTTTACCAAGGTGACATCAGGATAACAGGAAATTCTTTTGTTACATTAGCAAATTATAGTAATCGTGCCTGGCAAGCCTTTAAATAAAGCTCGTACAGCAGCTTTATGTATCAGTAAATAATAATAAGCATCTTCAGGCATTAGTGGACACAGCCCACTTTATTGAAAGGTGGCATTAGCTGCCTCATGCAACCCTAATGATCTCTCATTTCACAGCAGAAAAATCAGCATCAAGAGCAGCCAGTCACACTTGGCCTGTCACGGGGATTTTTCTCTTTGTTTCCAAATTAGGGTTTCTTCCATCTTATCCACCTTCCTCAGCTTTTTGCCTCTCTTTTCTCCACTGGACATTTGCAGAAGGTTCAGTCCAGGAAGGGAGTCCCACCAGGGCTTTTTACAGTCAATGAACACAAACTGGTCATTTAGTGTGGGAACCTGGGCCTTCTGTCCCACCCTCCAGAGCAGCCCATGCTCTCAAGCCTCCAAGGTGAGCCTGAGCTGCTGGAACTGCATTTCTCAGGAGCTGGGCTGAAGAACTGAGTGGGGACAGCTGTGAAAAAGCCCTTCTTTCTTGCAGAAGAGCCACAGCGTGGAGGAGTGGCACAGAGGGGGGCAGGAGATGTGGTCCAGCAAAAGGGACACTGGGGTGAAGCTCTGAAGCCTCGGGGAACAAGCGATAGGATGAGAGGAAATGGACCCAAGTAGCACCAGGGAAGGTTTAGGTTGGATATTAGGGAGAACTTCACTGAAAAGGCTGTCCAGCCCTGGCACAGCTGCCCAGGACCAAGGTGGAGCCCCCATCCCTGGAGGGATTTAAAAGGAGCGTGGATGAGGCACTTTGGGACACGGGGCAGTGGTGAACACGGTGGTGGTGCTGGTCGATGGTTGAACTTGATGACCAGAGAGGCCTTTTCCAACCCTGATGACTTTTTCCATGGATTCATTTCCCTGAAGGTGCCGTGGTCAGCCTTGGGAGCTGTTGGCTTCTGTTCTCACCTCATGTGTTTCACGAGACACGGGTGAGCTCAAAGCCACGTCGTCCCTGTAGCCCCCAAAGCCAAACAGAACCATGGAGTCATTTAGGTTGCAAAAGACCTTCAAGACCATCAGTTCCACCCATAACCCACTGAGGAGGGCACAGCGGTGAGGATGTGCAGCCCTGGCACCTCACCCATCCCCATGAAGGCCGCAGGCTCGTTCCCTGCCCAGTCCCCATGGCTCATTCCCTCCCTGGCCCTTCTGCCCACAAGGGGACACTGCTGTCCACGTCCCCAGCTCCTTCCACCGAGGCCCTCAAACAGCTGGCAGAGGTTTTGGGGGGATTTCAGACACTGCTGAGCAGAGTTCAAGCTCCATCACCGGTGTCCCACAAGCACCACAGTGGGGACACGTCACCAAGCTGAGCACAGTGACCCGAAAACAGCCTCTGGAAGCTGTGCATGAGACCAAGTGAGAATACACAGCCAAGTAGGAGACATCTCAGCTAAAACCTAGCAGACCAAATAAAACAGAGCTTTTCTACTAAATAAATGTTCTGGTTCTCTTTATCAGCACCTTAAAATACACGCCAGTGTTGTTCAGCTTTGGGGGTTGGGTTGTTGGGGTTTTTAAAAGCTGTAATCAGCCTTATTTAAATTGGTTTGGTCTTTTGCCTCGTGGCATCACCTGGAAACTTCGTCTGTAATGTGAGGGATGATTTTATGAGAGATGTATGGGCAGACACCTTGAATTCTTTTGGTTTTCATTAATTTGATTCCTTCCAGGCAAGAAAAGGCTGTAATAACATGATAAAACGAGGAGCCTGGTGACATTTAATATCATAAAAGAGCATAGAGGGGGGCTTGGTGTTTTTAAGTGTCACCAGCACATTTTTGGAGATGGCCCAGCCCTGAGAATCAGGGCTCTGAAATAATTTAATCCATGCATGATAAAAGAAACCACTAGAAATAATTCACTCCTTGTCCTATGGCACATAGACTGGTTTGGGAGCTCATTATTTATTTGGCAAGTATTTAGCATAACAAATCAATTTCTAGTGACACCTCAGATGAGGTAATTTATACTGAAAGTCAAAAGAAGACAAAAAAAAGGAAGATTAAACTTTGTTATTTTAGAAGGAGACTGGGTGCTGGTGTCTATCCAGGGCTGGCAGCAGGCAGGACAGGGGCTGTGGCACTGCCTGGGGTGGCAGTGCCCCTGCCCAGCTCTGCCTGCCCCTCACCAGAACAGGGACAGGCAGCCCAGCTGTGCTCCAGGGTGTTGGGAAGAGGCATGGACGGCAGAAACAACAATGAGTGGAGCTGTACATCCCCGTGGGAATCCTGGACTCTTGTTTGGACACACTCTGGTTTCCCCTGCTGCCACAAACACCCCAGACGGGACCCTCTGGATTCACCTGCCAAGGAAGAAGCAGAAACATCGGATGGGAAGATGAGCATTCCCTCAACCTGCATCATTTGCCATGTCCTGCCCTGCTCCTGCTGGTTGGAATTCAGATGAACAAAGATGCTCTTCCACAAGCGTAAGGTTGGTTCCAGAAAAGTTTAAAGGAAACAAAAAGGCTCTGCACAAAGCAAAATTGAGATGTTTTCCGTGTTTGGCTCAGTAGGGCAGGAGAGGAGTCACTTCTCGAGGCCAGATCCTAACCAGACTTTTGTATAAGCTTGTGCAGAGCCATTGCAAAGGGAAGTGAGAGGATGGGCCAGAGACTTCCCTGGAGGGCTCATCCTGGAGAAAAGGAGGCTCAGGGGGGACCTTGTGGCTCTGCACAACTCCCTGACAGGAGGGGGCAGCTGGGGGGGTCGGGCTCTGCTCCCAGGGAACAGGGACAGGAGGAGAGGGAACGGCCTCAGGCTGGGCCAGGGGAGGCTCAGGTTGAATACTGGGAAAAAATTATTCATGGGAGAGTAGTTAAACATTGACACAGGCTGCCCAGTGCAGTGGTGGGGTCACCACCCCTGGAAACGTTCAAAAAACAAGTAGATGTGGCACTTGACAGTGTGGTTTAGTCGACAAGGTGGTGATCAGTCAAAGGCTGGACTTGATCCTGGAGGTTTCCTCCAACCCGAATAATTCAGTGATTTTAAGGTAGAAGCAAATACATTTGAGTTTCACTGGCTTCTGCTGCTGCTTCCAGACCAAAATCTTTGAAACTAGAACTTTTCTAGTGGAATTTTTTTTGTTTGTTTTGGTTGATGTATTCAAATTTAAAACATAAACACTCCAAAATACAATGAAATTTCTTATGAAGGGGTCACAGGAACCTTGATGGTGCCAAAAAATGCTTTTCCAAAGCCAGTGGCAGCTGTTTAAGTTTGAATCACCAAAAGAAACAGGATCATTTTTCTGGTTTTCTTTGCTGTGAGTTTTCTTCTCTCTTATGTTTCAGTCTCAAAGAAGGGAAAAAAAAAACCCAACCGTGTCTGTCTGGCTTTAGGCACATCTGGGAATTCACAGCCGACTCAAGGTGCCCTCTGCCCAAAGATGTTTATGGAATAATATTCCAAGAGCACAGGGCATGGCCCTTCTCTCTGCCCCCACCTCCTGCTCTGCACCACCAGGTTACAACAACAACCTGGAGATGTTCAGCCATGGAAAACCCCCACGCTGATTTCCTTGTCCTGTTTGGAACCTCAGGGCACCACCAACCCTTTTCAGAATCCTGTTACAGCATTAAAAAATGCAGCTTAAACGGTTTCCACCTGACAGAACATCCAAATCTGAGGCCAGAGCAGCCCAAAGTGGTCAGATTAAGCAGGAAAGGAGCTGGTTTTGTGGAAATGCACTGTTTAATTCTGGTGGGTCCCACTGAAATGAGCAAGTGGAAGATGACCTTGGTCTAATCTAACTGAGGGGTAAGTCCTGAACTTTGTGGCTGTAATGGGACTAGGGTTGGTGTTAGTTTTGCCAGAAAAGTTAATTCTAAAAGTGAAAGGAGCGCCAAGAGACATCTGGCACCCACCCCTTCTCGTGGGTTCACCCGCCTTGGAGAGCACCCATTGCACCCTCTAAAATCCAGCAACACTTTTTGTTTGGATGGAACACCCCAAAGTACCACAGACGTTATTTTCAGAGGTTTTGGGGTTTTTTTTGTTGTGAAGTCTCAGAGTGATGCCCTGCAGGATGTCCAAACCACACCAGAGACACAATTGGTGTCACCCAAGGCAACGTTGGTTTTATTCTCTCTCTGTAAAGGACAGCTAAAACTGTTTCCAAACTGAGATCAGATCTCAAAGTGAACAGCTCTGAATCTGGATTAACTTCATTCCTGCACCAGAAATTGCTTTTGGCTCTTCATTATCAGATTAAATTGCTCCTCCTGCTTAATTAAGCCATGAACCCCACACAGACTTGACTCTGCCTCAGTTCCCAGCATGTTTTAGGAATCCTGGACAGAAATTTGCATGGGTTATAGAATCCTGGAATTGTTTGGGTTGGAAGGGGCCTTAAAACTCATCTCATTCCAACACCCTGCCATGGGCAGGGACACCTTCCACTATCCCGGGTTGCTCCAAGCTCCATCCAGCCTGGCCTTGGACACTTCCAGGGGCTGAGCATCCATTTTCCTGATCCAGATTTCACTGGGTGTCTTGGCGGGCGACAGAACCATGTTCCCCAAAAGCAAGACACCCCACAGCCCATGGGAACGAGCTCCTCAGGGCAGGCACAGTCAGCCCCACCTGGCAGTGGGGACATTGTCCTGTAGGATGGCAGGGAGGGGGGGGATGTGTGTGCACCCAAAATGTGTGCGCCCTCACCTTCTCCATATTTGCATCCAGCAGTTAATTAACAGCCATTAAAGCTCTGCAAACATTTAAACAGACTTTAAATAGCCATGAAAACACAATTGCCGTGGAAAGCATGCCCATGGAATTAATGTAATTAAGTGCCAATTCCAGAGCCTGTGCGGGCACACACGCGGCTCCCCCGGCCCCTCCTGCCTGGGTAAACTCACTCCAGAGTTCCTCATTCCACAGCTTTTGAGGGATGGCTCAGTGGTGGCAGCCAGCCCAGGCTGGGGGCTGGGGGGTCACCACAGCAGCAGCTCCCTGCTCCTCATGGATCAAAGTCAGGGATGCAGCCCCTCTCCCACTCCCACGGGCTGCCACCCTCCCAGCTTCCCACTCCTTGCCCCTGGCTTGCTTCCTGCTTCATCAGGAGTTGGTGATTGCCTGCTCCTGTCCTCCTTGGTAAGGACTCCAGGCTGCTCCACAGGGTTTCAAAACCCCCAAATCCTGGAAAATCACCTGCCTGGCTTAGCACTGCTCTCTCTAAATGAGGGCGGCTTATTGATGCCTCCAATATCTGCATCACCAAAGGGGAAGACTCCAGATTTTCCCAACAAACCTTGGGCAAAATACATTCCACATTTCTTTAAAGGGAGGCAGAGATTCTCCAAGTCAGAAAAATGCAGAGCTGGAACTGGAGCGTTCCCAGCCCTGTACGCAGAGAGAAAACCCCGGCAGTAACACAGTGACACGTGTCTAACCTCACAACAGGTGGTGTTACCCGGACTATCCTTTCCAAAGGCAAAAATCCAGGAGAAAAAGCAAATGCAGGGAAGTGCTGGTGTGACTGTGCCCTCAAGAGACAGCCCCGAGCCAGGGAAATGCCAACAGCAGCAGGAAAAACAGTGAGAGCTTTTCCAGCAGCACATCCCCATGTGGGAATGGCTGACCCCACTGCTCCCTGTCATTGCAGGTTTGTTCCGAGCTCTTGCTCGTCCACCTTGCCAAAACCACTTTGTGCAAGGTCACCGAACATCCCCCGGCAGGAAAAACTTGTGCTCGTCACTAACTCGGCTTAAGTTGAGACACGGGACCCGGGGGACAAAAGCATCGGATTTAACTACCTTGAGTGAAATAAATTCAAGCCTAAATCTCATTGTTAGTCATCTGGATCATCCAATTCCCCTCAGCTCTGCAGATGAATCAATCTCGCAAAGCCCACGTAACCTCTGGCAGGAAGGGTAAGGAGGTCTGGAGAGCTGCTCCCGTGCCATTATCTCTTTGAATCCCTGTGGGATTAAATTAACCTCTCCAATAATACTTCTGAGCACCCTGTCTCTGCATTAAGCCCTCTGCTATTTTCTCACACTCGTGTTTATTTGTTTAGTCCTCCAGACTGAGAACACAAACTTCTGCCTTGGCTCATCCTGTGTCCCCATCCCTGGGACATGGCCATGACAGTGTCCTGCAGAGGAGCAGAGCCAGGAGCTCTCCTGGGGCTCCATCCTACACCTCTGACAGTTTGCTGTGGTCAAAGTAAGATTTAGCCCGGCCCTGCAGAGCAGCTGCTGTGCCCAGGGTGCCACATTTCCCAATTAAGACAAGAAATGGCTCCAAGCAATCTGTTCCAATGCCAGAATTTCCCTTTTTTTTACATGGAGCACGTGGTAACCCCCAGCCCTGCCCTTCCCAGCCTCCCTCCCCAGTGCCTCTGCCCATGCAGGTGGCCCAGGGTGGCTGCAGGGTACCCAGAGAAGGCAGAGGAGACCCAGGCCATCGACCTGAGCTAGAGAGGAGGCTCAGCTGTACAGTCATTAGCCTGTACATCCTAATTAATGATACCAGCTGTGATTAATTAATAATAATTAATGATGCATCTCCCAGCAGCTGAGTCTGTACATTCCCTGGATGTGACCACGCCTCCCCTACACTGCAGCAGGTACATGGTGTTATTCCAGGATAATCTGAGTCTTCCCAACACACCCCACCAGCAGCTCTGGTTTCCATCCCCCCGGCTGGTCATGGGCTTCCATCCAAATTTGGATTAATCCATCCTGTAGCAACAGGACAAGGAGTTCTAAACTAAACCAGGGTTGATTTAGATAAGGAAGAAGAAGGTTGTTGCAATGAGGGTGGTGAGGCCTGGCATGGGTTGCCCAGACAGGCAGTGGATTCCCCATCCTTGGGAGCATTCAAGGTCACGTTGCTCTGAGCAAAATTCACAAATTGAATTTAGCTTTGCTCACTGCAAGGGGGTGGGAGAAGATGGCTCTAAAGGTCCCTCCCCAACCATTTTGCTGTTCCAAATCTCCTTCATCTCTTGCTGGAATAGGGGTGCAGCACAAATGTGACTTGTGCCTACCTCAGCCCTTGTCCCTCCTCTGGAGAATCCTGGCAGCCCACGCTGGGGCCACAGGGATAATCCCACCCTCCCAAGGCTGATTAGGTAAAAGAACAACATGCAAAGGGTTATTTCGTTACATCCTTAGTCATTTGTGTCATTAATAATGCAAAATGACACCTCATTAGCCTCTGAGGAGAGGAAAGGTGCAGCAGTCAGTTGAAGGCAGACAGCAAGGAGCAGCAGCCTTTCAAAAGGCAGCAGCATTTATCACAAGGCATTTGAAGCTGAGCTCTCTGAGATGTGTGGTGTTGTTTTACAAAACTCCAAATGAGCATTCCTGCAACTGTAAAACACATCAGGATCTTTGTTCTGCCTTTAATCTGTCAGTTCACCTTCACGAATTTAATGAACTCGCCCAGGTTACAAAATGTTTTATTCAAGACAAAGTCTGATGTTATCATTTAAGATGTAAATCCTAAACTAATAGAAGCTGAAGTTGGTAATAAAACAGCAATTAATCCACGTTCAGAGTAACAAAAATTAACAAACTGCTGTTCAAATATTTATAGCAGGAAAGTTCTGTTCCTTGCTCATTGATGTCAGCTGACTTTGAAAGTACAACCCCAGCTTGCTGTGGAGCAGAAGTTTCTCCTGTCAGGAGCTGTCTGGCATTTGCTGTGACAGAAACAGCCCCAGCGACAGCAGCACCCACTTCCAGGGGGAATCAGGGAATGTCCTGAGCTGGGAGGGACCCACAGGGATCACCCAGTCCAGCCCCTGGCCCTGCACAGACACCCCAACAACCCCACCCTGGGCATCCCTGGCAGCACTGTCCAAATGCTCCTGGAGTTCTGGCAGCCTTTCCATTGACCATTCCCGGGGGATCTTTCATTTCTAATGGACTCAATTTTCCTCCTGCTGCTTGCTGTCCTGAATATTTAACCTCTTCTCCATTACAGCTGGAGAGCTGGGGCAGGAGGGGCAGGGAAAGGATTCCTGAAGAGTTGTAATTCTGCAGCTGGTGGGTTCCACGTCCACCTCACTGCACCTGCCTGGCCTGATTTAAACACTTGATGTGCAATGCACTCAGAGCAACTTTCTAACCCTGGGGACAGACTTTTGTGTCTTGAGTTTTGCAGACTCAGTGCAAAGAAAAACAGGCCAGCACAGAGGGAAGGAAGTGTCTGTCCAGCCAGGAGCTGACCCCTGGAACTCACAGCCTCATCCTATTTTTGAAGGAGAGGCACCAGAAACAGGTGCAGAAATGGAAATATATGAAGAAGTCCACAAACGGGAAGGGTTAAAAAGGGTCCAGTTTCCACCTGCAAGGCAAAACCCAAGAAGAGCATTCCTGCACAGAGCAGTTCCTCTGTTCCTCATCCAGGGGCAGATTCTTCCAGAAACACTGGAGACACAAAGCCTGGGAAGAGCCCGTTGGATACAGAGGTGGGTTGTGATGGCTCACAGCACCAGCAAGACACTGCACCATTAACAGGGAGGGGAGGGGGGAGGGAATGGCTCCCGAAATCCTCCCCCAAACCTGCCCCAAGGATTCAGACCACCAGCCTCAGCTGCTCCCCTTATTCCTTTGTGCCTCCTCCTGGATTATGCACTGCTCAAACCAAATCTCCAAGGCATTAAAAAAATCCTCTGTGCACTCCCAGCCCCTTCCGCAAACCCTCTGTGGGAGTCAGACACATGAAAAATGTGGGAGAGGGGGAAAAGGAGGTGTGTGCAAACATTTGCAGTGGCTGCTCACCAATGCATGCAGTCATTTCAGCCCCACCACTGCTCCCAAGCCAAAGTTAAAACTAAAGCTGGCATGTCACTCTGCAGCCAGATGTGTTTCATAATGCATGGGCAGCGTATATTTTATTAATTCTGTTTTTTTGTAGATCTCTGCGTAAGTTTCATCCTACCACGAAGCTGCCTGGCTCTGCGTGTTGTGTGTCGTCTTTTTAATTTATATTTTTTCTCCCTGTGGGATGTTCTGACAGGCTGCTGGGGGGATCTGAGCAGGTCCCACAGTGGGACAGCAGCAGGAGGGTCCTTGGGACAGAGGGAAGAGAGTCCCAGGGTCAAGAATCAGGCGGGGAAGGTTGTTCTTGACATTGTGTGAAGCTTTTAAGCAGAGAGTCACCTCTGCTAGACAGCAGTTCACAGCGTTCCCTCGACACCAGCCTAAAACCTGTTCTGGGGCGTTTAATATTATCCTTCAGTAAGGCTTGTGCAAGTGTCATTTGCTTATGGGATCTAACTGGTGAAGGGGAAACAAAAAGCAGGGAGCTTTCTGTGCTCTGGTGCTGACGGACAAGTGATAAAACTCCTGTTCCCAGGAGGCTGCTCCGCTCTCCCCATCCCCTGTGGAACACAGCTGTGGTCCAGGCAGCCTGGCCAGCCTGGGGACAGGGGAGAAGCAGCCAGGAGGGGCTGGAAAATCTGATGGGGTCAAGAGAGAGAATTTGGTTGATGCTCCAGCCCCATGTGTCCCACAGCTGCTGCTCCAGGCCCCGACAGTGCCAAGGTGAGATCCCACACGGAGAATCCCAGCCTGTCCTCAGGGAAGCTCCACGTTCTCCTGGTTGTTCTCACAGGTTTTTTCTGGCTCCTTCAAGCAGTTTCCACCACTCCAATTTAGCATCAGCCTTCTGACAGCCCAGAGAAGCTGTGGCTGCCTCTGGATCCCTGGAAGTGTCCAAGGCCAGGTTGGACTGGGCTTGGAGCAGCCTGGGACAGTGGAAGGTGTCCCTGCCCATGGCAGGGGGTGGCACTGGATGAGATTTAAGGTCCCTTCCAACAAAAACCAGTCTGGGATTCTGTGAATTCTGGTTTTTAAGTCTTGGTGAGAAAGACGGAAAAGTACCTCAATACATCTGATTCACCACGAATCTCCTTTCTGGTGTTGAATGACACACATCTAAAATATGTGGGCAAAATGGGAAAGGAAAAAAGCAATGATTACAAAGGAATGATAAACGAATGAAGCAACACAAGCAGAAAGTTCGTACAGAAATAAATGTATTTTTTCTTCTATGGAAGTCCATGGATAGAAGGAGACTTGAAAATAGAGTTTCTGAAATGAACTCTTTACAAAACTCAGGTTTTCCTGCTAAAACCAGTTTCTCAGGGAACATTCTGGATGCCACACATTGCTGAGGAGCACGATGGCTGCAATGCTGGAGGTTTAACCATATTCCTACCCTCTCTCAAACACAAGTGCAGGGAGTCAGGAGCACCAACAACACAGAGCCAATGACAGGAATAAATAAAGCAGAGCGAACATAACATTAATTAAACCTCCAGACAAGTTCATGCAGTGATATCAATGTCTGCTGTGCAGATAAACTTCAGCTGAGCAAGAAATAGTGGGCTGAAGTACAACAGGTAACAGAAATCCATAATCCCCCGTGCCATCCTGTCCTTTCCCCCAAAAATGCTCATAGTGGATGGAAAAATGAAAGTACGCCTGTACCTGCCTTCACTCCTGCATGAGTCAGGGTGGGGAAATGTCCCTTTCTGTCACAATACCATTACATTCTGGCCCTGAGCAGTCACAGGCTGCTCTATTTGTTTTCCCAGCGTTTCTGGGCTATTTTTAATGCTATATTTTAAATGCTGCTGGAATATCCAGGCGGCAGCAGCAAGAAAGGCAAAGGAAAACATCATTGTTCACTGCTGGGAGCAGCACATACTCCTCAACGTGCTCATTTTCAAGGCTGAACAGACATTTTTCCTGATTTTTTTTAATGCAAAAAGCTATTAACTATGCTTCTATTTCACATTTAATATCAAAGAGCGAGGCTCACTCAAGCCAAGATTGTTTCTGATTCCCAGTGCTGGCCGCTCTCTGTATTCCTTCACTTAATAAATTTCTGATGGAAAATGCACAGGTAACCAAGTGTTTAGATCAAGAAGCCATTGTTTTTTGAGTGAAAGAAAAACAAACAAACAAATAAAAAATCCAAGATAAAATTCCGATTGTACAGGGTAAATTAATATTCAATATTCTCAGGGGGAAAAAAAAGTGAGGAAACAAAAAAAACTTGCTAATGCACAGGTCCATAGGAGAAAACTTGTCAAGAAAAGAGATCTGTTTGTTCAGAATTCAGCCCTTTTTTGCTATCACATCATGTACAGGTAAATACTGGGTTTGGAAATCATTGTTCTGACAAATCCTGTGCTACAGAATCATTCCCAAAGGCCCTGTCACCCCATCCAGCCACTGGAATTTCACTTTTAGGTTTAAATAAGACCTTCCCTGGACTCTGCACTGCCTCTGTATTCTTCACATGGAGAATTTTCAGTGCCTTGGCATTTTTATTGTTACCTGCTCACAAAAGCGACCTTATTCCATGGGAACTCCATGGGAATAGAAATGTCCCCTTTCCCAGCCAGCCTCAGCTGCCCTGCCAGCCTCGTGCCCACACTAAAACCACCCAGGTTTAATTTACTGCCCGAGCTCCTCAGGAGGGGGGAACAGGAATTAGCCAGCTCCACAGGATTGTTTATGTGGTGATAAACAAGAAATATTGATCCCTGCAGTGTTCCCTCACCAGCTCTCCAAGTGTTTTTCCTGATCCTGTTAAACATCCATGGCTGTGACCTCTCGGGTGGGCTCCGGTGCTGGAGGAGCCCGAGGGGAGCACAGGGGCTGGTGGGGCTTCCAGCAGCTCTGATGCTCAGAGCATTCCAAGAGGAAAATGAACAGAGAATGGCAGAACAGTCCGAGCTGGAAGGGACCTGAGGGATCATCCAGCTCCTCAGTGGATGGGACAAAACCCCTGACCTTGGCACTTGGACCGCCCGAGCCAATCTCGGGGTCACCTCCTCTTTCTCCCACTCCTCTGCTCTCTCTGTGTTTCCTGCAGAGCACAGCCTTGTCCCCCTGTCACTTTGCTGCTGACTGGGCACGACACCAGTAGGATCAGTGGGGTTTGGAGACAGGGAATGGGTGTGGAGGAAAAACAGGAATTCCCTTACACCCATCTGCAAAAGAATCCCAGAATCCCAGAAGGGTTTGGGTGGGCAGGGATCTTAAATCTCATTCCAGTTCCACCCACCCCAGGGGCAGGGACACCTTCCACTATCCGGGGGTGCTCCAAGCCCCGTCTGACCTGGCCTGGAGGATCCAGCCTGGCTGCAGCTGATTCCCAACTCACACCTCCTGCCTGGCTCACCCAAGTTAAACAATGTGCAGTCGGCCCTCGGGGAGTATTGACTGAAGGAGATTTTAGCAGCACACAAACAACAGCATCTCCTTGCCCTCACTTTGAGCAGTCTTCCTCACTGGGCAACTGCTGGGAGGGAGGACAACCTTCCCCAGCCCACTCACTCTTCTTTTCTGATGACAGCAATTGAATCCAGTCAGCTTCATGCTCAATTTGGCATTATTTAAATGACTGCAAGAGGAATAAAATGCTTGGAAATACAAATTGTCATGCACTCATGTGCTAACACACCGTGTAGATCTGACTGCTGCAAACAAAAGGCACATCTGAGTGGCAAGTGTTTATTACAGAAGTTCAACCTTCAGGATCATCTTTGCTTATTTCCAGTCCCTTTGATTTAATTGCTTTATTTCAGTTTATCCATCAGCAAAGCTGCTGAAAAGCATTTCCTAGAGAGAGTTTTATCTTTAATCTACAATTCGTGTGTTTCTTGATTGTCCCTTTAAATCTGTGCCACTTCCTATAATCTCCAGGGTCTTTCTTGCCTGGAAAAGTGAAGGAAGTGATGTGAACTCACCTAATAACTGCAAGAACAAGTTACACACCCACATGGGGATTTGTGCAGAGCCGTCAGGGCACTTTCCTGCTCGATTACTCTAATTACCTCCACTGAATTAAAGAACATTTTCACCTGTAACTGGTTTAGGATGGGGGCCCTCTGCACATCTCCTTCAGTTTCTGTCTATAGATACTTCCCTAGAAAGCCTTCACTGGTATTTGGTGCATGTTTGGGGGAACTAAAGCTTCCTGCAGAGGAATTACAACATTCAGTTAAGAAAAATGGACTTGCTTGAAATTTTCTTTTCCTCAAGAAGAGCTGCTGGCAGTTTTTTACAGCAGGTCCCTGTGCTGGTGAGCTGAGAGCAACAAAATGTGGTCAAAAAGATGGCAATGTCCTGCACCATCAGAGAATCACAGAATCACTGAGGTGGGAAAAGCCCTCTAAGAGTCCAGTCCCTAACCCACACTGCCAGGACCACCACTAAACCTTGTCCCCAAGTGCCACATCCACATGTTTTTGGAACACTTCTGAGAGCAGTAACCTCACCACTGCACTGGGCAGCTGTGCCAGCACCCGACCAGCCTTTCAGGGGAAAAGAAATTCCCAGATATCCAATCTAAACCTTCCCTGGTGAAGTTTGAGGAGGTTTCCTCCCATCCTGTCCCTGTTCCCTGGGAGCAGAGCCTGACCCCCCCAGCTGCCCCCTCCTGTCAGGGAGTTGTGCAGAGCCACAAGGTCCCCCCTGAGCCTCCTTTTCTCCAGGCTGAGCCCCTTTCTCAGCTCCCTCAGCCGCTCCCCATGCCACCTGTGCTCCAGCCCCTGGGGTTCTTTTCAGTGTCCTGGCTCTGGGAGCACAGGAGTGTGAACTGATTTTCTCACACTGAGACATGGAGCCAAAAGTGCTTCAAAGAAAAACACAACGACTTGTCCTGTCAGGGCCTTTATTGCTGAAAAAATGGAAACTTGTGGCTGCCTCATCCTTAGAAGTGCCCAAGGCCAGGTTGGATGGACCTCTGAGCACCCTGGGATAGTGGAAGGTGTCCTTGCCCATGGCAGGGAGTGGGATGGGATGAGCTTTAAGGTTCTTCCATATCCAAACCATTCTGAGATCTGTGACCTATCCTATGAACCTCAGAGAGTGTTTCCTCATTTGCTGCCTCCTGACTCATTCCCAGGAAGGTTTCTGCATAAAAAGAAGAGTCAACACCAAAATTAAATCAAGCCCCAAGCTCCCCATCATGCCAGCAGCAGTCTCTGGGTGTGGAGGATCCTCATGAAGACACGTGATGAGAACCACACCAGTTCCCAACACTGGGATGTGAAGATCAGAGCCCAAAAAGCAGGGGAACAAAAAGGACTTGGGATAAGAGTTTTGTGCATGCAGGGAAAAACCCTCTGGGAGGGATGGTGTGAGCTGGGAATGTGTTTAATTCTTCACATCACACATCTCCTTCCCAGAGCTAAAATAAGGACCTACTAGCGAGGCTGCCAGAACTGGCACAGGGAGTGAGGGCAGCTGCAGGAGCTGCTCGTGGGTGGGAGCAGCTCGGGAGTGAGGAACAGCTCCAAACTCATGGCCCAGCCAGGGCACCTCGCTGTCCTGTGGGGTTTAGTTCTCTCCAACTGGGAGGGGAGGTCACAGCAGGGTGCTAAAGCCCAGCCTGGCTCAGCAGCCACCCCCTGGGAGGGGACACTACTGACTGCCTTCCTCTAACTTAGGTGCTGGGCTTTGGGATCCTTTTTCTCTGCCTCCCTCGGCCCTTCTCCCATCCACAGAAAGCCTCATTTGGCTCTTGGTGTGAAAAGGAGAAAATGCATCCAGAGAACAGAGGAAAATTAGGGACACTTCGCCAAGTTTTGGGGTAGGTGTGTGGAAACTCAGTCTTCATTAAGAGTTATTAAATCCTAAAGAAAAACCCCCCCAGGATCATCCACTGCCCACGTTTGTCACTGACCTCCCCTCCCCTTTAGTCCACGTTTCACCTCTTTGTTTCCTCACTTGTGACATACAGCATGACAAGAAATACATCCATTTCCTTCTTCCCCAGGGTTAGAATTGCTCCCGCAGCCCAAGGGAAACTCGGAGCACACACAGTATCCAGTGCTAAGGACAGACCCTGGAACTGGACCTTTTTTCCCCACTCATCTGCAAATGGAAGAATTGGGGAAGATGGGAACTTATTTGGCATTTCCGGAGAGGCCTCCCCTGCATGCTCAGGGGCTCCTGTGACCGAAGCCACGCTCCACAGCTGCACGCCAGAGTGGGTGACAGACAGTCCGATCCTTGCCTAAGGATTCTGAGGCTGCTCACACTTGGCTTGGAAAAGCTGCTTGCACCAAAGATATCCCAAGTAATCAAAGCTTTGGATAATCTCTCACTCCCACTGGGGAATTTTGGTGCCCAGCTGGTACAGGGGTGCAGCAAGGGCAAACCCCAGACCTAGGACAAGGCATCCCTCTGATCCAAGGTGGCTCTGGAGCGTGGCTGGGAATGCAGGGTAAAAACCAGCTGAACCAGGGCTCTGCAGGTATCTGGGATTTCCCTCCAGGAAAGCCAGGATGAGTTCCTGATTCCTGGGAGGTACCAAAAGCAGTGCCAGAAGCAGAGGTAGGACCTGTCCCAGCTTTCAGCAGCTCCACAAAACTGTTTTGGCTGTGAGCTGCCAGCAAGCCAAAGCAATTTTTTTGCCACAGGATTCCCAAAAAAAAGAAGAGAGAAAAAGCAATTTCCCTGACAACACGATGGGATGAGAGAGGAAAGCCTCATGGAGAATGGTGCACACAAAAAAATTAGGATAATATAATAAGAAAGGCCCTATTCAAACCCAAATGTCCCTTTCAGAAGGAGCAGAGAGGGGTGAACTCAGCAATTCTGTCTCCAATCATTCATGCGATGAGCCCCAGCTCCTCCTCTGCAGAAACATGATTAGCCCACAGGCACAAAGCACTGCTGTGAATGAGGGTCTCACAGCCAGCACATAGAACAATTCATTCCTCCCACAAAAGTGACAAATAAGGATAATTCCACCTCATTTCCGAGCCGGCTTTTTGGCCTGGCTGCAATAAAGCTGTACCAATTGTACTGGCATGGGCACACAAATTATCTTTTGTAGAATTACAAACTTTTGAGGAATTGGGCATTTCACTGCATCAATCTGCCTGGCTTTTATTTCAGGGACGTGGACTGTGACCCAGAACAGGCAGCACACACAGCCCAAGGGAGAGCAGCCACATTTCCCAGAGGAAGTGACTCAGTGGGAAAAGGGACCCTGGCCACAATTCAGGGTTTGTCAATGGCAACGTCAATCTTTCCACCCTGGGAAAGATTTGTGATAAGGTTAAAGATACCTCACACTGTTCTTCCCTTCCCCTCACACAAATTTACAACCCCAAGGACACCTGTTAGGATGAGTGGAGATAAGAAAGGACAGTCATATTTCCTTATCTGCAGCTCTCTGCTTTACAGCCCTTCAGCCTTACAGGGCAGGAGAGGTTTTATTCCCAGAGGATGTCCCTGGGAACGTCGTGAACAGCCTTCTAAACACTGCATGGCCTCCTGAGGAGACAGCAGCTGTGAGCCACACCTGGAATAAAGGCCTCCTACCCACACAGACACGGACAGAAATCCATGGGAGTTCATCCAGCCCAGCTCCCCCTCCAGACAGGGGGTCCCATCGCACGAATACTCCAGGCTTGTTTTGATCTGGGATACCATCCAAACCCAAACTGCACATCCTGGCTGTGCTGGAGGCAGTGGGACACTGAGCATCAAGGTTTTGGCTGTGACGTTCAACAATCAGAGCCTGCAATAAATAATTAAGGTAATCGGAGCAACATTCCCAGGGCACACAAAGCCACAGGAGTCTCAACATCCTCTGCCACCTCCTTGTCTGGATTTTGAAACAGCTCCTGTTTGACACTGTGCTTAATCTATTGTAACACATTCTTCCATATAACAGTACTTTATGATTAAATTCCTCTATAAAACCTTAGAGTGATGCAATCTAGCCCTAAGCTCCTCTGATTTGGCTAAATTTGGGCTTGGGATGCAACTCAGAATTTGTACTTAGGCAAGACTTGAGAAACGCTGGAGCTTTAAAATTCGGTGGCAGAAAAGCTGCATTTGTGAGGACAATACCAAAGCCAAAACATGGAAAATGCCGAGATCGTACTCAAACCTTTGCCAAGATTATTATTCTACGCAAGGAATTTCCTTTTCCTTGCAACAACAGGCCCGTAATCAGAACTGCCTCCTGTGCCGTGCAGCACACGGCTCAGCGCCCAGGCAGCACGCCGTGCTCTCACGGCAAGATGTGCCAGGCATGGGTGGCAGGGGATTTGTCCTCGTCCACAGGGAAAATCAAGTGCCTTCAGGAGGCAGTGCAGGTTTTGGGTGGACTCTCCACGACCCACTGGAGAAACTTTCCTGTGCAGGGACTGCGGCAGAGGCTGGAGATGGCTACACTGATGTGTCAGAGGAATTACTTGCTGGAAGGAGCTGAGCAGTCCCATTTAGATGATGAAAGCTTGGTGAGACCACTCCTGCCCTGAGGTGACCTGTGCACATCTCTTGGGCTCCAGGCACCCTGTGCTGTGAGCCTGCAGCTTTTGGCCACGTTGGGCAGGATTCCATCTGCTGGAACATCCTCTTGAGCTCAGCCAGCAGCTCTCCTGAGAGTGCCGAGCCTTGGGAGATGTGGACATCCAGTTCCCAACCGCTCAGGACTTCTCACAGCACTGTGTGTGCAGGCAAATGTTCCTACAGTGCCTTTGGGAACCATGGAGCCATTTAGGTGGGAAAAGGATTCTGAAACCATCAAGCCCAGCCATTAACCCAGCACTGCCAAGGCCACCACCAACCCGTGTCCCCAGGTGCCACATCCACACAGCTTCTGAACTCCTCCAGGGACGGTGACTCCACCGCCTCCCTGGGCAGCTGTGACAAGGCTGGACAATCCTGTCCATGAAGAAATTTTCCCTAATATCCAGTCTAAACCTCCCCTGGTGCAATGTGAGGCCGTTCCCTCTCCTCCTGTCCCTGTTCCCTGGGAGCAGACCCCAACCCCTCTGGCTGCCCCCTCCTGTCAGGGAGTTGTGCAGAGCCACAAGGTCCCCCCTGAGCCTCCTTTTCTCCAGGCTGAGCCCCTTTCCCAGCTCCCTCAGCCGCTCCTGGGGCTCCAGCCCCTTCCCCAGCCCCGTTCCCTTCCCTGGACACGCTCCAGCCCCTCAGTGTCTTCGTTCTTTTCCTGAGGGGCCCAGAACCGCCCGCAGGACTGGAGGCACCTCAGCAGTGCCAGCAAAGCTCTGGGCACGGCTCTGGCCCTGCCAGACACACTGAGCTGATCCAGGCCAGCAGGAGGGCTCGTTCTAGGGTTGTCAAAGACCTCCAGACACAGATTCTCCACGTGTTCAGCGCTTGCCACCCAGCTGTGCTGGCTGACACTCCAGCCCTGCAAAGGCTCTGAGCCAGCCTCTCCCCATGCAGCCAAACCACTTCCAACTCACCGTGCTCCAGGCTGGGCTGGGTTTGGAACGTGGGAACAGGAGGAGGAAGAAGGAAGGCAAGAGATGAAGGGGAGATCTCTGCTGTTTGATCTGCTGAAATGAAAATGTCTAAGAGCCCTTCCTTGAAGTGCACGAGGATGAAAGGAGCAGGAGCACAGTTCCGTGTGCCTGTTTGCCTGCATTTGAGAATAAAACTGAAATAAAAGTAGCTAAAGAGGAAAACTCCTTTCTCCTCATTTTATCTGAGAACAGAACACAGACAGCAGGGTTTGTATTTACCTCTCATTTGGATTCCACAAATGTGTCCTGTGAACACATTTTTAGAAACTATTTTTCTTCAGGAGTACATTTTTTATTAGCTGTTATTGCTCAGTTTGTGCTGGTTTCTAAAGAAGTCGTGTGGCTTGCAGGGACAGATGAAGAAGAGTGATTCATGACTCACTGCAAGGATCCCAGTTTTTATGAAGCCTCATCAGTCAGGCAGTTCACAGGTGTTTAAGCCCAGGTGAACACACTGGAGCAGTTGTGGCCTGTCTGGAAATGCACCAGGAGTAGGCACAGGGATACAGATCCAGGTTTTTCCCAAAGGAGAACCAGGCTGGAGGCTGACAGGGATCTCACATCCACGGCTTTTCAAATCCTTTAGTTGCCTTCAACCCCCAAACCAATGGAGCTGCCCTCCCTTACTCCTCTATCCCCCCTCCTCTCCTCCCACTGTAGCTTACAGGACAAATTTAGTCGGGTTGGGATCTTACTTCTTCATTCACAGGGTCATTTGAGTGACACCACCATTCTTTTCAACAGCAGAACAAGTTTTCCCATTAATATCCAAAGGGCAAGGCCAAAGTGGGAACACAAGAGGAAAAAAAAGCCCAGAAAACGTGTTCAGGTCCCTGGTGCAGCAGGGTCAGGACATCTCAGGCTGCACAGGATCCCTGAATTCCTCCTGCAGTGATAACAACACCCTAACACTGACGCATAAGTAGATGCTCTGCAATGCATGTTCTCCATGCAAATATATTTTCTGGGTAGGGATACATGTGGAAAATATTCCATAAGTGGGAAATACATCTCTCTCCATCTAAAGATACCATTTGGGATCTCAGACCCATTTCTTTGGTAGTGCTGAATGATTTACCACTGAAATCAATCTTTAACTAACCAAAATCCATTCTCTTCTCCAATTATCCACTGGAGGAAAGAAAAACAAGTGAATAGAACAACTGAAAGGGAACAGAAAAGAAAACAACTCCTGCTGTACCTACTCCTGCTTCACCACCTGGAGGCTGGAGGATTTTCCAGGTATTTTGTGAACACACTCCCAGAGCAGGGAGGTCACACACTGTGTGCTCCAGCAGCCCCAGGGGACAGGCCCTGAGTCAAGTGTAAGGTTCCATCAGGAGGGGATGACAGCCTGTGAAGGGAGAGAAGACACGGCACAGATTGCAGCCAGCTCCCCTTCCCACACAGGGAAGCTGGAGCAGGGAAGAGCCAGGCAGGGGAAGGCAGAGGATCTCTGCTATTTCTCCCAGCCTCTGAATTACAAGACTGAGAAAAACACCTTTTATTTCCTCTTTTCTTCCTGCTGAAATAATCAACCAAGCCTAGAGATACTCTAACAGTAATTCGCATCCTGAAGTGCTTCCCTTTCCTGGTCAGCTTACTTGGAAAGTGTTGCACAAATTGCATCCCACGGATGTTCTTTTGTTCTCCTTTGAATTAGCTGGTACAGGGGTGTAAAACAGGAGAGTTTTATACTGAATATTAAGCAGAAATTCCTCCCTGTGAGGGTGGGAGCCCCTGGCACAGGTTGCCCAGAGAAGCTGTGGCTGCCCCTGGATCCCTGGAAATGCCCAAGGCCAGGATGGACGGGGCTTGGAGCAACCTGGGCTAGTGGAAGGTGTCCCTGCCCATGGGAGGGGTGGGACTGGATGAGCTTTAAGGTCCCTTCCAACCCAAACCATTCTGATTCTTTTATGAAATGTCTTCTCATCCTTTTCTGGAGGAAAACTTAAACAAAAAGAGCATTTAGGAAACTAGAAACTTGTAGAGCACAAAATGTCCTACATGAGGAAAACTGCAAAAGAGTAATTAAAAAATAGTAACAAGGAGGATGTGGCCTTTTGCGGAATTCAGTAATCAAGAAGTTCATCTGCTCAGCACAAACCAAATTATTTTCTTGGTAGAAATGTCTAAAGTGGTATTGGATTTAAGGAGCTCGCAGAAGCAGGTACACATTTTAATTGCTAGGAAAATAAATTAAAGGCAACCACAGTGCACTGTGCTGACTGATGAAACTGGGGTGGAAGGGTGTCATTACATTATTTCATAGGAGTTATATCATTTCAGAGAAGGTGTAATCTAAAAAACAGTCGGTGAATATGACAAGGGCTGATTCTTCTGTGCAGAAACAGTCCTGTAAGGAATGAGGAGTGTGTAGCGATGAGGAGTGCGTAGGGAATGAGGAGTGTGTAGGGAATGAGGAGTGTGTAGGGATCAGGAGTGTGTAGGGAATGAGGAGTGTGTAGGGATGAGGAGTGTGTAGGGATGAGGAGTGTGTAGGGGATGAGGCGTGTATAGGGATGTGTAGGGATGAGGAGTGTGTAGGGGATGAGGAGCGTGTAGGGATGTGTAGGGGATGAGGAGTGTGTAGGGGATGAGGCGTGTATAGGGATGTGTAGGGATGAGGAGTGTGTAGGGGATGAGGAGCGTGTAGGGATGTGTAGGGGATGAGGAGTGTGTAGGGGATGAGGAGTGTGTAGGGGATGAGGAGTGTGTAGGGATGTGTAGGGGATCAGGAGTGTGTAGGGGATGAAGCCCAGCAGGAGCAGCAGTAGGGAGGGGCAGAAGGATGGGCCAATATCCCAACCCCATTCCCCAACAACACCACTGCAATCCCCCCTCCTGTCTGGAGACCCTGCTGAAGCAGAACTCACCCATTCTTTCCACACCCCGCAAATGCAGAAGCTGGGGTGTCGGCCCAGCAGGGCTTTATTTTATCAGCTCAGCGATGCTTCAGTCAGTTCCTGTGGGGACCCACGGAAGTTTCCTCCTGCAGTCACTGCAAACACACTGAGAATTTTCAAGAGTGATGAGAGCAGTCTTCAGCAGCAGTGCCACCAGCAAAACAGGCTGAGGAACAGCTAAATATTGTGACAGTGTCACTTCATCCACACGATGAAGAAACCTGTTCCAGGAGCCCAGTGTTTCAGAGAATACTGGTGTCGTTTACAAAACACTTCGCTTTTAAAAAAGTGCCCATCATAGGAGCAAATTGCCAAATTAAGCTTTGAAGCAACTATTTAAACTAATTAAACACTCCGGGGGAGGTTAAAAGCCCTGTGGATGTGGCACTTGGGGACATGGTTTAGTGGCTTGGCAGTGCTGGGGGAATGGTTGGACTCCATGGTCTTGAAGGTCTTGTCCAACCTAAACAATTTTTAAGACTCTGAAGACAGAAGGGGCCTAGATCTCCCTCCTGGACTCTCAGAATCCTGGAGGGAACCATAAATCCATAAATCACCAGGGCTTCACTGAAACCAAGGGAAACAGGACACCCTACAGCACTTACAGACCTGCCCTCACAGGTTTAGCTCTTGGTAAGAGCAAGTAAAAAAATCTGAAATCTGAAATTCCTTTCCCCTGAAATCTGGGAAGAGAAACAGAAGCAGAGGGAATTTCAGCCTGAACACTGTCCCTGGGATGAGGTGCACAAGCAAAGCTCCCAGGAGTGGGGTAAGAGCAGGTATCTTCTGAAATGCTCTGCACCAGCAGTGGCAGGAAAACGGCTGATGGGGCTGTCACCTGAGAAACAAAGGACATCAAAGCCCGCAGGCAGAAGCTGCTTTTCTTCTGTTTCCCTCAAATATGTTGGGTTTGATGCCAACCTTGGCAGTGCCACCTATTTATAGCTGTTGGCCCATGACAACAACAAGTTTTGAAAATCAAATGCACAGCATTGCAGCCCTCTGGGAACAGCTTTTCCTGCACCTTGGGCTCCTTAACAAAGCTGACTGAGAGGATAAACTGAGCTCTGTAAAGCAGGAAGGGCAGTGATGGTGTCTCATAGGCTGTCATTCACTTTTCTCCAAAAATATATGAGAAGCCACAGCAAATCAAGAGGAACAGCCCATCAAGGGTGAGGAGGGATGCAAAGCCATCCCGGCTTCCCAAATGTCACACTCCAGCTCTGCACCGCATCACTGCTCATCTCCAGCCTGGTGAGATGAGGGCCTGCAGTGTTTGTTAGACAGGAAATCACTCCAGCAAGGATTCCTTTCATATCCCATAGTGTGGGCTAGGAAATGATCCTGAAAGAAGCTGTGGATGGCTGCTCCTTCCCAAGCAGGAGGCTCACAGGATTTGCTCGTGGCTGTGCTGAGGTTGTGATTTTCCCCATGGATGCTTTCCTCCACCCATGCACAACTCTGCCTGTCCTCAGGCTCTGTCAAAGGCCAAGCCTGCCCACACCTTGCATTCGTGTTCTCTTTGTGTCTTATCCTCTTAGGATCTTCTTTTTGTGACTCTTTGGGGCCTGGTAGTGCTTTAGTGGGGCCTGGGAGAGACCTTTCCCCTGACATTCTCCTGGAAATGCCCTGAACAAGAGAATCTCAGTCCATTTGTCTTTCTGCCCCGTTTCCTTTGCAGGATGCTCCTGCTCTGGGATGGCGGATGCTTTAAGGAGTGCCTGTCATCAGTGCTGCTGCCCATGGCAGGGAGCTGGAACTTGAGGATTTGGAAGGGCCCAAACCATCCTGGATTCCATGAATGCCACGATTCTGTGCTGTTGGATAGCTCTCCAGGACAAGGCTGTCACGTGTGCAGCCTCAAAGTGCTTCTCCAGAACCACTGATTCATTAAATGGCACCTTTGGTGCCCACTGAGCCCTGAGTTTTATACCAGTGACCCAGGATCAAAACTCCCAGCAGAGGGTCCTGCCCAGGGGATTTGGTCTTTCTGGGAAATCCCATGGAAGCTTTTGACACCGGGTTACAAAATCCTTGTGCCAGCTCTAGCCTTTCATCCCTGATGCCAGCTGGGCACAGCCACGGGGAGCTGGGGGAGGGCAAAGAGGCAGGGGCAGCACAGGCAGCACCCTCAGCCAGGCAAATACACACTGGTGGTGCCAGCAGCAGCTCCAGCAGGGGGAAACGCCAGGAGGACCCATCTCCAGCCCCCTGTGAGTGCTCCAAACACAGGGATGGGCAGCTCCCACAGCAGGCACGGGGACAGGGAAGGGCTGCAGGGATCTGGCACAAACCCCAGCACAGCCCCTGCCTGGTTCTCACATGGAGAGGGGCTCTCAGCAGTGCTCTGCTCCTCCTAATGAGATGTGATGGTCCCAGAAGCTCCTCACTCATTTTCTGATGTTTCTCCACCCTTGTACCCTCCAGATAGGCTGAGATATACTTTCCTTACTTTAATTTTTCTCTGAGACCTGGCAAACCAAGAAGCCAAGGCAAGCCCTGCTGTTCCCAAATAAACGGCAGAGCGAGGCTGTCTAGAGGCACAGAAGTTACGTGAGTGGTTTTTCTTGCCAGAGTAGAGTTTAATTTTCCATAGGAACGCTGTTGAGAAATGTTTCTGCGAAGATGTAGGGGATGAAGGATTTATAAAGTCACATTTCTTCTGCTTCGGCTGCTGGATGCCTCCCCACCAACCTCTCCCCCGCTCTACCCTGGGCCCAGCTCTCCAGCTTTACCAGGTTAGCACCGAGTTAACACCTCTGATGTGCAGCAGCAGAGAAAGGCAGGAGTTTAACAAGATAGAGCAGGAAAATAAATACATTTACTGCTGTTAGTGGCATTGCTGGTTTGAGGAGGGATGGGAAGAAGTGCCGTGCAGAGTGAAGACCTTTAGAAACATCCTGTTCTGTGCTGAATGTATTTCAGGATTCACCAAACAACACAGAGAGTTCAGTGTCCAGCCAGCCAAGATGTCTCACGTGGAGTTGGAGAATTCCTGCCCGTTTATCCCTGTACAACTGCAGTGTTTCCCAAGGATAACCCATAACCATGCCCCCGTCCTTCAGGGACGCGCAGTGCCGGGGTCCCTGGCAGCTTTTTGGTTTCTTGTAGAGAATTTTCTTCCATAGGTGCAGATACTGCCCAGAAGATTGGTAAAAGGGTCTTCCTGGCAGGAACTTGAGCTGGTGTGGATCCACTGGCACGAATGGGAGCTCTTAGAGACCACCCACGTGGACACTGGGTTCCACTCAGCTTTGGGGCTGAATCAAAGAAACAGCAGCAGAAGCTGAAACCCAGAGGTACCTTAAAATAAGGGGCATTAACACAAAATAAAGAAAAGAAAAATGAAAACCTCTTCTAAACCACTGCATTTTCAGAAAAAGAGGTCCCAGGCTGGTCTTTTCAGCCAGTTCCACATGACACATTTCACTGTGAATCCTCCTGTCTCAAGCCTTCTCCCCTCACCATTGCTCTAAAAGATCACCCAGGCTCTTTCTACTTTTCCCTGTGCTCCTTCCATTGTCACCTGGCTCACAGTCAAGGATATTGTTCATTTTAGATTTTCCATGCTCTGCTTTGGGTCACTCACCAGAATTAACAGCATGTTCCAGTGTGCTCTCTTCCAGCTGCCAGCTCTCCTCACTCCCTGATACAAGATGGGATTTCATCCATCAGGTTCCTCCATTCAGGCAGCACAGAAACAAGCACAGCTGCAAGGAACTCCTCATGGAGAGAGGCGAGACTCTCCAGAAACAGAAGGTCTGGAAATGGCATTCCCATCTTTCCTTGTGCAGCATTTCCATATCCCTGTTGTGTTAAGCTATGGACTCTCCATTTTATTGGTTTGGGGTTTTTTCCTTTCACGCATCACACTTTTCTTTAATTGGTTATCACAGTTCCTTTCATTGGTTAATGATTCCATTTTCACGCTGTGCAGAAGAGGAAACCCACTCATTTCATGGACTAATTGTGCAGTTAATCAGATCACCACCACTCACTAGCGGTGTCAGCCCAAATTCCACACCCAGACATGTCCTGGTCCACTGGAAATCTGCGCCTTCCTGAGACCTGAGACCTCCTCTTTGCAGCATTCCCACTGCACGTGCCTTCCCCAGCCTCCAGCAGGATTCAACCTCTCGGCTCCATCTGGGGACAGGGGCACCGCTCCCTCCCCAGGAGAGGGACACAGCAGGGCAGGGACAGCTCGCTGACACCACTTCAGCACTTCAGTAGGTCTCAGCCTTGCCTAAAAGCACTTTTTGGCCCACATCCCACCTCCCCTGGGCAAGGCAGCTGATCCAGCACAGGCAGCTCCGGAGCTGGGGCGGACACTCCGCTCTTCCCGCTGCTGGAGCTGGAGCAGGTGAAGCCTGGTGGGGGATCCACTGCTGGCAGAAACGAACTCCATCTGACTGCTGAGCAGCTCCGCTCTTCCCTGCCTCACTTTTCTTATCCTTGAATGCCTCCCTCTCTCCTCTCCCACACAGAGAGCATTTCCAGGAGAACTGAGCTCCTGTGGTGTCTCCTTGCAGTCAGCTTCCAGAGCAGCTTGGAATTTCAACACATCCCTCAGAGAACCAGAAGGAAAAGTCACCAGGAGTGGACTTCCCTTGCTTTTTTAACTAAGAATTTTTTAGTTTTCAAAGCCAAGCCCTTATCACTAAAAAAAAACCCAAAAACAATAAAAGTAAGCCAGAGAAGACATCAAAGTCCCCATCAGATTAGGCCTGAAAGCTCAGAGTTTTATTATAAATAAGAAGAAACCATTTCTTCTTTCTTGATTGTGCAGATTTAAGAGACTCAATAAATATTTTGGCTTTAAATAAAACACCTCTTTTCCAGTCTTGTGGTAGCACAGAGAATTTGGAATCACAGACAGATTCAAAGCAGGCAGCTTCAAGGTTGGATCAGGTCACCAAGAGCCTTGTCTGACCGTGTTCTGAAACCCTCCCAGAATGTTCATCCCTCATATTCATGGGCAACCTGTTCTGGTGCCTCACAACTCCAGGAGCTCAACAGCTTCACCCAAGGCTCCATAAAAGGTTCAGAAACCTGCACGGAACTGAACAAAAATGGCAGAAGAAATTGCTTCACACAACCCAGATGATTAAGGGAGCCTTCATCAAAATGCAGGTGTAAAGAGAGGTGGCAAACCAGGTCAGGCTGGTTCAGCTTCCCCCTGTTTGCAGTCTGTCAGGAAGAACTCCAAAGGGATAAATATCTGGTTGCCTCACCAGTTAAAGTGCTTTAACAGTTGGTTCTCCTTCGGCGTTTCATTTTCTTTTCAGCCCATCTCACCATGGCCGGTTTGAGTGGACACATCTCCATGGGAGCCTTCTGGAATGTCTCAAGTGCATCCTCACTTTGGAAGTAGCACAGGGAATATTCTGAGGGCCCAGCTTTGTTCTGAGAGGTCCCTGTGTGCCCACCCATCACCACAGGGCTTCTGTGGAGCAGAGGCTCCTGCCCAAAGGGATCTGCTGGAAGGCTCTGCTGCCCTGGGAGACCTCTGGAAAATCCACCATGGATTCCACCTTGCTGCATCCATTCCATGGTGCAGCTCCACACTCCAGAGCCTGTTTAGATGCTCTTATTAACGGCTTTGTTCTTTCACTTCTCAAGCTGACAGTTTATTTTCCCTCCTCCACGTTGCTGCCATCACACCAGGGAATATTTACAGCTGTCTCTACCCCCTGGCCATGCATTTTCCAGACAACTGGCTCATGGGATACGCACTCTCCCTGAAAGGAGAGGTAGGGAACTCTAAATTGAATTGAGGATGACTCTCTCAGGGTGCACAGGCTCCTTGTGGCTCCCTTAGTTTCCTCCGAAGCTCTCCAGCATATGGAAAATTAAGACCCCACATTAAAAGAGTTCAAAAGCTGACTCTAAAAAGCACCCCACAAGGTGGGGAGGGAATTTGGGGGGAATTTCCTCATGGAAAGGGTTGTTAAACATCAGAAGGGGCTGCTCAGGGAGGTTTGGAGTCCCCATCCCTGGAGGTGTCCAAGGAATGACTGGATGTGGCACTCAGTGCTCTGGGCTGGTGACAAGATGGGGATCGGTCGCAGGTTGGACTCGATGGTCTGGGAGGTCTTTTCCAACCAGAATGATTCTGGGAATCTGGGAATCTGGGAATCTGGGAATCTGGGAATTTGGCATTCTGGGAATCTGGGATTCTGGGATTCTGTGAGCCAGCCCTGGTGCAGGTGCAGCTGTATCCTGGTTTTGGGCTGCTGGGAAAGAGCTGGGAGGGCCCTTGTTGGAGCCACCTGCTGTGCTCAAGCCCTTTGGTCCCAGCCTGGCCTGACCACAGCTAAGCCTGGGCTTGGCCTTGCTGATCCCGGTTTGGCTTCCCAGGATCTGTCACCATGAGCCTGTCTGGACATGACTGGCTGAGCCCAGGGGTGGCTGCTGGACCTCTCCTCTCAGCCAGGACCTGGGGGCCGCGGCAGGACATCACTCCACGCCTGCCTCACAGTTCCCCACTCCTGCCTCGCGTTCCCCTTGGAGCAGCCCTCTCCTGCTGCTCCCTGCCAATTTCTATCCGACTGTACTTGTTGGAAAACACGGTGCAGAAAAGCAGGGAGACGTGGGAGAGCATCTTCCTTCCTCTTGTTACAAAACAGAGCCGAGTTGTTTCTGGGTTTGCAGAGCTTGTTGCTGATATTTTCCTTCCTGTGCTTTCCCCTTAGGCGCTTCTGCTCCAACCAAAAAAAAGAAAAGAAAAAAATAAATTCCTACCATTTCACTGGAAAGGAGCCAGTTGCTGGGTGAATCATTGCTGTGGATTCACAGGGCTGTCTGTCACTCTGTTGTTGGCCTTCTCAGCTGGTAATTGGGATGTGCTCTTTCCAGTGCCAGGCAATCCTGGGAAAGGCCAGTTCCGCTGGGAGCTGGGACACCACGCAGCTCTCCATCCTCAGGACACCTCAGCCCAGATCCCAACCTCTCTGCTGCTGCAGATAGGGAGCCTGAATGGATGCTTTGTGCAAATAGAACATTAATTTTCCTGACAGGGTAATAATAAAGCCACTAAATCAGTCCCGGGATTTTTGCGTTACACACACTATTTAAATGACTTGTCATCCCTACAAATTGTACACTGGATAAATGGCTGCTCCAGTGTTTACACATGTGACTTGGAATTGAGACTTTCTAGCCATGAAGTGGCATTAGTGAAGAAAAATGTGCTGGGCAGTGATAGTCCTCAGATAATTCACTCTTCCTGAACAGGAACTGTCTCTCCTGAAGTGCTTTAATGCTGAGATCAAAACATGACCTCCTGAGCCACTGTTTAATCGACATCAAAAGGTGAAAATTAGGGAATATGCTCCAGAATCCTGCTTCTTGCAGGTGCAGGTGCTCACAAAGCTCCGAGCACGCAGCCATAAGATTTGAGCTCGCTCTCTCCTCACCACCAAGTGTTTACCACAACCAGTGATTGCTCCAAGCAAAGTTCAGCCCCTTCTTCAGTGTGGATGGCTAGGAGAGGCTTGCCAAGAGCAGAAGCTGCACAATATATTCCAGGGAGAAGAATTCTGGTATTAGGAGTTGCTCTCCAAGATTCTGAAGATGTTCTGACCTGTGGCTGGTGTCTGCTTTGCACCAAAGTGTGTCCTTTGGGAAGACCCCGCCCTGCTGGAGGCTCAGCAGGGAGTAAGGCAGCACCCACCAAGGAGCGCTGTGTTCTTTGGGCATACCTCCATGTGCGAGGCAAGGACTCCTGCCTTTGGAGGAACTGCAGAATCACAGGGTCAGTGAGGCTGGAAAAGACCTCTGAAGTCATTGAGTCCAACCGATGACCCAGCCTGGCCTTGTCAACCAGACCACAGCAGGTCCAATCTTTCCTTAAACACCTCCAGCCGCAGTGAAAGCACAGCGTCCTGCAGGAACAGCTCAGGGCAGGCTGACAGAGCACACGTGAGGACTTATCCCACACGTTTTGGCAAGGTCAGACAGGATTCTTTCATTTCATCTCCCTGTGGCTAAGTCTAAATTGTGAGCTGGGCTCCCTTGCTCTGGAGGATGCCCAGACATGATGTGGACACACCAAACCAGCCAGTTTTGGGGGCTGATCCCACCCCATCCACGAGGAACAGCTGGTTTTCCATAGGAACAGGTCCTTGTGGAGGACTGAAAAGAAAAATTCCCATTCCTCCCTGCCTGCTGGACCAGCAGCTCAGCTAAGTGACAGGGAGTTGTGGATGGACTGACATTTATACCTCTTAATCTCTGCAATGCTCTCACAAAAGATCATGCCCTGAGATCTCTCCTGGTGCATGTGGAGGGCATTGGATGAAAGATTTACGGGACCAACACAAAGCCCTTTTCCATTGAGGGGCTTTTCTGTCTATTTAGTGTCTGAGTCAAGTATCCCAGGAGGAGGCTTGCCTGAAAAAGAGCCCAAGGACAGATGAGGCAGGAGGAGCCCCCCGTTTTGCCCTTCCCTCCCCCACCCTCGCAGTTAGAAGCACCCTGCTGGCTTTGGGACAGCCCCATGATGTGAAGCCCCCTTGGGTTTTCTGCCTTGCTCTGCCACCTGTCTGTGTGCAGCCATGAAACAGTCACCTTCCTTCCCTGCACCTTCAGATCCCCTTTCCTATCCCAGCCTGTGGAATATTCACTCACTGGACAAGGACTGCCTCAAATATACAGCACCGTGGGGAGCACTCTTACCAGGTACGGTCCTTGACTGAACACAGGCAAATCATCCCTGTGGGAATCACCTCAGGACTCTTCTCCTTGCCATTTGGGAAATTTCTTTGCCAAGTGAAGAAATCCTTACTCAGCTGCCCCTTCGGGGGAGAGCAGCCATGGAAGTCAGTAATGCTGGGACTTCACATGGGCCCTGCATCTCAGGCCCTGCTCTTTTGCTGCCTGCTCAAACTTTGTCTCTTTATTAAGCTGCACACCTTTGATTCCCCAGCCTTCCTGGGAAGCTTCCAAGGCTTCTTGCTTTGAGCCTTATGCTATAGCAGTGTTCCTATTACTGGCCAGAAAAGTTTGGGAGTTCAGAACAAGGGGAAGTTACACAACCTCTATTAAAATAACACCACAGCAGCAAGCTCCGCTTTCCCCTTCTCAGTAACAAACACTCTGTTCTCTTCCAGGAGAAAGTCTTGCTGAAGTTTTCTGGCTGCAGGAGCCTGAGCCCCTAGTGTTAATCCCCAGCCCTCTCCAACCCCGGATTTCAGCTCCTTGCCGTGCCTGGCAGTTCACACAGACAGGCAGCAATGATTTTTCAGGACCATTCAACCACTATGCTCAAGTTCCCTGGAAAAGCCTGACAGGGAGATGAGCCTGTATTCCTTTACATGACTGTGTCCCTTCCAAAGTGGGCCGTGGGGTGGTGGCAGTGACAAACCCTGCTCTGGGGTGGCCAGGCAGCACAGCAGGGACAGGCTGGGTCCAAGGGGAGCACTTTCCTCCCAGTAAACCACAAGGAAGCTGCAACCCTTCAGTACCAAAGCACCACAATTAAAAGCCGCAGATTTATCTTGTTGCTCTGCCACAAAACCGGTGCAGCCTCTGCACTAAACAGCCAGGAGTGCCCGCTGTGTTGGACAAGAGATCACAGAATATCCTGAGCTGGGAGGGACCCACAGGATCACCCAGTGCAGCTCCAGCCCTGCACACACTCCCCAACAACCCCACCCTGGGCATCCCTGGGAGCAGTGTCCAAATGCTCCTGGAGCTCTGGCAGCCTGGGGGCCCTGCCCATTCCCTGGGGGAAGAACCTTTCCCTGATATCCAGCCTGAACCCCTGGCACAGCTCCACACTATTTCTGCCCCTCTGACTGCCTCCTTTTCGGTTTGTTTTTTTTTTTTTTTCCCTTTCTCCTTAGTTTTTTTCTTCTCTTGCGTGCAGCTGTTTCCCTTGAACAAACCCTGCACATCTCGTGCCTTCCAAAGCCCCAGCTCAGTGCTGGGCTGGGATTTCTGAGCCCTCCCTGCCGTGCCAGCTACTCCCCGAGCACACACCAACACATTGCTGGGGCTGCAGGATGAATTGGGCTGTTACTTACGTGAGCATCGTGTTACAGGCATTTGCAAAGGGCCACTGGCACCTCAGCTGTCACTGGCTTAAAATAAGCAGAGTTGCTGGGTCTGGTGGCTCTGCACCTTGTTGTGACAGTGGTGTATTAAAGACAAGGTCCCAGCGAGGTTTTGATTCTGCTCTCAGCAAGATGCTGCAGAAGAGCTAAGCTTACACATCATTATAGGCCTCTTAAAGCACCATGAAAGAAATACGTTCCGCAGCCCAGGCAGTGCGTTTTATTATGCTCATCCAACAGCATAACCTTAGTTTAACTCCAGGTTAATGAAACTTAGGGTAGCACTGAAAGAATAAAAAGTGCCAGGAAGCAACGCGAGGCCTAAATCTACATTTTTCAGTTGTACGACCTTAGATTTGACCTCAGGAACAGAGTTGCAAAAGCAAAAGCCATCAGAACTAAAAGTTTTACTGGAGAGTCCAAAATGAGGCTGAATGCTGTGGGAGTTCTTGGGCATGGACTTGTCTTTCAGTCTGTCATGAAGGGTTCACAATGAGACCAGCGTTTCCTCTCTTTACAGCACAGTGGTGGGCAACAACTGCCTGCCAGGCTTGGAGCAGCTTTCTAGTGCACCACTTCGAATAAATACACTCACTCCTTCCCCATTAAAATATGCTGGAAAGACTTTCCATGAGAAATGCTTCCACCGGCGCTTTTTAAATGAGCAAAGCTCACGGGAGCCATAAATTGCTGCGGCAGTGCAGTAAGGGCTGGGACAAACCTGCTTGTTCTTGTCTAAGCCAGTGGTGACCTGAAGGCTTTTGTAGTTAAAGGTGTGAAACCACACGGCTTCAGATCCTCCCTGAGTCTCTCTCACTGTTGTCCCTGCTCAGGTACAACATCTGGAGCCCTGTGCCAGAATTCCCAGAGCTACTGAGCCTCCGGCAGGAGAACAGAGGAACACAGCTCAGGGAAAGCTGTCCTTGCCCTCATGCTGAGTCCTGAGACACAGAGTGTCCCCAGGGTGTCCTTCCTCTGAGAGGTCACGCAATGGTTTGAGTCAGGAGGGACCTCAACTAGTTCAAGGACAGGGATGCCACCCACTAGATCAGCTCCAGTGCCCATCCAACCTGGCCTTCCTAATTTCTGCCCACACCCTGTAACTCCTCAGGCCTCCTCATCCCAGCCCTTCCTAATCCTCCTTTCAGAGATTCAAAACTCCGGAGCCCTGAGGTACCCCTTGCTCCAGTCCCACATCATCCTCTCCTTGGCTACTGAAGAGCCCCAAATTTATCATCCAAACCACCTCAGATCCATCCCGGAGCCACCACTGTTCCCAAATCCGTATCTGACCCAATGGAACTCCACCCCCAGCCTGGGGCACCGGCACCAGCTCAGCTCCACAGCTGCGCTGTCCCGCTGGGAGCAGAATTCCATGGTTTGCTTAGGCCACGAGCACGGTTTGTGTGAGAAGAGGACTTGGATTGTGACCCACTTGGCTCGTAACTGATGTCCCCAGCCCTGTGGCTCCCTGGGAATGAGGGTCACTCAGCTGACATTACCGTGCAGGAATGCACAGCCCGTCTCTGGGTGCAGCTACGCTCCTCAGGCTGTGCAGGAGCTGAGGGAAGAGGCTGGATTGTGGATTCCTGCAGAAGACGGAAAGGAAAGTGGAAAGGAAAGTCGGGAGAGACAGGAGTTCCTGCTCAGATCCTGCAGGCAGAGCTGCAAACAGCCCCAGCTTTGCCTTCACAAAACTACCATGGAGCAGAAAAGGAGCCAGCTCTGACATGAAAGGTGCTGTGCTGGGCTCTGCCCAAGGAGGCAAAAGCCTTTTGCAGACCAGGAAATGCCTGCAGGAATCCTTCTTCCTGCTTAAGTCATACTGATATGCCTGGGGAGGAGAAGGCTCTGGGGGACTTCACTGAGGCCTTCCAGTTCCTGAAGGAGATTTTATGAAAGAGGGAGAGCAACCTTTTTGTGTGAGCAGGTAGTGATAGGACAAGGGGGAACTAAAATCCTACTATTCTGCTTTGCTGAGTAGTTTTGGACTAAAACTGAAGGATTTCTGCTTTTAAGTGAAGTGAAAATGAACTTCTGCCCTAAGTCCATCTACTCCTGTTCTTGGAGTATTACAGGACCATCGTCCTCAGAAACTTCCAGTGCCTAAAGGGTCTCCAAGAGAGCTGGAGAGGGACTTTGGACAAGGGATGGAGGGACAGGACAAGGGAATGGCTTCTAACTGAGAGAGTAGGTTTAGATTGGATATGAGAAAAAAATTCCTCCCTGTGAAGGTGGTGAGGCCCTGGCACAGGGTGCCCAGAGAAGCTGGGGCTGCCCCTGGATCCCTGGAAGTGTCCAAGGCCAGGCTGGATGGGGCTTGGAGCAGCCTGGGACAGTGGAAGGTGACTCTGCCCATGGCAGGGGGTGGAACGAGATGAGGTTGAAGGGCCCTTCCAACCCAAACCATTCTGGAATTCTGGGAATCTACAATAATATCCCTGTTCTTTCACTACCAGTGCAACCCCTACATCCAGGCTAGCCCTGACCCTCTTTGCGTGGTTTTATTTTTGCAGTGGATAAACATGAGCCGGGCAAGCTCTTCTGTTCTGTATTCCCACACATGAGCAGCACAGAATTTGGGAGGATGCTGCTCACCACCCAGCTGGGTTTCTGTATCTGCATTGTGCTCATGGGTTCTGTTTGCCTTGAACCTTCAGAATGCCAACCCAAATCAGGGCTCTGCTGTGCTCACAGCCAGGAACAAACCCTGTCATGCAGAGTTTGCAGCCAGTATAGGAGAGGCAGTGCATTCCCCACGTTTTAGACAAAAACAGAGACCTAAGGAGCCTGTTTACAGCATACTTAAGCTCCAGGAAAGATTCTCCTTGACTTCCCCAAGTTTTGGATCACGCTCAGGGAAATTAAGCAAGTTGCTAAAATTGACGCAGTGAGTTTGTAGAAAAGCCAGGACCCGAAAGCTGGATTTGCCAAGCCCCAGCACTCATGCTCCAGCCAGCCCGACGCTGGAGGTGCTGGAATGGCAACAACAATCTGTTCGAGTGTGAAATCCTCACTGCCAGCCTGGCAATGCTCTCAGTTCCCTGACCTGTTCCATTGCTCACATCCAGGATTTTTCTTGAGCAGACAGGAATTACAGAGAAGAGCCGGCACTACCAGGTCCGTGGTAATTCACTGGTCTCGGGGAAAAGGGGCGGAGGCTCTTTTTCAGGGAATGAGATTCCTTGGCATCACCAGGGTGCTTCATGGTGCCCGAAGGAGGCAGCTTTGGGCAGCTCAGGCACCAGATTTCCAGGCTGTGAGCTCTCTGATGGATTTGCCTCCCTGCGGGATGCATCCCAGGGATGTTTGCTTTGCTGCAAGCCAGCCACAAGTCCTGAGGGTCAGCAGACACTCTGCCTGCTCCAGTGACCCTCTCCCTCAGCTTGAGAGGATGAGGTGGTGGACACTGCCCAGACAATGCATTCATTTCATTCCACCAATTAAATCCAGAGGTTTCGCCCCTCTTTCATCCATGAGTGAGTTTGGCATTGTTTTATTTGTTTGTTAAGCTGCACATTTCAGCTAAGGGGCTTTCCCTGAAGAAAAATAGTTACTGCCTTGGACAATGGATTATTTGGAATCACTTCATCTATCAATAAAGTGCAGCCTTCTCTGCAGGGAAATGCAGCAGCAATTTAACAGCAGGGGCCAGGAATGGAGACAACTGCAAAGAATGAACAACTGCAGCAAGAAAAACTGTAAAGAAAACTGAATGTACCTAGGCACAGACAGACATTTGATTTTGGCTAAGGTCTAACAGGCAATATTTAGAAAAGCCTCACTTAAGCTCTTCTGACTAAACGCCCCTTAGTTTTGGATCTGATAAAGTGTCTTCTGGAAAGAAGGTGAGATAGTGAATCTATTTAAAGCAACCGATTTGAAAATCGAGTATTCTGAGGGGATTTATTTAAAGATCTTGCCACTGTTCTGGGTTCTGAAGCTCTATTTTTATGCCTTTGTTTTCATTTGAAAGAGAACACATTATTCCAACTGCCCTATGACTAGCAAAGATGATTATGAAAAAGAAAAGAAATGTGCATTTCCTTCTTCTCCTAGCCAAGGAATTTGCATGTTATAATAATGGATGTGAATTTAACAAAGCAGAAAGCCCAGACATTTGTGGTGGCACCATCCCCCAGCACTTTGCTGTGTGTGGGGGATGCAAGAGATCAACAGGAGCTCTTGAGAAAGGGCACAGATTTGGGGAGTGTGCTGAGGTCCGAAACAAGCAAATGGTCGGGGATCCCAGCCCTGCTGCATCGTGGCAGTGCCTCAGTCCCAGTTTTGTAAAGATCTGGGACACACCATGGATTTCCTCCACTGCTCAGAGGGCTGTCAGTGCTTTAGTTTGGTTGGGGCTGCCCTGGGAAGAGTCCTCTTGAAGAGAGAGCCTTAAAATCAGCCATTTGATGGTACAGAAGTGTTATTTGTGCAGCCCAGTGGTATATTACAAGTTTTACTTCAACATTTCGTTTCTCGGCTGTGTGGCCCACAGGAACTCGGTGGATGTGATGAGCAGCAGGTATTACTGAGCAGTACAAGGTTCCAAAGCAAAGCAGCCCCTTTCCCCTGCCAGGACCTGCCTCATGCCCATCCATGCCCAGGAACAGCTCACACCAGTTTGGCAGAGATTCACACAGCACCGATGGCAAAGATTTTTTTCCCTCCTCCTACACAGAGAAGGAACAAAGCCATGAATTTACCTCAGGAGAGGAATGAGCAGCAGGTTAATCAGAGTCCCAAGGGAGTGATGAAATGGAGAGCAAATACTTTCTTTGCTGTTTTCCAACACAGGAACAAGTTAAAAAAACCCCAGTGAAATATGGAGTGTTGAACTCAGGAGGAGAATATCCTGTCCCAAATTACAGCAGCTCTGTGGGAGTCTCAGACTCGGGATGTCCAAGGTTTTGAAATTAGACAAGACTTGATACTTTAATGAAGTATGAATTCAGCTCTATGGAGATTTTTTAAAGAATATTAAATTTTGTTTACAAGATGGAAACAGACCTCAGCTTGTAAAATGGAAGGTCGAGGACTCCATGAATTTGGTCAGACTTTCTTCTCTTGCATAAGGAAAAAGACAAAATTCAGGAAACCTCAGGAGTTTTTTTGCCATTTCTGGCAAAACCAGGGAAGAGATGGAGGAGGTGATAACACATGAAACTGCTGAGCAGAGTCAATTTTGAACCAGGGTGCAGCACCACAGTTTTGTGGCTGCTTGATGTCATCACAAGATCTCTATAAAAGTTGTTGGATTTGTTTCACAGGGAGTAAATCGTTCTAATAAAGTTTCTCACTGAAGAATTGAGAACATCTCAATGAAGAATCAATAGCTGGTAATGTGTGTCAGTGTGAGCTTGTCACCAACAGACGCAAGCAAAGAAAAAAGGTTAATATTTGGGAAGAAATAATATTCTCACCAAACACGCAGCTTTAGAACACCCAAACCTACATGGACTTCCACTGCATCAGCAGCTGGTCCTGTAAGAAAAAGCAAAGGGGGGTAGATGGGTTGATGATGCATTTCAAGCTTTTCTAGATTAAACATTTTGATTTTCTCTAAAGTGGATCAAAAAACATTCTTACACTTGACAGACAGTGTCAGGAAAAAAGCTCTGTATCTGCTGCGATTCGAGACATGTGCTGTCAGTGAGGGAAGAGAAGGACACATCCTGTTTGTCTCCTGATAAAATACTCCAGGTTTGGGCCACGGAGTGAAAACACCAAGATCTCCACAGAAATATGGATTAAGGAGTGGTTGGGGAGGGTTTTCAGAAGAGTTGAGCACTTAGAATCGGTGAATCATGGAATGGTTTGTGTTGGAAAGGATCTTAAAGCTCATCCCATTCCAGCCCCTGCCATGGACAGGGACACCTTCCACTGTCCCAGGGTGCTCCAAGCCCTGTCCAGCCTGGCCTGGCTCGTATTCCCAATGCTTCCTCGGAGAGAGGATCATCTCTGGACAGGGAAGTGCTTGTAGGCAACGAGAGAACAGCTGGGTAGTTTTTGATTTACAGAAATGCTTCGAAAGAAAGTGGAATTCCCGAGCCTCCCTCACGTTTCCCGACAGCCTTGCTTGTGCCTCCCACAGGAACTCTGCAGGCAGAGAATCTCTGTCCCTCCCTGCCAGGCCATCCCCAGCCAACATCCCACATCCCGCCACTCCCCAGGACCGAGCAGGGCACAGTGAGGGTGCTCAGTCCCCCTGGCTCCCCCATTTTCCCTGTAGGACAGACAGAACCACCCAGGTTTTAGCAGGGCACAGCAATTCCAAGCCACTGGGAGCTCGGGTCTTTCTACAGGTCCAAGAAAAGAACATTAGAAAGCAGAAACAAAAGACTTTTACAACCACCCCGAGGGTGTAACACATCCCTTCTGAGCTCAGCCGTCCTGGAGCCCTCTGGACCCTCCTCTGCAGGTCAGTCCTGATGCTTTCCAGGGCGAGGAGTTTGACAGGGAACCTCAGGACTCACCAACTCCTCCTGCAAAGGGCTGGAACCCTCTCTCAACTTTCAAACAGGCTCCTTTGAAAGCAGCAAATGTCAGAAATGCTGGTGAAGCCCAGCTTAGGAGGATTCCTGTCTTCCTGCACCTTCATGTCTTCCTGAGGTTGGATCCAGGCTCAAAATGAACCTGCTGCTGGTCTGCTTCCGCCCTCTCCTGCTGTTTCCCAGCAGAAACCAGAGCTCAAGGCAGAAATAGCGTTGGGATGGTGAAAGAAATCCATCTAATGATCCACCCACAAAATCCACAAAGGAAAATGTATTTCCAGAGGAGCAAAGAACACTCTCAGGAAAAAGAGGAAACAAGGACAGATTTAATAAAGTGCATAAATAAGGTGCACAGCAGGAAGGAGCCAGAGCAGAATCTCACAACAAGAGGAGTAGCAGAGGCAGTTCTGGGGACTCAGAGGCTGCCCTCCCTCCTGGAGCAGGTCCAGACCCCTCAGGGAATGACCCCCTGAGCCCCAGACACTCCTGCCGTGCTCCTTTAGCCACCACTTCCACAGGGCTGGGACAGGACAGCAAAATCCATTGGCTCCAGGGATCTGCCATGTCCTTGGACACACAGATGTCTCATTTAACACATGGAAGTGTCACCCTGCCTCAGAACAGGGGCAGGAGTCAGGGAACAATAAAACACCTCGAAAATGCTCATGAAGGTGAAGTAGAAAGAACAGGATTGGTGTTCAAAAAGAGGCACAAGCAACTTAACTGTAAATATTTTTGTCTAAAGCAAGGAATGTGACAGTACATATGGAAAATTGAGGGGTTCTGCTGAATAATATCCAGAAAAGAGAACAGTCCAGGAGGACAAAGGTGGGGATTCTAAAGGATGAAAAAGGAACCATGAGTTTCTGTCACCATTCCTTGTCCCAAGTGAGTCCAAGCATAATCAACACTCAGCAAGTCAGGAGAAGCCTGAAGATTGAAAGCATTTCCATTAATAGAGAGCACTTAGAGGTATCAATTACACGGACAGCACTGAGCAAGGGGGATTCTTCTTTGTTCATCAGGCCTGAAACTAAACATTAATTGTTAAAGATTGGGAAGATACAACGTGTGGGCGAGTCCTGCCATTAAGTTCTCCTCCTTGCTCTGAAGAAGCAACTATTTTAGTTTTAAATCACAACATAAACCTAAGCAAGAAGGGCTTGATCCAGCCTGAAAATTCTTATGTTCCTCCATTGCTTATATTAATTTGAGGGCCACCTTTTAAATTTGCATCCTTCTCTCAGGACTGATCCTTTAGGTACAACCATGCAGCAAATTATTTATGCCCAGCCCTGTGTGAGAAGGTCAGCCCTTCAGATCTGCTTAGTTACACCGTGCCCTGTGCACTTCTGTCAGAAAACATCTGATCTCAGAATTGCATTGTTTGATTCGAAGGAAAGGGCAATCCAAAACGGGATGTGCCGAGAGCTTGGTGAGTGCTGCTCTGCTTGCCTTCATTTTTTTTTCCCCCTTTCCAAGCATTTATCATTCTTTTGTGTCCAGCAAGTCATTTAGGAGAGGGCTGGACTGAAATGCCAGCACAGAGGTGGGGCCTGGCAGAGGAGAGGGGTGACTGCTCAGCTCTGCAGAGGCTCCCTGAGCGCTGTTTGTTTGCTGTGCACACCGAGGCAGCTCCTGCTCCATCACCACGGCCGAGTATCGACATCCAGGCATCTCCACAGACCCTCTGAGCCACTTCCCAGGACTGCAAATGAGGGGAACGGAGATGCCAGAAGACATCCTGAGTGAGGAACAGTGCACAAAGGAGCCAATGCAGAGTGGGAATACACCCGAGGGGGAAGCCAGAATTATCTCAGCACCTACAGCAAACCAGACAAGCCCAGGACATGACACAGGCACCCCAAAATGCCAAGGAATCACAGCATCATTCCTCCGTTGCATAAATGACATTCAGAGCACGCATAACTTGCCCAGAGATCAGTGCAAGGGCTTGTCATGATGTGACATCTGTCCCATCACATCCCCAGCACGTCACCCACGGAGAGCAGGGGAGGTGGTGGCTGGGGAAGGATTCCAGCACGGCACTTCCTGACCTTTCCTCTGCACATCTGCTACCAGGAGATGAGGGAGAAAGTGCCCAGCAGAGCCATGAAGACAGAATCAAGAAAGACCTGTCTCACATTTGCTTCTTTTGAACAGCCCGAGACAGCTGCAGACTTTTCCATTCCTAAAAGCACAAAATCTACAACCTAGAGAAAGATTTTTTTTTTTTCTGGTGACACAACAGAAGCTTTTTCAGCTACAGAACCTGACAGGAAAAAAAAAAACACAACAAAAAAAAACCCTTGCCCAAGTTTTCAGGTCAAGTCTCCCCATTTTCTAATAAACCCCAGCTTTTTCCAGTCAGGTGCCAACAAACCCCAGAATTAGGGACACTGAGGAGCACCTCAAAATGCTGCCCCTTGTCCCCAGTCTGACACATCCTCCATGCTGCTGGATCCAGCACAGACAAGGCAGAGCTCCTTCAGGGGTTCCCATGGGATCACTGAGATCCCTGCTTGGCTTGCTGGGTTGTGGGAGGGTAGAGCAGTCGCAGAGAAGGTTATCCATATATCCATTTATCCAAATAAAAGCTAAAGAGCAGCAAACCCTGAGTTTGAAATCCTCACCACCTGCTCTTCCACAGAGGTAAAACAACCAAACACTTTGGTCCCCAAGGCCAGCGAGCCACAGTCACTACAGCAGGTTTTTGATGTTCCCCTGCTCGCGAGCACAGCTATTTTTAGTAGGCCATTTATTTGAGAGCAGGCTCTGGGAATATCCATTTCCTACTCAGCTGGGCCAGTCGGGCTGTGTTTGCTGCTTGCTGAGCTTCTGCACAGAACAAGCTCGGCAGGGCCTGGAGAAACACGAGTGAGGCGAAGGGAATCAGCCTCCAGGCCCCAGGGATGGCCCAGAGCTGTCACGTCTTCACCTAACGCCCCCGCTCGCCTCCCAGCGAGTTTTGCACGGCCAGTGACAACACTTTGTGTCTGGGCTGGCGTTGCACACTCTGGGAGAGACTCAGCCAGCAGGAGGGACTGGGGTGTGTCAGCAGGAAGGGGCTGCAGCTACAGCATCTCACCCCAAATCCACGGCTCACTGAGCTCAGACTTGTTGCTTCCCAGTGCAAATCCTCAGCTGGGGGGAAATGGCAGACTGGCAAAGATCCTGCACTGGATCGTGGAGGAGGACCCGGCCCAGCTCTGTGGGGAAATCATTCCTGGGCTGCCTGATGCTTCCCCCGAGCACAAACCCAGGGCCCTGGGGGCTGTGCAGTCCCAGCCCTGCACACCCTGCAGCTCCAGCCCCCTGGGAACTGCCTCCTGCTCTGAAATCCAAACCTCAGCATCTGCTGTGCTGCCCCAAGGAAGGGACCAACCCTGGGACCCTTGGAATCTTGCAGGGCACAGGGACAAATTCCCCATTCCACTCTGAGCAGAGCTGGGCTCTGTCCTTTGTGCTGTTTTAACACCTGCAGAGCGGATGTCTGGCAGCACCTTTGGTGAGGTGGAACACTTTTGCCTCAGCTTTCCATTTGGTTGCCACCAGGAATTATTCTGCCTCTTCTTTTACTTAGATTTTGGTAGCACCCCAGCCATCCCTCCCTCCCTAAGTTGTCTCTGCTGTCTGAATGCCCCCATCCATCCCTTATTATTTCCTCCCTCAAACATATTTTGTCTTCTTCTCCAGGTGTTTCCCATCCACTCTGAGACTGTCATGAAGGACAAAGAGCTCCCACGTCTCAAGGAGCCATCCCTGCACCCTGGGGCTCTTGCTCCTCCTTACTCAGCTGTACCAGGGCTGTTTTCTGGGAGCTCCCCCACTATCCCTGCGCAGCGGAAATCCCAGAGCACAGTTCAAGGGAGTTGCTCCTGCTGATCTTTCACTCCCCAGTTTCCAGTTTTGCAGCTTATTAGTGTAGTTACATGTTACTGTAGTAATTTAGATAAAATTTGGTGCTGTTTTTCTGAATCTTCCGGGAAGAAAGAAAGAGAGAAGAAAAAGGCCCAAATTTCAGCCGTGGTCTCCTGATTCAACACTGAAACTAGAGCAGTGTGGATGTAAAACTCAAGCCATGCTGAGGTTCAGTTTTCCATCTTACCCTGCTGGTTCTTCCTCCCCAGAATGACCCAGCTCTGAATTTTGACACCCTGAGTTCCCTTTGCTTGGCACACACAAGCACCGAATCCCACTGACACCTCTTGTCCCACTGTTATTTCTGTATTCGTTGACATCACGATTAGGGGAATGAAAACCTTTTCCAGCTCAGCTGATGGCAGGAGTTGTGAAGAGACAAAACCTCCCTGAGCCTGTCCAAGGCAGAGTCTGCTCCTCAGACACCACAACTCTTTACAAAACCCCTTGTCTCTCATGCTTAAAGCTTCTGGGGTGAGTGACATGTTGAAAATAGGGTCAGCTGCCACAAATGCCAAATCCTGCTGCTGCCTCCAGACATCTCCCAGCCTCACCCCAGCAGAAAACATTTAAGGCAAGCTTTCAAACAGCTTGTTTGAATAAAACTCAATGATCTGCCTGACTTTCAGCACTGCTCACTTTGTTCCTGGCTGTGTGGCACGGCTCAGGACCTTGATGCTCACAGATGAAGAGGCATCACCTGAGCACAGCAGACTGAGGGCTAACTGAGGAGAGGTTTTATAGAGATATATATAGATATAGATATATATGAGCACCCAGGCAAAGGAAAGGATCCCACACAGCACCTGCCTACCCACAGCGGCCAGAAAGCGTAAAAAAATTGGACCAAAAAAAAGAAAAAAGAGCAATGCAGAACTTGCAAATAACCAATCAAATGCAACAAAGACTACTAAAAAGTCCCTTGCAGGGGAGAGAAAATGAAGAGGAAAAGCTAGGATTCATACTTAATTCCATTTCTGTGGGATGGGACATTTTTAAAAGAGAGGATGAGGTTCTGTGCAGAGATGAACAGGGACAAGGACATTCCTACAAAGATCCCGTGCCTGTGGCCCAGGTGTGTTTTGGTCTCCCCTGCAGCAGTGGCACTGCTGGGCAATGTGTGCCAGCCGTGGAGTCAATTAAAAGCTTTCATCAGAACCTTTACAGAACTGTAACTGGACTGTTCTTGCTCCAGCCCAGAAAGGAAGGCTGGATGCTGATCTGTGTTTCAGGAGCTGAGAAATCCGTGGGGGGCCAGCACTGCCCAGGGCAGGTCCATGGAGCCCATTACCAGTGTGGCTCAGCCTGGCAGCTCCCTCATCCCGTCCCGTGCCACACTCACAGGCAGCCACAAACAGCCTGGCTTGCCCACTCAGCCAGCCAGAGACAAAAATAGCCCAGAACAGAAAGAACAGGACCAGCAGGAACAGGCCCTGCAAGGGGAGCAGGACTGGGGATGAGAGGCAGCCACAAGACAGATCCAAAGGCAGCAGTGTGGGCAGGGGTTCTGCAGCTGGGATCGTCTGCTGGGGACAGCTCAGGTACAGCCAGCCTTGGAAAACCCCTGTGCCATCCGTCCCCTTCCAGGAATGGAGGGCAGCACAGAAACTTTAAAAAAACCCCAACCCGCAGCTGTATCACAGAATCCCAGCATGGTTTGTGTTGAACGGACCTTAAAGCTCATCCCATCCCACCCCTGCCGTGGGCAGGGACACCTTCCACGCTCCCAGGCTGCTCCAAGCCCCGTCCAACCTGGCCTTGGACACTGCCAGGGATCCAGGGGCAGCCACAGCTTCTCTGGGCACCCTGTGCCAGGGCCTCCCCACCCTCACAGGGAACAATTCTTTCCCCATATCCCATCTAACCCTGCCCTCTGGCAGTGGGAAGCCATTCCCTTGTCTTGTCCCTCCAGGCCCTTGTCCAAAGTCCCTCTCCAGCTCTGTTGGAGCCCCTCTAGGCACATGAAGGGGCTCTGAGGTCCCCTGGATCCTTTTTATCTCCTGGCTGGACACCCCCAGCTCTCCCAGCTTTTCCTCGATGGTTCCTGCTGTGGGCACTTGGGTCACAGCAGCAGTGGGGGCAGAAGAAAACTCCTCCAGGTTGGGAAGGGACCCCAGGAGCACGACTTGAGGACAGCCTGTCCTGATTTTGGCACATAGGCACAAGCTTTGAGTCCGTCCATCAGGCACAGCACAGACACAGTTGTTCCACAGCCTTTATGGCCCACAGGAGCACCAACAGATGCAGCAGCTCTTATCAGGAAAAGGTTCTTCCCCCAGAGGGTGCTGGGCACTGCCCAGGCTCCCCAGGGAATGGGCACGGCCCCGAGGCTGCCAGAACTCCAGGAGCATTTGGACAGCGCTGCCAGGGATGCCCAGGGTGGGGTTGCTGGGGTGTCTGTGCAGGGCCAGGGGCTGGGACTGGATGATCCTGGGGGTCCCTCCCAGCTCAGGAGATTCCAGGATTCTGTGACTACCCTGTGCCAATGCTCTCCCACACATCATCCAACCACAGAACTGCCACATGGGTGATCCTTCATTCCTGAACCCCTGCACCTACAGCAGGCACCTGAGAAATCCGGAGAAACTCCCAGCACATGTGGATCTATTCTGTTCCTCACGGACCCGGCTGTCCCAGCAGGAGGTCGGTGCTGAACCAGCAGCTCCTCCTTTTATCGAAACCTTTTGATGAGGAAGGTGCTCGCCTGCAGCTGCCAGTCAGGACATCAGGCTCCTTGTCCTGATTTAAAATGTGAAATAAAGGAATCCACTGAAATGTCAGGCAGCGTCCTCTCAGCCTGCCTGTTGTAAAAGAGTAAGTTTAAAATAATAATCAGCAATAATAAAGCCCTGTCATCTCCTGAGTTCTCTCCCTTATGTAAGGCTGAATGTGATAAGAACTTAGAGAAAGGAAAACCCAGTCAGAGACAACACAGCCTTACCAGTGGCCTTTTGGTATTTTTATCACAAAGGGACCTTTCAGCAGTCCCTTATCAGAGGGACAGAGTGCAGAGACCCCCCTGCATCCCTGGGCCTTTGGGGATGTCACCCGAGCCCCTGCTCTGCCTCCATGGGCTGGCTCAGACCATCCTCCCAAGACCCGTGTCAGGTGATTCCAGAGCATGAGGAACTGCCAGCGTCTGGGTGAGATTAAACTGCTCCATCTCCCAGGAGTGGAGATCAGACTGCACGGGGTTTGCAAATAACCACGCTAATTACCAGCCACCGGGACAGTAAATCAAGTTCACCAGCTCCATATTTCAACATTTGTGCCAATATAGGCTTGGCAGAAACCCCTTTTCTTAGCTTTTATTCCGGTTTAATGAGATGGCAGCCCAGCAGCAAGGCCTCAGGGCCTGATCCTGTGCTGTTCAAGAGGAGCACAGGGTGTTTTGCAGGGTTGCTTAGTGAACCATCTGTGCTTTGGGCATTTATTCCTTCAGACCCAAGCTTTCCTTTCTCAGCCTTGAAAAGAATCAAGGTATTGGAGGTCCTGGGAGCAGATCTGAGCTACCACAAGCACTTCAAGGGCTGTGAATTCAGCACATTAGTCAGGAATTTAAACCCCTAAATAGCTTCAAATCGTTCGAATTACCAGGATGTTTAGATCAAACATCAAAACAGGCAGTGGAGACAATTTAACTTCTTTTACGCTTCATTTCAAAGCGCTGGGTTTTTCGAACTGATAAAATTTGACCATTAGAAATTTCAGCTTTGTGCAGTACAGCAGCAAGGCATGCCAATTAAAAGATGAAAAAAAAAGGGGGGGGGGGGTGTCATTTTTCTGAAGATATCAGAGTGGCAGCTTTCTAAGGAGAAGATGATTTGAAGCAAAAATATTGTCAGAACAGCAATGTGGCCAAGCTTCAGCAGAACAGCCTTTGGCTACGGAAGCATCAGAGCTCCTGGGCAGCCCTGCTTTGGGAAGTTTGGGCGCTTAGAAAAGTTCAGCCCCAGCCCAAAGGTCTGCAAGGCCGAGGATCTGACTGACAGATCAGCTTCTCTTCTGAAGTGAATGTCAGCATTTCCTGACTCAAGGTAGACGTTGACAAGCACAAACTTCAAATTCACCATTCAGCCGAAGGAGCAAGGACTGGGAATAGGGCACGGAGTTACAGCTGTTAATTGGGGTTCTGCCTAAGTGGCATCTTTCACAGGAATCCCCCAGGTGTCCTGCATTCAGCGAGAAGATTCAGCCTTTAGTTCAATACTTTATGAGGAAGAAAACCCAGAAAATCAGCATAACAGGACAGCAGTGCCAGCAGTGACAGATGCCTGCACAAAGCCAAGAAAAGTCAGAAAACTGGTGAGATTTGGCCACTCACGACAGTGGTGCAGGTACAGAGGAAGGCAGTGGCTGAAAACAGAGGGGAAATGCCAGCTTAAAAATTGCTGAGGTTTGCAGCACCACACCTGAAGCCGAAATAAAAAGAAGCACTGCTTGCTACTGGAGTCATTTGAAAGGAGGAATCTGTCAGTGTGAGGAAACATCTCTTTCACTGGGTTTATCCAGCACTGATTGGGCTTTAGCAAAAGGGGAAACATTTTCTTCCCCAACTGTACACGTCCCGTGATTGATATTCTTTACAGTGTTTTTATGAGCTTCTTTAGCACATCATCCAGTGTAATAGCAGCGTGGTAATTGTGTTGGCTGCATGTCCTGGCACTTAATTATAATCCTGTCATTGTCATTTCCCAGCTTGTCTAACAGAATAACCTTGCCACGTGGCTGACATCCAATTAAGGGAGAGGGAGGAGAAGGAGAGGAAGAATACACAAATATGATATCAGTATAAAAGACAGTTGCTCGATGGCTTTGTGATCAAGTCCTTGAGTTACAGCTCTGCACTCAGTGCCCACGTTCACCTGCAGGCTTCTCACACGGGATTCTGTGCACAAGGACCTCCTGCACTTCAACATTTTCTTTAAGATGCCTCTTCTTCCTTTCCTTCTGGACCAGCACAAGTCAAGCTCCATCCTAACTCTGGCAAATATTTGCTGTCCTCACATGAATGGAGATTTCTCCCTTCCCTGGGTACAGCCCCAGCCCCAGCCTTGAAATAACTGCCTGAAAACACCCAGTGGATGATGCAGGAGGAAAAGGATGGGTGGGGAATGCAGTGACACCTCAGAGAAGTTCAAAACTGAGTCAGAAGGCAGCAATGAGTTAATCCCTAATCCTCTGCATTTTCTAGCTGAGGTTTCTGTTCCGTGTCTCCACTCCTGCTCCTGCTGGCTAGCACAGCTGATGGGGCTGGCACCCTCCTCCAGTGCATCCTTACTCACCAGCTCCCACCCAAAATCCAATTGAGAAAATCTGGCAAATCTGCAGTCTCTCATCTACCACCTCCAGGATGCTCAGTATGTTCCAAAACCCAAATCACTCCTCAAGGCTGTGTCTCTTAATCGAAGCACCCGACATGCAGGACTAAATTCACCTTGTTCATCCCGTCTGTCCCCTCCTGCACGGGGGTTTTAGGGGAGTTTGCTCTGGGATCACTCACACAGGCAAGTTCCACTTAATGGTGCATGGACGGTGCTACTACAGCCAGCCACGTGTACTCCAGGTCACACAGGGCTCCTACAACGGCTTGCAACACTCGTGGTAAATAACTCATTTGTGCTTCCTGTGCAGCCACACAGAGCCAGGGTGTGCTCTCTGGCACAGATGGATGCAAATTTTTTATTATCATAGCCAGGTATTAGAAGTTCATCATTAAATGATCATTATCTAATGATTCCACACCTCAGCATCGCAACTAAGGAGACACTGCAGCTGCTTCCCAGCTGTAGGAATTCCAGCCCTGGAGACTTCAGTGAATGCAAGATTGCTGTGTACTCACTGCCCTGTTCTGCAGTGATGATTTATGTGACCAGGACTAACAGGCAAAAAAAGAGCTGTCGACAACTAACACACCTGTAAAACAACAGCCTGCAGCGCTGTGAGGGGTTAGAATTCCTCACTTCTGGGAGGTCCTTACTCAGAAGTTTGCCCTGAGAAGTTTCAGTAGCTTTCCAGGAGAACATTTCCTCTCCCACGCTTCTGTCCTGTATTAACAAGAGGTGTGAGTAACGAGGCTTTTCATGGGCTGCTCTTGCTCTTGCCTTGTCCCTGCCAGCTGCCAGCAGGGCTGTGCCCACGGTAGGAGCCAGAATGATGTGACTCTGCAGTCATGGCTTTAAGATTCCCCAAGTTGTTGTGGCTGTGTTTATATAGAACAAAACCCTGAAAACCAAAGGAAAACAGGAGCTGGAGCGAGAACTGTGGGGTTTGGGGAGGCTCATTCAGAGTGCCCATCACAGCCGGCATGTGGAGTCTCTGCAGGTGGAAGCAGGAGCAAAGAAGTGTCCTTTTTTCTCCTTCCCAGGGATGGTCATGGCTTCATTGTGAGTTTTGAAGGACTTGCTTCTCTCCCCAAGGAGCCATGAGAAGTCTGCCAGAGCAGGTGGGCCAAGGGGGCTGAGAGGGAAACTCCGTGCGGGGAGGTTCAGATTAATGGGGAGTGGCAGAGAAGAAAGGCTGAGTTTCCCCTTTCTACCCAGAAAGTTTCACGAGGATAAAATCACTGAATCAAAGCTGGACTTAGAAGAGACTTGAGGTGGAAGCAGCAGGATTCGGGGAAGAAAAGCAATCTGCAGCTGGCTCTGCCAAGGCACAGCTGACATGGTCAGGGATTTACACCTGCTTGTAGCCTGTGGGGTGTTACCACGGGATGCTTTGGGGCACAGCCCAACCGCTCCTGTTTCCCTTGTTTTGCTGCTGAGGCACCTTTGGCTGGCTGGGTCCCTTCCCTAAAGGCAGGCTGTGCTCCTGACTCCACATTCAGCAGCTGCAGCAGCAGCTCCACGAGAGAACAGCCCGTGCTGGAGCACAGTCCTGCATCCCAGGGAGCCTGCAAAGGGTCACCGGGAATTGTTTCCTCTCCGTGCTTGTTTTTGTTTAAAAGGCAGTCTGCCGAAGTGCTTCTTCAATGTAAATTTTCCTACAGCTTGCATTTAAATTGATTTATGAGCGTACACACCAAGGGCTGCACCAGCTTAACCAAGGCAATTAAAAACCTGATGTTAGCTTAATTGGTTCGAGGCTTGCTACCAGCAAAGCCGAACTGCTGAGCTGCCTGTCCAGGGGCACAGCACTCCTGCATTTCCTGGGCTTCCAAAGGCACAGCTTCGTGCTGATGTCCTTGGTTGCGCATCACAGCAAACCGACCCCACCGAGACACCTCTGTGGGAGCTAAGACTCCTCCAGGGTGCTCAGGGGCTGGGACACTGAATTCAAGTTTTTCAAGTGAGATCCACATGCCCCACTTGAATCAGTTCACCTATAAAATGACCCCAAGTGCCTGCCCTTTGCAGCTGGTAAAACCTCAGGGCTTCCTTAAACACAAGCCAGGACGTGGTTCAGATCCAAGCTCAGGAATATCCCCAATCCTAATATACAGAGGCGCCAATAAAAGCTTTGGATTCAGCCCGTCTTTCTTGGTAACTTGATAACCTGATTTTTTTGTTGTTAATCAATTCTTTCTGTCTTGCAAACAACTCTCCCTGCCCCCAGTATAACATAAGCACCTCAGTTAAATGGATCTGAACCTGCTGGGAGGGGTTGAGCACACCAAGCTGGGTGAAATCCCATCCCCTGCTCCACTGAGCTGGTGCTCCTTTGCAGATCTGAGCGGGAGCCAGGGCTTTCCCCAACATGCCTTTGCTGCTGCTGCACAGAAATTGTTGTTTAGCAGGACACTCAGTGAAATGAAGCAGGCATTTCCCAACTAAACTGCAATATTCTTAGCCAGAAAATATTTTTATCTGTGTAGCTGATACACAGTCTGCACATGAGAGAACCTCCCACCATGAAATACCATTCTTTGCTGATTAGAAGCACCTTCTGGAGGAAAAAGGGTGCTTAGCTATTCAATGAGAAGGCGGGTAGAAAGAAGCTCTTAGTCTTGGTCAGGGGAAGGAAGGAAGGAAGGAAGGAAGGAAGGAAGGAAGGAAGGCAAAGGAAGGAAAAAAGCCAAATTCAATCTTATTTCTTTAAGAATTCCTCCCTGAGCACTGCCTGATGACTATTTCCCGTGTATTCATTTCCATTTGATACAAGGATCTCATCTGATTTAATTCTGCTTGGAAAGCTGATGGCTACGTGTTAGGGAGAGCAGGGCTTTGCCTCCATCCAGGCAGGCTGCAAAATGAAATAGCTCTGAAGAGGCCACTTCTTGTAGTACTCCTAGAAGTCCTTAAAAACCTCCAGCTCCTGTAAAATTGCCCATCCAAAATGTGAAGCAGCTCAGAAAAAAGAATTTGCTTTTTCCATGTCTCGTTCCAGGCCTGGATCTGCACCACCCATCTCTTCAGGGATCTCACATTCACATCTCCATCCCCCACGTTCACCTTGCACCAAGCTGCCTGTTTGGCAAGAGCCAACACATTTGCCTCAGTCCCATTTATCTTTTAGCAATCAGGAGAATTAATTAAAACACCAATGACATCAGCACGCTCTTTACTGGACCAATTTATGGGCACTGAGACAAGAAGGAGGGAAAAGGACTAAAGCAAGCAAGGAGGGGATAAAGCAGCAGCTCATCTGTTGTCAGGCAGGTGAGGATGCAAATATCAACCACCTCATGGACAGAGCCAGGAAAGCACAATCCACCTGTCCCTAATAAAGACGTTTTGCCATTATTTTGCATTGTCTCATAGCAAAAGCAGAAATTCACCTTATACCGAAAAGATTATCAACAGTAATTGTTTTTACATTTCTCATTTCAGCTTTTGCACTGAGGTCTGGTCTCACTCCAGCTCCTGTCACCTCAATGTTTGGGAAGCTCTCCTCACCCTGACCTTGCACTGATGATTTATTGTGTTTCGACCTCTATGAATCAGAAGTTTTACTGTCCCCCACCAGCCTTGTTTTCATCCCAGTTATTTAAGGGAACTTTTCCCATCTGATCCAGGCAAAACCCTTTCATTTAGCAGCTGGAGATCAAAGTTAATTTACCCATATCAAAGGGCTTCACAAAAACCTAACTAAAAGCACATCCTCCCAATTGGAGGTGCATCCTCAGACCCACAAACGGGTGAGACAGGAGCAGCACAAGAATCCCCCACACCAGGGTCCTGCTGGAAAGGAGCAAACAGGAAAGGACAAAGGAAAAAGCAGAGGAGACCTGCATGGGAAAAAACGTGATGGAGATCTCCTTCTCCACATCAACTTCCCATCACCTTCCCTTATCCCAGATTTGTATTCTCAGTTGTGCCACTTCGGGCACAATCTTCCAGTGATAAAATCTTTATTTCAGCAGCCCCAGAGCTGAGAGGAGCACAGAGGGTTTGCCCATCCTCGGGCACAGCCCAGCTGTGTAACCCAAGGCCAGCCCCAGGTGAGGGTTGGCTTTTGGGGGCTGCTGTGGTCACAGAAATCTGACATGAGATTCCCAGTAAGTGCTACTGAAAAGGGCTCTGTCCAGCCTGTTCTTGTAGCGTGGCATTTTGCAGAGTGAACCATGTGCTTTTTAAATTTTTTAATTTAATTTTATTTTAATTCTAAATTAACTTAAATTTAGTTTTTCATTTTTATTTTAATTACTTTTAGTTTTATTTTAAATTTTAATTTCATCTGATGCTGCTCCACCTGAGAGCAATTTTGGTAGGAAACCTCTGCACTGGAGAGCAGAGAAAATCTTATCGACTTGCTTATCTTTCTCTGCCACAAACCCACGAAGATCTCCATAGTGTGCCCCTTAATGATGTGGAGACTCCCAGGAAAACCAGGCTGGATAAACTGCAGGGTTCCTCCCACCCTGCTGTGGCCCCTCAGTAATAACCCAAAGCTTTATGGGGTCCCATGAACTCCAGGACCTGGAGATGTAAGGTACCACAGGGCTCACCGAGGACAGGCCCTGCCCAGCCCCAGGGATTTGCTTCCGGCCATGGTTTTCCTCCTTCTGAGCCTTTCAAATAAAAGAGAAAATTACAAAAGCAGCGATTGGCCTTGCACCACCCTCAGGAGAGCATCAGTTCAACATCACGGGAAATGACCCTTCCATAGAATCACGGAATCCCAGCATGGTTTGAGTTGGAAGGGACCTTAAAGCCCTTAAAGGCAGGGACACCTTCCACTGTCCCAGGCTGCTCCAAGCCCCATCCAGCCTGGCCTTGGACACTGCCAGGGATCCAGGGGCAGCCACAGCTTCTCTGGGCACCCTGTGCCAGGGCCTCCCCACCCTCATAGGGAACAATTTCATCCCAATATTCCATCTATCCCTGCCCTCTGGCAGTGGGAAGCCATTCCTTGTGTCCTGTCCCTCCATCCCTTTCCCAAAGTCCCTCTCCAGCTCTCCTGGAGCCCCTTTAGGCACTGGAAGGGGCTCCGAGGTCTCCCTGGAGACTGCTCTTCTGCTGTACCAGGTTGCCAGCATGCTCCAGGTACTGACCAAGCACTGAATCCAGGGAATCAAGCCCTGGTTCGGGGGATAGTGAATGTGGGAGCTGTGTTTGTGTCCCTGGGTGACCCTGAGCAATCCATGCCACTCTTGTGTGCCTCGCTTTCCCTACTGGGAACTGGGAGTTATTCCCAAGATCTCCTGAGCTTAGTGTTTACCTTGAGGAATGCTGGAGGAAATCTGCTCCCGCAGAAATTCGGTCCTGGCTGAAGTGAAGCAGCTTGACAGACTCCAGCATAAACCAGTACAGCCAGTCAGGGACAGGCCTGCCACAGCCACCAAACCGGGGTGTGCAATACCAGAACCACAGCTCCCAGCGGAGACACTGCTGATGGTTGGGAGCTGCGATGGCTCCAATCCATCCCCTCGCCCTTCCTCATGCTCCAGTTTCCAACTAAATCCCAGCAGCCCGTTGCTTTAGTGCAGCCAGGTCTCCCTCATAAAAATGTCTTTTATGAACACTTTGCATAATCAATTTTCTGTTTCTCTCCAGAGCCCTGACCGGCGTGACAGTGAGGAATCGAGGTCAGGGCACCGAGTTCCCTGTCTGTAACAGCAAAGCAACATCTTCAATAAACATCAGAGTCTGGGGAGTGCTCTGGCAGCCTCTGCTGAGCTGCCCCCGAGTTTACAGCTCGTGGTAATTTGCAGGTTTGTCCCTTTTCCTGTAAGGCTTTTTAATCAGGGATCTGATATTTATATCTGCACCCACTGTGCTTTGCTGGAAGTGATTAAGCATTTCTAAAGAGACAACAATAAAATGCATTTACTTTATTTGGTGCACTAACGATTTCACTTGGAATGATTTAGTACACACTGTAATTTCTGTTTCCAAACACTGCTGCCTCCTTAGGAGTTCCCACAAGAGGTTTGTTCATTAATGAGAACAGGTGATCGCCAGGTATAAACAGGGAATTCTGAAAATGCTCCCTGTGTGGGGCCAGGAGAAGGAACAAGGTCAAGATGCTGTTGCAGGGGCTTCTTGTGGAAAAATGATGTTGGTTTATGAAAGTCAGAATCCACGCTGTGAGCTTAGATCAGCACAGGTCCGCAGAGGCTCCAGCTCTGGGGGGAAATTGAAATGCCCCTTGCCACGAGTTCAACACTGTGTGCACAAACATCTCTGGGCTTCAGCGTGAGAGTGGTGTGGTCACTCTGGGGGCAGGGGTGTCAAACCTCACCCTGCAGGTGCTTCTGGTGAGAGACTGTTCTGCAAGCAGGAGAACAGAGGGAAGGAGTGGGACTCACCAGGGCCCTGCGTGGAACCGTGACACAGATTGTGCCCACTGGGATCAATCCACTGAGTGCAGGCTGAGAAGGGGCTAAAGTAGAAGCAGGAAATGAATAGGCTGGAGGCAGGATGGTCTGGCTTTGGTCATCTCGTGGCAGAGAAAAAGAGAAGGAAATAACGAATAACAACAATAATGTTCCGTATAAATGATGATAAAATCCTACATGACTTAACAGAAGACAGAAACATAAATTTTGGGGGTGATTCTGAAACACTAAAGATTGATTTCATGACTAGTGAAGTCAGCCTCCATCTGAGTTTCTTGAGCAAGACACGAGCTCCTAAAAATTGTCCCTTTGCCAGAAGATCCTCACTAGAAAACGCTGTTCTGGGCACAGATTTCCACGGATTTCCAAACAACACTGTGCTCCCAGAGAACCTGGATGATCAGGGCCTGGGCTTTACAGGAGCACAGAACACAACAGCTGAGGCTTGGAAATAGATTTCCCACCCTGGTTTTGTATTCAGACAGCATCGTATCACAATTAGTCATTGTTTCTTTCAGAAAACTCAGGTCAGGAGCCCAGAATACCGATTCTCATGATCACAGGGACATTGCAAGTCAAGGCCTTGGGCTTTTTCTGGCTGCTCTGACCTCCAAGCCTTTCCTTTCACCACTTTTCCTCTGGATTCTGGCTTGCAAGATGGGATTTTGCAATACTTTCCCTCTCCTCCTCCCAGCTGCTCCTCTCCTCTTCCTGCTCTGGGACATGCAGCCAAAGTTCTTGGAATACCCAGCCCCTGGTGAGCACTCTTCGACCCTTGGAGAGGCAAGAACTTGTAGCCAGCTGGCTTTTGGAAAGTGCAGTGAAGGATGCAGCCTCCTCTCCTGGAGGAGAAGGGATTTAGGACAGTGAGTTTCATGGATCTGGAGGAGGGAAAGAGCCAGGAAGGAAGAGGTGACCCCACAAGGCAAGGGCAAGCCGGGGGGAAATGCCTTCTGATAGTGACAGAAATGGGATAGGAGCACCCAGGAGGAAGAACTTTGGCACACAGACAGCTGAAGGAAGAGGTGGATTGCTCATGCAAAAGGAACTCACAGGGTTGGAAGCAAACATTACTGGAGAAGCCAGGCCAGAACCGTGGAGTTTGCCAGCTGTTCCTGTGACAGGACAACGTCAGGGAGGAGTCCCAGGCCAAGTCAGGCTGGTGCAATCCCCCCAGTCGCCTCCCCAGCAAAGCCACCGTGTGCATCCGGATGCCACCCAAAATCCTACCTGGGGCCAGCTCTGCCCTTTCCATCTCTGACTCACTGCTGGTGCAGCAGCTGCACGTCTCAACACGTGTGGGAACGTCCTCACAGCCACTGCAGGTACTGCTGGCAGCAGGAACCTCCCCTGGGCACTTTTCGTGAGGTGCCTCTCCTAAAGAAAGGGCCCCCGGGAGCCAGGCTGCAGGAGCACACAGGCAGTGTGAGGTGTGAGCTGGTTTTTGCTGTAGGGAGAGTACCGTGATCCCCTCCCTCTACGCCTGCAGCCAGCCCAGCCCAGTTGCTGCTGCCCTGGAAGAAATATTCCTTTGCAAATGGATGGCAAGGGACAAGGCTTTTCCAGGCAAAAAAAGAGGATCCCAGTTTGGGATCCCTGCAGTTTGGGGCTGGGATCCCAGCACGTGGCAGGAGGAGACAGGCTTATGATGCCTCTGGGTAGTCTCAGAATTCGCCCTTATGTGATTTCTAAAATGTTCTTTTTTCTCAATACCACTTGGCTTTGTTACTTTTCAAAAGGAGCACAGCTCAGCAAGAGCATGGGAAAGGGAGCAAACCTACTATTTACTGCACCCTGAGCTACCAAACAATTTTTAAACCCACCTTTCTTTCATCGGTTCCAGAGGCATATTAAGACATTTTGCAGGTGAATATTTTTCAAAGTCACCAGGGAAAACCAAAACCCAACAACTTGGCATTTGAGTAAATAATCCCAAATATGACAAATAACGCGAGAAAGCTGTGTTTTCTGCCCAAATCCCCAAAGAAAACTAGGAATGGGTAGAATAAGGAAGGGTAAAAATGATACCATGGACACTGCAGGCACAGCAGAGATAAAAAATGCTCGAAGGAAATCCACCACAGAATATACAAAGACAGAAATAAGAAAAACTAAGAAGTTAGGATGTTCCCTTTGTTCCTTGACTCTTGTAGAAAAGCTGGGAGATGTGAAGGAAAGGGAACATCCCCCATCTGGACACTCTCCGGGAAGTACTGCAGGATTCAGCTCCTGGAGTTCTGTGATTTCAGCTACTATTGCTGCCAACTCTCATTTTCCAGTGCTTGCAACTGCAAAGAAACCTTCCAAAAGCGTTTCATTTCTCCCAGAATTCTGTGTCTGCCTCACTGCCAGACCAGAAAGAATTAGAAAAACTCAGGTTTCTGTTCATGTGGTCAGACTTGTCTGGAGCAGCCCACAGGCTCTGGGACCCCTCCACATGATGAGGATTAAAAAAGCAAGGTAGAGTAACATTATTATTATTATTATTATTATTATTATTATTATTATTATTGTTTTCTGCTTTATTTCCTTAATTTAATTTCACGCTTCCCTTTTGTTTTGCTGGTGTTTTGTGCACTGGAACATTTGTAATCAGTCATTATTCTGGTTGATAGAGAATGCACAATGTTTTAGGAGTGATATGACATTTACCTTCACTTATGAGTTATTAGATGTCTCCTTATGAGCAACGAAGAATGTCAGATCTTGACATCTTGTATTTTGCATATCACTGAGTTTCCTTTGGAGCTACTTCGCAGTTATTCGCTGTAGGATCGGAGAGTGACAGAATCGCAGAATGGTTTGGCTTGGAAGGAACCCCAAGGCTCAGCTCATCCCAACCCTCTGCCATGGGCGGGGAATCTTCCCCTGGAACAGATTGTTCTTACCCTGGGACAGAGGCAATCACACCTTCCTAGCATGGACAGAAATAATAATTACAGCACCCATCCCACAGCTCACATTCTGTACAATGCAGATGTAAAACGCAGGTCTGCATCTTCCTTCATGTGACCGATGTCTTTAAAGTCAAGGATTCTCCTCCTGTGAGGAAGAACTACTCAAGGTTGTGAAAACAGATCTTGGATGCCTTGTAAAGGAGAATTACAGTGGTATTTAATTCTCAGTTATAAGCTGGAGCCCACAGAGTAAAGAAACGGGCACCGTTCTCACTTAATAAAAAATTACTGTCATTACCAGCCTTGGCAATGGTTATTAAAATCCTTCAGGCACCCGCTGGTTCCCTGCAGCCTGCTGCTCCCAGCACCAGCAGTCCAGGGATTGCTGCTCACCCTGGCAGCTCACAGGGAATTCTTCCATGGGGATCAACTCCACACATCCCTGTCTGGTGCTGCACAGGGGCTTTGTGGGGACATCAGCCATGTCCTGGTGAAAGGAACTGCCTCCATCCCAGAGGATCCAGTAACGAGGGATTATGGATAGGGAGCTGCAAGATGGACAGGAACTATTTACAAGAGCATGACAGGACAAAGAGGAACAGCTTCCCACTGCCATAGGGCAGGGCTAGATGAGATATCGGGAAGGAATTGTTCCTTGGGAGGGTGGGGAGGCCCTGGCACAGGGTGCCCAGAGAAGCTGGGGCTGCCCCTGGATCCCTGGCAATGTCCAAGGCCAGGCTGGACGGGGCTTGGAGCAACCTGGGACAGTGGAAGGTGTCCCTGCCATGGCAGGGGTGGCACTGGATGGGCTCTGAGTTTCATCCAACCCAAATCACTCTGGGATTCTGTGATCCCTACAGATATTTGAACTTCCAACCTCTCATCCCAAAGTCTGGGAAGTCTTTCTAGATGGCATTTCCCCAAGAAACTTCCTTCTGGAAGAAAGTGAGATCTCCGTTTAGGTCCTGTGTCCTTTCAATAGTGCAAAAAGCCTCAGTGAAAAGAATCTCCTACTGTCTGCTCCTCTGGGTTAAACTGCACAAAACTTTCATCAGAGGCATTGAAACCCAGAGTGGCAGGAAGGAAAACCACACACAAACGGGATCCACTGTCACTTTATCTCCCTGGGTTCCTGCACAGAGGGAGAAGCAGCGTTCCCAGCCCGACTGTGTGTAACCCCTGACTCCCAGGTAGGCTGAGAACCCAGCTCAGCTTGCAGCCCCGCTCAGCAGTGCCAACACACAGCAGCACTCTGACAAAAGGCATTTTTCTCCATCAGGTAATTTTCTCCAGCCTGCTCCGCTTCTCCGTGGCTTTGATTTAAGCCACTGCTCCTCCTCAAAGGAGCGCTGGAGCATCCTTCCTGCAGGCTGGGAACGCTGGAAGCGGTTTGGGGCTGCGTTCATCATGGGGACAAGCACCACAAACAACTGGGGGGAGAACAGCAGGCAAACAGAGAGCTGGGAGTCGGGAGCAGAGCACAAAGGAGGAGAAGCAGCTAGGAGAAGCAGCTCCAGGGATAATGCTCTTATTACATCCAGGTGATCCCTTCTCACTGCTGGTATGGAAAAGGCTTTTCCCCCCTCAATCAGTCTGGCAACAGCTCTGCCTGGTTCTGTACCAAAAGGTGGCAGCAGTCTAAGCAGCTAAAAATTTAAACCAGTCTCACCATGTAAAATCTAATTTGGTTGTCCCTCATCCTGCTTCTATTGCCCAAGGCCCTGCAGAGAAAAGGATATACAAACCACAGCTTTTAAAGCCAAGAAAATACTTGTAAATGTTACCATGAACTTCCCATTAAATTAACTTTGGTGCTTTGGAGGACCCCTTTGGTTGGGTTTTATTTTTTAATTTTTAGGTTTTTTTAATTATTTTTTTTTTACTTAGAAGCACTTCACAAGCAACCTTATCCAAGCCAACAGTGCATCAATATCCTCAATATCCACAGACAGCAGATTTGGAGCCTGTAGGTTCACAGAATACAAGGAGGGTGGGCCATACAAAGGAGGAGCAGAAACAGCAATGGGGACCAGCTATGAACAGTCCTTCAAAATGAAATGAAACAGTTTGAAAGAGTTTGTCATGCAAAATAAGGAAAAGAGGTCAAGGACAAGCATTGGTTAAGAAGGAAACAAACTCTGCCAGAGAAGCTGTGGGTGCTCCATCCTTGGAAGTGTCCAAGGCCAGGTTGGATGGGGCTTGGAGCAGCCTGGGATAGTGGAAGGTAGAACAAGATGGTCTTTGAAGTTCCTCCTAATCCAAACCATTCTGTGATTCTCTGATAAGCAAAAAGAGGAAAAAAAAACCCTTAGGAAATTTTTGTGAGGAGTTCACTCCAATGGGAACACACACAGATCCAGAACTAGAGAGCAGCCCAGGGTGGCTGAGCAGAGATCTCACTAAAAATTCATCCTTAATTCAGAGTTAGGTAGAAACTCAGGAGCAACCCAGGGCAAGATTGGAACTTAAGGCAGAAGGATCAAGAGCACACAAATGAATAGTACAGGCACAAACAGCAGCTCAGGCAGCGTTGGGATGATCACACCACTGACCAGGGGGGAAGGAGAGGGGATGGAACAGAAACACCACCTTGGCATCAGCCAGCTGAGATCTGCGTTCGTGCAAACCAGGGGAACAACCCCGAATCCTAAACAGTTGATTTTTATACTTATATTAATACACAGATCCCTATTCAGAGAGTCACTGCTGTGCCCTGTTTGTCGGTGAGTAATTTTCTCCTTGGAAGCAGCAGATGCAGCAGTCCCTGGCCCCAATACAAAACTCTGCACAGTTGCTTGGTCATAGGACTCAGTAATAAATTTTCTTCACAAACTGAGCTCATGAGTTGTGCTTGAAGAGTTTAAGGTGAAAACCTGACAGTGTTGGGGTCAGTAGATGGGGTTTTTTTCACTGCCTACCCTAGTAACTCAGTAACTATTTCATTTCTTTATTTGTTTGTTTGTTTATGAACTAAGTGTTGTAGGCAGAAGAGGTCTAAGCCAAGGATTTCCCCAGAGTTCATTTCATTTGAGTGTCAGCTATTTATTGCCCACCGAGCTTGATCAGCCACCTGATCCTGTATTTGCACCCGCTTTTGTTGCCAGAGATGTTGCAAAACTGTGCAAAATCCCCCAAGATCACACAGCTGCATGTCGCTTCTTGTAATTCCCATTAATATTCAAACACTCCTTTTCTCACAGAACTTTTCAGAAACACAATTTACTTCTATAAATGCTGATGAGGAATGGACAGAACGGATCAGAAAATGCTGGAAAATTTGTTATTTTGATTGGAATGAGTGTTCACACACATTACTTCCTTCATTCAGGCACACACTTGCAGAAGTCGTGGTTTTTATTATCAGTTGGCTTTAGTTTCCTGTGTTTACTGAACCCACCTTTGTGCCGAGCACTACAAGCAGCAGAGTCAACATGACACCAGTAGCAATAATCACAGCTCAGGTTTGGCACCGAAATCACTTCTGGCTCTGGCAGCTGCAGCAAAATATGTCAGTCAGAGAGTTCCACCTCCAAAAGTACAGCAGGCAGGACCCGATCCCTGCAAAATCCCTTCCCTGTTCTACATCCCTCTGAGATCATCATCCGGCCACTTCCAAGCCAGGGGCTCCTCCCAGCTCGCTGAGACACCACCCAAGGCTTCTGAGAGATCACTCAGGAGGAGAAGAACCTGTGCAGCAGGATCATTGCCTTGGAAGGGAATGTAGGGAAGAAATTAGAGGCTGATTAAGAAAGATCATCAGCATTTCTGGGCAGGGCAGGCTGTGACACCTGCACAGATTCTTCTCAATCATCTGTATAATAACTGTATTTCAACTATTGTACTCATCCTGGAGAATGTTGAATTACATCCCCTGGGGCTCCACCTCGGGACACAATTCCCAAACACGTTTCAGCACGTGCTGAAATTGTCACCAGTCAAGAGAAGGTGTCTGGAATCCCAGTCAATCAGCCAGGCAACCTCCTGAAAACAGCTGATAGAAAATAGCTGATAAGCAAGCACCTGCAGGGGCTGTGCTGCCAGGGGCAGGGCAGCTCTTGCATGCACAGTTTGTTAAAAGGAATTGCATCCCACACAACCAGAGGTGGATTTAGGGTGTACAGACAGTGCCCAGCTTCTGAGATCCTGACTGTGCCAACTGACAAATGCCCCCACCTCCCGGGTTCTCATAAAAACTAAAAGCTGAGAAGAAAAAATATCCCACGGTCCAGCAGCACTGATTTCTCACACAGTTAATCAGCAGGATTTGGATGTTCTGACCCACAGCAAGTCCTCCAGCTAAGCTATAATGAGGAGCAGTAGAAAGCTGCTGGAGCTCTCCAGGCCCTCCAGGACAGAGGGCTAGAGATGGTGGTTGCCAGTTGTTCACTAGACAGCAGACATAAATGCCTGATTGATGCCTCAGGATACCTCTCGCCATCCCCAGCCTCTCCTGAAGTCCTCTCCAGCCCTTGCCTATGTCCTCCTCTGTCATTCTCAGCAGATCTCCCCAGACCACCTCCCACCTCCCAGCCTCTAGCCCCCAGCTCTTACCTAGCCTCCCTTTCTCTCTACTCCTCCTCGATAATCAAGCCCCGAGAGGCTGATTTTGCTGGCAGCTTCCTGCCCTATCTGGAACAAAATGTGCCTCCAGCCACCCAGAAGCTCCAAGCCTGAAAGGGCTCTCCTAAATATACATTTAATCTGTTCCTTGTGCTTCCTCTAATGCAAATGCACCCCCTTTGGGGACGGTGTCAGTGCTCAGGCACCTGGCACCACTAAGTTGCTTTCCCACGTACTGAGCACAAGCCCTCACTCAGCTCCTGCTGCATTTTAAAGCTGTGTTTGGACTTTTCCCAGCCTGCACATTCTCGTCCTGCTGCAGCACCCCAGGGGTCTGGTTCCAGCTCCCATCAGGGCTTCGCTGGAGAGCAGCCAGGCTGCTCGGGATGCCCTTGGGAAGGAGCTCATCGTTCCCAGTCCCGGCTCCCCATCCCGCGGGAATCGAGCTGCACATTCCCCAGTCCCGGATCAGCCTCAGCCAAAGGCTGATGGCCCACCCCACCCTGCTGTGCCTTTGTCACTGATTTGGGTCCTGTTTTTCTGCCAGGCAAATGGGGGAGTTTTAACCCCTTCAGCCCTTTGGTCTGGGCTCTGCTCCGTGCCTTGCCTGCACGGGAGGAGGGTGAGAGCACATCCTGCTCCAGAAACAGCACCCAGCAGCTGCTTAAGGTCTAGACAACTATTTTAGAGGATTAAAAGCAAGATTCCAACCTGGCCAGGAAATACTTAAAAGCTTCAAACACCTGTTCTGCAGCCAGTTTGATGTCAGTAGGGGCGGCATGGGGGGGATCCTGCCATTTCAAGAAGCAGCTGGGTCTCTTCACTTCCAACACAAAGCAGGCTGTTGGTCCCAGCCTGCCTGAGCTCAGCACACACTGAGGACAAGCCCTGCCATGCCCTGCCTTGCCCTCTGTGCTGGGAGTGGGCATGGACTCACAGGGCTGCCTCCTCCTCCTCCTCCTCTTCCCCAGAGCCACAGAGCTTCGGCAGCCCCAGAGTCCCATTTCATCCAAAAGCAGCTGGGATCCACGAAGCAGGCAAGGCTCAGCAGGAGCTGAGAAGGAAATCCAGGCTCTGTGAATAGATTCGGTCCACGGCAGTGGCATCGGCAGGGTCTCTGCTCCTCATCCTCGCCCAGGGGGCTCTGGGCTCAGCTGGCTCTGCAGAGTCTCCCCTGGGCCGTCTCCCACCCTCCTCTGGCAGGTGAACTCTTCCCAAAGGGAAATGGGCAGTGTCAGGTGCTGTCCGTGGTGGTTCTGGCCGGGTTACTCGGGTCCCTCACCCCTGTGACCCCACCGCATCAAACTGCACCCGACACCTTCAGGGGTGACGGGATGGCTCGCTCAGAGATGCCCATGGTGGCCCACACCCTGTGGGGCACAGCGTGGGCCAGGCAAAACCTCTTCTAAACCCATTAAAATCAGAGTTACGAGCTCTGGCCTGCAGTCCGTGTTCTGCCTAAGCTGAGAGGCCACCGAGCCCTGCAGAGCCTGTCCAGTCACTTGGACTGTTCATGAGATGATGGAATCCATCTGCTCCCGTCTGGTGTGACAGGAAAATCCAGCAGGATCCAGCACTGTGATCCTGCTGCCACAGAGATGCAGCAGGACCCCAGGTACTCGGGATATTTTTGCTTTGGCCAACATTTGTTTCAAACGAAAACCACACCACACCTTCCACAAGTGATTGGAAAGCAGGTGGGAAAGCTCCAAAGCCCAGCTCTAGGAACGGGCAGAGCCGCTTCAGATTAATGTTCATGAGAAGTACTTTATTTCCTTCATACCCCACATATCCAGATGTAAAACTTGCAAGGGAAATCCGGGGAAGGACCCTTCTGTGTGATGAGGAGAAACAGACGGTGGTTTTGGGCTCTGTGAGCTCAGGTGAGCTGGGGAGGTCACAAATTCTAAACCACCGAAAATCAAATTCTAAAACCTGTCAGGCTAAAATAAAATTCCTTACAGAGGTGCTGGAGAGCTTGCTACAAACCGAGATCACAGCAGTGGAGTTCAGCATTTCTCCTACAACTGCATTAACAACAGGTCAGAAAAGAAGGAAATCACTTCCAGCTCCTATTTTTTAATATTTTTATTTGTCACTTTGAATCTTCTCTGGGCTTTCAACCCTGGACGTGGTTTGTGAGCTGCTCTGGGCTGCTTGGACTTGTCACCTGCACCAGGGCCAAGGCAGAGAGCTCAGACCTGCCTTTAGACTTCCCTACAACATCCCAGAGATGCTGAGAAGGACAGCAAAGGACTGAGTGGGACAGACCTGTACTTGTCATGGACCCAAAACCAGACTGGAATGATTAAAGTTCTTAGGTCTAATGCCCACTGAGCAAATTAGATTTCTTTACATACCAGGAAATTCACAGATTACTCTGAGGTTTCTCCAAAATCATGGAATCACAGAATATCCTGAGCTGGGAGGGACCCACGGGGATCATCCAGTCCAACCCCTGGCCCTGCACAGACACCACAACAACCCCACCCTGAGCATCCCTGAGAGCATTGTCCAAAATATAGAGAGAAACTGGGTTTGTCGAGCTGGGATCCTGCTGCAGGCAGTGATGTCAGAACATAACAAAAGTGTCAGAGATCCTTTCCATACATATTTAGCCAAAAAATCCCAGCGCTCCTCAGTGCATCCCTTATTGCTGTGCAGGGATGTCAGCACACGGAGGGCTCAGAGGGAGGAGAAGCTGCCTGTGGAGCAAAACCGTGCCAGGAGAGCACTCCTCCCTCTGGGAGAGGGTTTTGTACCCAGAGACCTCGCAGAGATTGGGGACAGAGTGACAGAGCAGAGCCACGCTCGCCTCCGGAGGGGCGTGTGCAGGGAAGTGACTAATTCCTGCAGAGCGTGTTCCTCTGGAACACTGCTCCTGAAAAATGGAGTCAGCTGCAAGCAGGTAGAAGGAGATAGATTGATGGTCAAAGTTCAGGAGAGACTGTCAGAGGAGCTTGACAAATACAACCCATCAGAGCATCAGTGGCATGAGAATGAAGGATGTAAAATAACATTGAGTGCAGCTCAGCCACCTCGAATGCAGCTGGAGAACTTCGTGCAGCTCCTGCTCTCTGTTTTCCACTGGCTGGGTTTCCTTCCCAGTGTGTCCAGAGGAGGAGGGAGAGCAGCTTTCTCATCAGATATTTCACTTAACCCCTTAATAAGCCCCTTTTCAAGCATCATCTGCCCTCCTGCTCTGCCTAAGGAGCAAGATGGGCAAATTATTTTGCTCTTTGTTTCTGTTTTCCCCCCAGCAGGCCTCACTGGGAAAGGTCCCCTGTGCCCAGAATGGTGCTCAGTGCTCAGAGACAGTGCCCAGCCACTGGATTAATCCCAGCTGAGCCTAGTAATTACCAATGGCCCATATGGGAATGCTTTCCATCTGTCACACCCTGAGAGATCCCAGCAAGAAGAGGAGTGTCTGGAATCATGGAATGATTTGAGTTGGAGGGACCTCAAAGCCCATCTCATCCCACCCCCTGCCATGGGCAGGGACACCTCCCACTGTCCCAGGCTGCTCCAAGCCCCATCCAGCCTGGCCTTGGACACTTCCAGGGATCCAGGGGCAGCCACAGCTGCTCTGCGTACCCTGTGCCAGAGCCTGCCCACCCTCACAGGGAACAATTCCTTCCTAACAGCGAATCTAAATCTCTCCTCTTTTAGTTTAAAACCTTTCCTCCTTGTCCTGTCGCTGTCTGCCCATGTAAATGTGTCCAGGCCCTTTTCTTCTGAGGGAAGGCTCAGGATCCTCCAGCCTGAGTAAATGTTCTCCTCACTGAGGACGAAGGTGACTCTTTGTCCTGGGGTTCATTATCCACAACACTCCTGACTTTGCTGTCCCTGGAACTTACAGGCTCACCTGATCATGCACTTCCTGCACCTTTTTTGCAGAAAAAGGTGTTGTCACTTCTCAGGTGAGGCCCGGTGGTGTCCCTGACCCTGGGGGCAAAGAAAGCTTCCCCCCACCCAAATGCAGGGCACCTGGGGATGCCAGCACCACACAGCATGAGCAGCAGCCACGCAGCCAGACTGGCCCAGAGGAGCCCTGGCCGTGCTCAGTGCTGCAGAGGAAGGCAGAAAAACCTCAGGGACACTTCCCAGTCCACCCAGTGGGAAAAGAAGCCTTCCTCCTCCCCGTGTAGGGCACAAGGACACCTCTGTGGTGTGTGAGCAGGGAGCAACCCGGCCAAAGGGAGCAGAGACCTGGCAAGTGGGGGTGCTCCATGCTGCAGAGGAAGCCAAAAGCCCCTGGGGGCCAGTGCTGAACTGTCCCGGGGGAAATCCCTTCCTGACCGTAAAGCTGGGACCGGCTGTTCCCTGAGCACTGAGCAGGACCTGCCTCCCCGACCCACAGGCTGGTCACAGCTCCCAGGAAATGCCCAAGCCCTGCTCCCCCTCAGCCTGGAGCCATCTCAGGACCTTCCAAGCGGCAAAATCCCCCCAGTCGGATCAACCTTGGGAGCAAGAATTCCCGCTGTGCCTGGCGGGACACCAGTGGGTGCTCAGAAGTGTCTCTTGCACATCCCATTTCTCCCGTGGCTCCACGGGGAGGATGGCGAGTTCCAGGGTTCTCCTCAGGGCAGCATTCCCTTGTCTCACCACTGTGACCCAGCTGGAAAGGCCCGGCAGCCTCAGGGCCCTCCAGGGGCTGGAAGTGTCCTCACCCTGTGGGTTCTGCTCGTGTCCCGTGGAGCTCACAGTGTCCCCTGGAGGGTGACAGGATCACAGTCCGTGGAAGGGCTTTAAAGCTGGCCCTGCCAGGAGCTGGCCTTCCAGCAGAGCACCTCATCCAGCCTCCAGCCTCCCTCCAAGTCGTTCCACGGGCTCCTCACAGAACTCCTCTGACAGCCCTCGGCTGCCCCAGGCTGGCTCTGCCTGCGGGTGGAGTTTCCAGGCCGGCAGTGGAATGTGCGAGCAGATTCCCTTGTCCACGTGGAACCTCCTGCTGGACAGGACCTCCGGCTGATCCTGCAGGAATCAGCTCCTTAAGGAAGGAAGTGAACCCTCCGTTTGTCCTGGAGCTGGGGATGCCACGGGTGTGAGCAGCCCGACAGGAGCTCCTCCTGCCGCAGTGACACTTCCAGCCCCCCACGCCCGCAGGAACTGGGGAGCTGGGTCTGCTCTGAGCGCTGGGCAGGGGAACCTGCCCGGAGCCACTGATTTCATGGGAGATCAATGCCCTGAAAATGGAACTATCCGTTCCTGCAAAGGGTGACGTACTGTGGCATTTGAGGTAGAGCTAAGTGGAATTGCTCCTGTTGCATGGCACAAAATGCTAACAGGAATTGATTTCACTCTCTGGAGGCCTGCCTTTGTTTATTCAGTGGCCAAGGGGGGTTTTGGTGATTGTCCTTGATTTTGAATGCTTTGCCTAATCCCATGGTTGAAGCAGATGAGAGGGAGAATCAGGATGCCCTGTGTAAATCCAGCCAAGTTTGCAGACGAGGAGGGTTCAGCTCTAAAGACAGAGTTAGAAGCTGGAGTCTGAAGCAACATCTACTTTTTCTCTCTCCCTCTGCCAGCTCAGTGCTGTGTCTGAAGTACGAGCTGCTCCGGTGGGATGCACACAGCAGAGGACAGCCTTGGTTTATGCAGTGCCAGGGGAACACATGCTCTAGACAGGCTGCTCATAAAGCCACACACCTGGCCCTGTGTGTTCTGAGGACTGCTGGCCTCTCCAGGCTCCTTGTCTGAGGTGGCACTTTCATCCTTGCTGAGAATTTTCCTTCCAGGATGCTGCAGGCAGGGTCTGACAAGCAAAGCCCACATAAAACCCTTTTGAGAGGGATCCTCTGACTCCCCATCGAGGAGTAGGATAAACACGTTCACAAAATGAGCAAAGCATTGGCAGTGCCGGGCTCAGAGCACGAGAACTGAGCCAGGAACTCCTCAGCCTTCCCATCTCTGGGTCAGCAAGGCTTGGAGCCCACAGAGCTCCTCCTGAGCATTGCTCACAGCCCACAGGGCATCCCAAAGGGTATTGCAGGATGCACTCGTGTTAAATCCAATCCCATGCCCACTCCCAGTGAGTCTCCAGAGTGTTTGCTGACTGCAGATCATTTCCTGGGTGCTCAGCCACTGTTCATAGAATCACAGCATCTTTTGGGTTGGAAGGGACCTTAAAGCCCATCCAGTCCCACCCCTGCCATGGCGGGGACACCTTCCTCTGTCCCAGGTGGCCCCAAGCCCCGTCCAACCTGGCCTTGGACACTTCCAGGGATCCAGGGGCAGCCACAGCTTCTCTGGGCACGCTGTGCAGGGCCCCACTGCCCTCACAGTAAAAAATGTCTTCCCAAAATCCAACCTAAATTCCCCCATTTTCAGGTGCCAGACTCCCATTTTGTGGTGGAGATGGTACATTTAGGTCACAGCTGAGGCACACAGCGTCCAGGTGGAAATTCATACCGCTGCTGTTATCCTGGTAACCATAAATTGCAACTCTAGCCTCACAGGCAGGGGGTAGATGTGTCTGGAGATATTTTTCTTTTTGCCTAATCTGATAATGATTTGCTCATCCTTTTGTTCAGAGAGTGTTCATTAAACAGGGAATGGGGCAGGCCACAATCCAGGAGGGACTCGTGTCAGGGAAGTTTGTCTTTCCCACATCATATCCTGCGCTGTCTCCATGTCCTCATCCCCCAGTGCTGCAGGAGCTCTCGGGCCCGTGGCTGCCTGGGTTCAGCTAAGGGAACGTTTAGTCACAGCTTTATCTCCCAAGCTTGGCAGTGCTGGATCCCAGCGGATGGATGTCCTTAGCTGTGATTATGGACAGAGGAAAACATTGTGTGCACCCCCCCGGGCTGGAGGCTCACTTCAGCCAGCCTCAGAAAAGCCTGCAAAGTTTTCCTTGCGCTTGAGGTTTTTTGGGGGGGTTGGTTTGGAGGGGGTTTTTTGGTTTATTTTTTCCTGGCACCCTTTAACTTTGGGAGTGGTGGGGTAGGAGACACAAACAGTGAAGTGGTGGTTCTAGAAAGTGGATGGTTCTGTAGCAAGAACAAAACTGAATACATGTAAGAATTATTGATAAATATCTGAACCCACACAGACATCCTAAAACCTTGTTGGGGCATCCTTTACTGACTTCAGTAGAGAAAATAGTTCCAATTCTTACAGTGATGTTGCCTTGGACAACTAAAGCCTCCAGGGCTTCAGAGAATCTGTGCAAGAAAAGCTCCTCAACTTATTAATCACTCTCTCAAGAATTAGTTCCACTCGATCCAGCCTGCCCAGGATCCGGAGGAAGTGAGGCAGCAGGAGGGGTGGCAGCACACCTCTGCTGTCACCAGGGGGTCAGAATCCCCCGCTCCATCGATCACATCCCCGCGGGGTGGGAGGCAATATTGCCCAATAATCTTGCTGAGCATTTTCCACAGGCACTGCTGGGCTGACTCCACTGCTGTCGAGTGTTTCCACAGCTCAGCTCTGCAAAAGAGAGACATCAGTGTCAGTGCTGAAAAATTCATGCTCATGCTCTCTGCTTCAGCTTGCCAGGGATTTTAAGGCCAGAATGGACCATTCTGATTATCGAGCCTGATCTCCCCGATAACCCAAAGTTCACTCCAGGGTTTCTACATCAAAGCCAGGACTGGCAGCAGAGCTGAGTGTTTGAAAAGGACACTGGACCTCAGTTCAAAAGGCTCCACATCCATCTCTCCATAACCTGGCTCAGTGATTTAAGCACTGCCACTGCCCAAAAGTTCACTTTGTTTCTATTTGAATACATCTAACTTTCACTTTACAGCCAAATTCCTCTTATTTACAGATTTTGCAGTGTAACTTCTATTCAGTTGCATTGTTTCCTGCAGTAACAAATGAACCTACTGTCTTAGCAGTGATGGATCATCCCTGCTCGTCAAAAATAGGAAATTAGCAGGCATTTTGGCTGACAAAAGATGAGTTAGGGATTGCAGAACGCCTGTGCCAAGTGCAAGGACATTGGTACTTGAAGGCGTGGGAAGTGTGGGAACTGTGGTGGCTGTGAAGATCGTGATTGATACAGGTGTGATCCAGTGAAGGGACAGTGATTGATATGTTTATTATTTGAAGTTCAGTTTCAATCATTTTGACCCATCCTTAAATGCATCAGGGTTTATTTGCACTTAAGGGAGACAAGCTCAGCTAATTGCTGGAGGCTCTGACTGAGTTTTCAGAAGGTCCAGCTCTGAGAAGCACAAAATAATTCCCAGCCAAGAATTAGTCGGGCTCTACAGCATCACAGTCTGTTTCTGGAATGAATAATGCTCAAGAATATGCAGCAGCAGTTTCCTCCTAAATGGGATATTGTTTCACAACACAAAAAAAAATTAAATAGGAAAATGAAACCTTTTTTCTATATTTGTAAAGCTTTTTAGCCAAATGATCCACCACAACTGCTATCAAAGGTTTTCTCAGGCTAGATCGGATTTTCACAGCAGAAAAAGAAACAGACTTGTGTTAAAAGAGAAGAAATCCCCTTGCAAGTGTTAAACACCCGTTTAATTTCTCACTGTTGTGCTCCCAGGGCCACTAAAAACACAAAGATGACCTTCCCAGATTTTTTAGGGCAGTTGTTTACGAATTCACGATTGATGTATGAACTTCCTCAGGAAGCCGCTCCTGCTGCCTCCCCAGCATCCTCACCAGGGTTAGGCAGCTGAGGAGACTTCAGCCCCGAAGCTGGGCATGGCAGGGAGGAGGGAGCTCCTTCAGGCTCTAAATGGCTGCACACAAAAGGAGGTATGGGCAACAATTCCTCAGTTGATCTCCTTCTCCAGGAAAAACTGCTCGGTCTCCTATAAGGATGACATCTCCCTGAAAGGATTCCTTTTTAAATGCTATTTTGTTTAATAAATCATGTAAATTCCAGCATGTAAACCACAGCGTTACAGTCAGGCTGGTAAATAAGTAACTGCTCGTTTGCATGAAGGGGGAGAAAATACCCAAATCAGCAAATCAGGCAGGAAGCTGAGTGTTTACCCTCCCGAGGAATAAAGGGTTGGCTCCTAAAATCCTTGTGAGTGTGCTGGGGTGAGGGGAGAGATGGTTTTCGCTCGGGATATTGGTTGGAGATTGGCAACGGTGTAATTTAACCTGGATAAATGAGTGCCTCTCTATGAGTAAGCTTTGTAATCGAGTTTTCCTTGCGCTTAAGGTTTTTGGGGGGGTTGGTTTGGAGGGGGTTTTTTGGTTTATTTTTTCCTGGCACCCTTTAACTTTGGGAGTGGTGGGGTAGGAGACACAAACAGTGAGGTGGTGGTTCTAGAAAGTGGATGGTTCTGTAGCAAGAACAAAACTGAATATATGTAGGAATTATTGATAAATATCTGAACCCACACAGACATCCTAAAACCTTGTTGGGGCATCCTTTACTAACTTTAGTAGAGAAAATAGTTCCAATTCTTACAGTGATGTTGCCTTGGACAACTAAAGCCTCCAGGGCTTCAGAGAATCTGTGCAAGAAAAGCTCCTCAACATATTTGTCACTCTGGAGAAGCACCAAGGCCTTTATGAGGCTTGAATTTCAGGAATGGTGGTGTTTGGTGTTGCTGGGTGAAGTGTTTAATCAATTAATACTAAAGCTACTCAAGATTTCTGTGGTGCTGGATGTTCTCTGCCCTTGGGGCTTCCAATCTTCAAAGCTGTTATTACATGAGCCTCTTATTTGGGCAATAAAAACAACAAAATAGGGAGATAGGGAGGAAAAATCTGCCTTGGCTTTGCAGGGCTCTCTGCATCGAGGCCTCTGGACACCCAAAAGTGAGATGTGCCAGCCCCAGGTGCCATCTCTGTGGTTAAATTGCTGTGGTGTGATTTATTTGATGGAATCACAAGGGGCTACCAGGCCACTTACTGTAACGTCTCAAGGAAAATAACAAAATTATCGAGAAGTAGAACACATTAGCCAGAAGAACTTGCTGCTGCCTAAAAAAAGTCATTGGCTGCCCCAGCCCTCTCTGAGCTGACTCTGTTCCTGCCCCTTGGGCAGCGGTTGATGGCTCTGTGATGCTTGTGCATATTATTTGTACTGATTGGAAACTGGATGTGGGAATGAACTGTAGAATCATGCCAGGCTGCCAGGAAATGGGCTGTTCGTAGGAAAAACAGCCTCTGCAGTGTATCTGTGGTGTAACGGAGCCGTGGCTGCCGTCAGACAAAGCTTTGCTTCTCTGCAGTGCCAGGTAGCTGAGGGCTGCTAGGCAGTGTCCGAACGGGGGTGAGTCTGGGGCTGATCCTGGCTCAGGCTGCTGGTCAGCGCTGCTGCCTGCTGCCTTCAGGGGACACAAAAAGGCCAGGGAGGGGATGTGGGGCCAGAGGCACAACCTGCAGGGCTGTGGGAATGGCTCCCACCTGCTGCCCTGGATGGGATCCATCCCTGCCCTGCACACCTCTGCCCACAGGGTAAAAGTTCTCCTCTGCCTCCTGGAACGTGTGCCCTGGGACAGGGAAGGTGTCCCTGGCAGGGAGAGCAGCTCCGGGCTGTGCAGGGTCACCTCAAGGTGGGGAGATGAGGCTTGGGCAGAGTCTGTGTGTCCTTAGCCCCAGCCTGACGCCGTCACAGCATCCTCTGCACTGGATTCCAGGAGAATTCCCTTTCCTTGGGAGCTCTGCCCTGCTGAAGCCTGGCACACTGCTGACACAAACACTGATATCTGCTTCTCCATAGCATTTTGTGCTTTCTCTGTTCCCTCCTTCCACCTGCTCTTCCAAGGGGACCCCAGTCCTGGCTGCTAGCTCAGTGTGTTGCTATGGAAATTGTTGTCACAAATGGAGACTTCCCAGCACCGCAGTGGTATTAAACCCAGACATTTACATACGCCTCTGGCTCCGGGGGGATTTGGGTCTCCTGGCTGAGCCCTGGGAAGGATGAGGCTGCTTCCCTGTTTCCTGCTGGCCAGGGACACACAAGGCGGTGGAGGGATCCTGTACGGGCAGCCAGGGAGCCCTTCCCAGTGCCTGTCTGCTGGAATGTCGGTCAGCAGCCAGTCCTGCAGCATTAATGCCTCCTCCTCCTCCTCCAAACACTCCAGCTTTCCCTCTGAAGTGTGGTGCACAGAGCAGCAGTGTCAGCAGCCAGGAGAGAGAAGTCAGGGAAGAGCACTGGAAATGAATGTGCAGGGAGGGCAGCTGTAGAAGCCAAACCTGCTCCTGGGGCTTGCGGCCTCCTGGGCTCACTGGGGGATTAAATCTTCCCCCTGGGAAGGGGTTTAGGGGTAACAGGAGTAATCCAAACATGGCATCTTCGCCTTTCTTCCCCCTAAGCATTGCTAAGTTTAGCTGTGTTGCTTCCAAGAAGAACAGCTCAGCCAAATCCCAGGGCCTGGCTTTGAAAATTTCAGCACGTCCCCTGTACTGCAAAATCAAAGCCTCTTCCCTGCTGAATACACCTTTGATCAGAACTGTGAGAAATATTTGCAACCATGTGAAACTTGAATGATTTGGGGTTTCATTACACACTTGAAACTCAGACCATTTCCATCAAAGGCATTGCTAAAGTTCACCAACCCTCCAACAGAACCTTTGATGCTTTATGGCTCTCATTTCGTGTAAAACTCGCAGGTTTGCTGGACTTTTTATAAGTGAAACTAGCTGAAAGTGGCTTTGACTGCATTTTGAGAACAGACACTCATAGAAAAGGCAGCCAGATGAATTTTCTTGCCTTTAGAGCTGCTGCATGCTGTCATCTGGCAATAAAGGGTAACTGCTGAACCCAGCAGTCAGGGTTGTGGCTGTAGCTGGGTGAGAAGGCGGCAGAGAATGTTGGTGTGGCTGTCCTCTGCTCTTCCCTCTGGGCTGGACATGCCACGGCAGCAGCAGGGCTTGGAGTCAGCAAGTCTGGCATTCCTCAGTGCCTTGTCCTAGGTCAGCCTTCCACTGGAGCACTTAGAGAGGTGCCAGCTTCCAGAATGTGGGACTCCATGGAGAACAACCTATCCTTGTCCAGGTTCTGTCCTCAGCAGGGTATTTTATCATCTCCAGTGGTTCTGTTTCCCAGAACATCACCCACTCCTTACTCTCTCACCTCATCAGTAACTTTTGCACCTCCTTTCCTAGTCTGCCACAGTCAGAATTACACAGAACCAGGTTGGAAAAGACCTTTGAGGTCACCGAGTCCAACCTGTGACCCAACACCACCCTGTCAGCCAGACCATGGCACTGAGTGCCACATCCATACTTTCCTTAAACACCTCCAGGGACGTCACCTTCTCTCCCTTGGCCTGTGAGCTGTGACCTCTCCCTGCCTGTTCACAGGGCTCCCTCTCCCTCTCTCTGGCAGCGAGGTTCCTTTTCAGACTGGCAGCCAGGGCTCTTCTGGACTCTGCTCATCCCACAAACAGCCTGGTCCAGGCAGAGTGGGTTTTCCCTGTTCCCCTGTCCCTGGAGGGGAAGGGTGACCTCTCATCAAGCACAAAATTCTCCAACCGCAGCGTTGTCTTGGTCCAGCTCAACTCTGGCTGCTAAGGAGCTGTGAGAGGTGTGAGGGGAAAAGAGGTGATTTACTCTAAAGGGACACAGTCAAAGATACATTAAGGTTGGAAAAGACCTCGACGATTGAGTCCAGCCATGAAACAGAAGGAAAAATGTTCCATTTGCCATTTTCCCAGGCACTGGCTGTGTGTATGTCTTATTTGCAAGTCTGTTCTCTCCTGCAGATCACTGGCATGTTCGGAGCACTCTTCCCCACCTGGAGGCATTTGCAAACCTTCAGAAGGCAGCAGCCAGAGCCTCTGCTACGTGTTTCCATCTCCGCTTTTATTTTATGGATCTAACTTCCCTGTGCAAGAGCCGGAGCTTGGTTAGGGTTAACCCTTTTCCAAAGGCACAGCCCCGATGAAACTGAAATGATCTCTTCTCTTCTGGGTTGGAAAGAGCTCGGAGAGTTACACCTGCATTACATGTGTCTACCTGAGAAGACTTTGCATGTTCAGATACAAACTTTTGATCCATATGAAATATAATCCTTGGAAAATCACCTGTGTAGCTGTGGTACAACAAATGCTGCCTTGGGGCAAGTGCTGCTGGGGCGACACAAGGGATGCCAGGAGTGTCCAGAGCATTGTGCTTTCTGTTCTAGGTGACTGCTAGGCCATGAAACGTGACTTTTGTCAAGATTTCATTATATTCCATAACCAAGTAGCAGGACTTTGATTTAATTATGGGTGTGCTTAGCTTGAGTCTGAGCATCACACTTTGAAATGCAGCATTGGGTTCCAAATGTGACCTGAAACGGTACCTCTGGCACTGATGGTGCTGGGAGGGCCCTGCTTGCTTCTTTCCCTACCTTTTCCTCCCGTTATTTGAGCACCTCACCCCACATGAGGCTTCTTTTCCCAGTGAGAGCAGCAGTGCATCACAGCAGATCTGAGCACTCCTCTGGTGGGAGCAGAGCTGTAAAGCCCCGGGGAGCACAGCAGCAAGCTGGATGCCCTGGTTTGGGCTCTGGATCACAAACCAGAGGATCTGTGACTCGGAGAGGCTCCCCGCAATGCCTTTCTCCCATGAGAAAAGGCAGCTGTGGCATGGCTACCATGGCCAGCTCCTCTGAGTAGTCACCCAGCACAGGCTGCGGAAAGAAAGGGAGTGAACGAGGTTCAGGATGAACTGAAACACCTTCACCTGCTCGTGGTGCTGCTATCCCACAGCTCAGCTGGGGTCCTGTCACTAAACCCATCTTCCCCAGATGTGTCTGTGCTGCCAGCCTGGAGCACCCAGGGTTCAGTAAGCTGCCCCCAGTGAGGACATCAGGGACAGGACCTCTCTGTCGCTGTGTGGACACGCAAAGCAGCCTTTTCCTTGTTTAGTGGAAGCAAAGCTGCATTGATACTGCCCCTAATCCCCTCAGACTGACCCCTCAGTCCTGTGCTGTGGGTGACCATGGCTTTGCATGAAGCCAGATGTAGTAAATAAATAGCAAGTGAGTGGTAAGAGGTCTTACAAAAAGCAAATTCAAGGCTGAACTTGTTGAATCATTGCTGGACCAGGAAGGGAATCTCATTCCTACCTTTGTCCACTCAGGGCATTGAATTCCTGGTGGATCCTGAGCTCACCTCCCCAGGACTCAGAGGAGAAAGATGGAAGCCAGACCGATGCTATGTTACGTGGACATGGCCAAAAACTTTTCCTCTGGAGTCCTAATGACTTTAAAAATGTGGAGAAAAAGATTAAAAATTACTCTTTGGCCACATCTGACCAAGTGCATTCCTGGCTGTGCTTCTGTGTCTTGGAGATACACTTTCAAGGATGAGGATTTGTGGCAGATATCTGCACACACACACACAAACAGTGCGCAAATATTATTGTGCAGGTGTTTTTTTAATGTGTGGAAGTAGGAACGACACTAGGACAAATTGTTCTGCACATCTAAGAGCCTGGGGGAACGCAGGCAGCAAATGTAAAAGGAGAGGGAGGGTCAGTTATTGCTGGTCAGGAGTGGGGAGCTGCAGAGGGACAGGGTCACCTCAGGGTGCTCTGACACAGCAATAGAGATGTGAGGGCGTGAGGGGCTTTTAACCCAGCGAGAGGGCAGAGAGCACGGTCTGACAGCCCACGGTGGCACTCAGGATGGATTCTGGGGCTTAGAACCCACACAAGCCCTTGCTGTCACGGGTTCCTGTGGGTGTGAGCTGAGCTGGTGAGATCAAAGCCAGCAAGGCCTGGCTGCCTGAACTGCATTCCTGCCACATCCCGGCCAAAAGGTGGGGTTTGGCCAAGCAGAGGCTGACCAAGGAGGAAAGGAGAATGAAGCTGGGGAGCTGGAGAGGGAGAGAGAAAGTCAGGCATGCCAGAGGGAGCTGGCGAGACCAGAGAGGATCCCAAGAGAGCGGGTTCCAAGAAGGCCGCGAAGAGTGACTGGAATCCAGACCTGAAAACTGGGCCCAGGAGAGAATTTGTGGGGGAAGTCCTAGCCCAGAAAGTGCTCACCGACACTTGCAGCCAGGGCTGTGTCCCAGCACAGTGGCCGTGTGGCAGGGGAAGGACCTGGCACCACACGCGTGTGCAGGCAGGAAAACGGGAGACGGCAGGGAAACATCTTTTCTGCGCTGCTCACACAGTGCTGTGCCATCCCATCTGTGGCAGTTCAGGGTGAGGCCACCCCGAGGGAAGCAGAGCTTGTGGCTGGGCCAGGTTTTGTGTGGGTGTGCACACAGCGTGTGCGGGGAGCGCGTGTGTGGTGCTAACGAGTGTGTGCAAACCATCCGGCATGTGAGAGCAAGTCAGCACAGCACCGTCAGAAGGGCACCCACAGACAGCACCCCCCTCCTCCTGGGAAGGGTTTGTGCCCTACCTTATGCCAGAGGAAAGAAATTCAGCAGGAGCTCCAGGAAAAGCAGCGGTTCCGCTGGGAGCAGAGCGCCTGTCAGACTTGGAAATTAAATAGGAGCACGACAAATCTGGATTGTTCCTGCCAAAACCAACTTTCATTACTTTATAATTCAACACGTGTTACCAGCTCCTATTATTAGAAAGGCAAACTTCCTCCACTGTGGGAAGAGGCTGAGATGGAGCTTTTTAGCCCTCTGTAAGTTAATTACAGTACACATGTTAAAAGCAGCATCTGTCTTAGTCAATCTAGTTGATTATTGCAGCACTTTATTTTTAGTTGTTATCAAGGTGGAGGATGACACTGATATAAGTGGGGAGCTTTGCACAGATCTTGCTCAACCATGTGTTCTCCAAAACCAGATCTGGTGGCTCTCCTCTCCTGGAGCTGGGCCAGGCAAAGCCCTTGATGGGGTTGTAGGAAAAGAGTCCATGCAAAGTGCTTTGACTGTGGGGTTACAACAAAGATACCAAGGCCTGGCTGTGAAAATCAGCCGTGGAAACACTGGGGTTGGTGGCCCTGAGTGGTACTCCAGTGGCCAAAATCTTTGCTGCCTCACTTCTATTCTGAGCTCCCTCTGATGTAAATATTTGTGGCCTCGTGACTGAATGCTTTGATTTAACACATCACAGCTCCTTGTTCATGCCTTTATGTCTAATTCTGCTGCGTGTGTTATTTCAACTTCTGCGCAATGTGTGAGTGTCAGGGTGATGCTGACAGGACCAACAAAAGCCTGCCAGGTGAGTTTTCCTTGGGAGTATGGGAAACTTCTCCTGAACAAATGAGAGGTCTTGAGGTCGTGGCTAAAAGTTCAAAGTCTGGCAACAACTCCCCGCTCCTGCCTTAGGGCCAGTGAGCTCCTGTGGTGTTGGTGTCATGTAGGAGGTGTGGAATTAGCATTTGTGGTGTATTTGCGTGCTCTTGGCTGGGAGGCTGGCACTGACACCATTCCCTGTGGAATGGAGGCCTGGGGAAACCTTGATTTGCTTTCTTTCCACAGCACAAATGAGAAGAATCTGTCTCCTTCGCAGGCTAAAATGAACAGGTAAACAAGGAAGGAGAAATCCTGAAGAAACCCCCCGCCCCCGCTTTGGGTTTTAGAGCAGCAGCACTTGGAAAGCCCGGGGAGTGAGCAGTGTGGAGTTGGAAGGCAATGACTGTCCCCAGGGATGTTCCTCCCACACCTGACCTGTGATCTTATGGTCAGGAAACAGGGTCAGTGTGACGGAGAATGGAAAGAGTATTAACAGACCCTCATCAAATTTAAACCAGTGCTACTCCGTGGTGCTGTGTTTATTCCCAAAGGAACACTTCCCAGAGGTCCTGGCCTCCTGAGCTTGTATCCGTAAGAGCCTGAAGCTGCTCACATCTCTCTGTGTGTGGTTTCACAGAGGTGCTGCAGGTGCCAGCTGAGGATTTTGTGTGACAGACACCTCGTGCAGCAGATCTGGTGCCTGTTTACCAGATCAAAAGGAAATCTAAACGGGCTGACATCTCCATGTCCTGTAGCAGCACAGCAGGCTGATGCTGTCTGATAAGAGAGCAAACTTCCCTGGGTTGTGTGCAAGGGCCATTACCAGTGTGGGTTTGTCACTCTTCTAATTCTCTTTTTTTTTTTTATTTTGCCTTGCTCTTTATCTTCCCAGAATGACAGAACAAAATGTAGCTGGAAAAGTGCTGCCTGCCTTGTTCCTGTAAGGCTGGATGTGAAATGTACAAGGCTTATCTGAGGGGGCTGTGATTCCTGGTGCTTCCTCCTCACCTCAGCAGGAGGAAATCCCCACCATCGCCACTTTTCCAGAGTGTCCTGGGCAGAGTGGGAGCTTCAGACAGAGTTTTTCAGGGAGACCCTCCCACTGAGTCAGGAGGTACAGCAAGGACCCTCCTTGCTTTCTAAAGTCCTTCTCAGGGGAGTTTAAAGGATTATACAGGTGTAACTGAACCTTTGTCCTGCAGGAATAAGGATGGCAAACCAGATCTGCTTAGAGAAAAATAAATTATTAGTGATGATAATGATTAGACTAAAAGATCTAGACCAGAATTCTTTACTACACAGGATAAGAGTTATAACTATCAGTATAGTACAGTGCACTGGTTTTGAAGCAATATTGAAGCAATTATATTAAAGATAGTGTCTCAGGTTACAGTGTAAGGTGTAACCACGAGCATGTGTTCCACCAGCAGCTGTTAAACCAGGCGGGGCAGGGCTCTTTGTCTCTTCCATGGCACATCCTTGATAACTCCCTCAGGGGGAGATCTTCTGTTCCTGGGCCACCAAGCCTCACCGCAGGGCTCATAAAATTCCATCATCCCAGTGTGAGATGCTCCGCCCAGGGGGAGGAACCAAGCGTTCCCACCTGGATAGAATCTGAGCTTTGGAACAGCACAGGCAGCCCTGACCTACTGGATTCCCAGAGGAGAAGAGCTCCATGACCACCACTGGACCTTCAGAGGAACACCGGACCCCTCTACGGGATCACCGCTTCAACAGCACCACATCTGTCACTGCAGCAGGGCTGCAGCCACCATTTAATCGGGCTGCTGCCACCGCCCTGCCCGCCAGGGGGTCAGGCTGTACCCTGACTCTGGCAGTGTTTCTGTGCTACTGCATTTATCTTAATTTTCCTATTCAACTGTAGTTCTGACTTGGAGTCTCTCACTGGTTTGCTTTCTAACTAGTACAGATAGCAGAGCCAATTATGAAGCAGATTGATGTCCCTCAGCCAGACCAACACCCACGGGCAAATCTAACTCTGTTCTCTCTCACCTGGGAACCCAGCAAGGATTTGTGGTCCACGTGTGATGGGGGGTGTGGTTTGATGTGGTAACAAGGGACCTTCTGGTGGTACCACAACTGAACCTCATCCCCAGGTTACTCTGCAGAGATGAGAGGGGAGAACAAACAGGTCAGGAGCGAAGAGAAGCTCTTTGGGTATTTCTGACTCAGCTGCAGCAGTGGCTCTTGAAATACTCCGAGGAGTGATCATGAAACACTTTGATGAGCCATGGGCTGGTTTCCAGACAAAATGAAAGGAAATTAAGCTGGTTGGGAGGGGAATTAATGTCCTTTGGGACACCAGAACTGTAAGACAAAGCAGCCCTGTCTCCTTTAGTCCTTCTGTTTAAATTGGGCCTGGCCTGCACACAAAGGGTATCTCTGGGATCAGCACCACAGAACAGCTGGAGCAAAGCTGGAGCTGCTGTGTCCAACTCCCACTGACCACTGAGGCAACGAGTTTATTCTGAACCAATAATAGTGGTGTGATTAGAGAGAGCTATTTCTCAGTGGAAGATCACTTCCAAAGGTCACAGTTGCTGTGTGTTTACTCCCGGGAGGTCTGTGAAGCCACTCTGGCAGCAGGGATGGAGAAAACCATGTCCTGGCTCTCTGGGGGATGCTCCCACAGCCCTGCCCCATGCTCCCCTCACCCCACTCTCCCTGTGCCTCCAGCCTTGTGCTGGGTGACCTGAGCTCCAGGGGAACCTGCTTTTCCCTTGTCTCAGGTGGTCTGTGCTGGCCAGGGCTCCCGGGGTGCCAGGCAGCAGCTGCTGGGGGGCTGTGTCTGTTTGGGGAGCTGTGTTTGGGAGGGCTGTGTTTGTTTAGGGGGGCTGTGGTTTTTTGGAAAGGCTGTTTTAGGAGGGCTGCGTTTGGGGATCTGTGTTTGGGAACTGTGTGAGAGGGCTGTATGTGGGGGGCTGTGTGCATCCATACTTGTCTTTGGGGATTTGTGTTTGTTCAGGGATTTGTGTTTGTTTGGGGATCTGTGTTTGCTTGAGGATCTATGTTTGGGGATCTGTGTTTATTTGGGGATCTGTGGTTTTTTGGGGATCTGTGTTTGATGATCCCTGTTTGTTTGGGGATCTGTGTTTGGGAACTGTGTTAGAGGGCTGTATTTGGGGGGCTGTGTTTGTTTGCAGGGCTGTGTTTGGGGATCTGTGTTTGTTTGGGGATCTGTGTTTGCACCTGAGCCCAGCCCGGGAACTGCCCCGACGCCCCTGCCCTGGAAGCTGCAGGCAGTGAGTGGCACGGTGAAAACGCCTCTGCTCAGCGTGAGCCTTTGTGGAGCTGCAGCCCAGGGCTGGAGTGTTCCAGCACACCCTGAGGGAGCCTTTTCCCCCCCGACACGAGCTGGGGTTGTTTGCAGACACTCCTCTCCCGTGGCTGCATCCCTGCCCTGCTCCTCCCCGGCGCTGCCAGGTGAAGGCAGATGAAATGTGGGTAACAAACAACTTCCAAGCTCATCCCAGAGACTTTCAGCTTAACTGCTCTTTGCTCCTTTCATGTCTCCTCTTTGTTCGGCGAGTGCACTAATGCAAGCCCCAAATAAGCATCTGCACTCATCAGACATGAACAAACAGGGGAAGGATAATAATATCCCAAGGTTTTACAGGAGAGGTTAAAAAGAGAGCCAGACTACAGAGACTGCTCAATAGTGGTTTGCTTGACTGATGTTACAAAGGCAAAAGACAGAAAAATCCTTGGAAAATACCTCTGAGCAGTGATTGCTTTCTCAGAAAGCCTCGCAATTAGGCATGAAAGGAGTCCTCCCAAGCTTCTCAGATGCATTAAAGATGCTATTATGAAATAATTAGGCTACATGGAATAATTTGAGATCCACTCTGTCCCCTACCTCCTCATCTGTTGAGGTCTTTATGCAGAGCTGATGTGAAAGGCCTTGGCAGCCCTCAGGCTATTCAGATGCTCCTGGCTCCCGGCTAAACTGGACAGGGAAGGTGAAATGAGCCTTGTGTGCTTATAACACTGTGTAAGGCACAGCCCTGCACAGCCAGAGCCCTGCCAGCACTGACTCCTGACCTCAGGGTCTGTCTGACACCTCGGGAGGCACCAGAGCTGCCTCCCCGTGCCCAGGGAGTCAAGCTGCACACGCCAGGGGAGTGTGCTGGCCAACACCCCTGAGCTTCTGCAGGGTAAGGCTGGATGAATTTATTCTTAAATCCATTCAGCAGCGGATTGGTATCTTCTCCAATTCATCTTTGCCATATTTACTCTGCTGCTGAGCATGGGAAGCCAGTGTTTTCTCAAGCAAATGTTATATGTGATTGTGTGTTTCTGGGAAGCTAAAAAAGAAAGATTGAGTAGCTCAAAACTCCATGATGGTGTCAGGGCTGAATTTGAGGAGTTTATTGGAGTAAGGCTTTGCTTTTCCTTCCTTACTGGAAGCTCCATGGGGACCCCCTGCCCGTGTCTTCCTGGAAAGGCACAGTCTGTGTAATCTTTCCCACTGTCCCCATGTCTGCTCAGCTTTTAAATCCCACACAGTCCAGGCAGAACTCTGTAAATAGCCATGCTCATTGCACTTCACAGCTGTAAAAATTAATGAACCTACAGAAGCCCCATAAAACTAGGGAACTAACAATTAATATAATTTGACTCCCAATTCCCCTCTGGAAAAGATCCAGGTAGGGCACAATCCTACTGGGTACAGAAGGTGAGGGGTGGTTCTGTTCATCCCATGGAGCCTGAGCTCTGGGATTACACTTGTGGCTGCTGCTGCTTCTTAAACCACCAGCCTGTCACAGCCTCTCTTTCTTCTGTCTCCTCCAAGCCCAGTGTCAATTTGCTTCCAGTATGTTCTTATCCTTATCTTTATGCTTATCCTTATCCTTATCCTTATCCTTATCCATATGTTGCTATCCCAGTATTTAGCTTAAATTTCTTCTCTTTCAGTGTGAACCTAGGGACCACCTCCTCTAAGGAACCACTGAGGGAACTGGCAGATGAAGTTCCTCATCCACTATCCATCATATTTGAAAAATTGTGGCAGCCAGGTGAAGTTCCTGGTGACTGGAAGAAAAAGAAAATATCATCCCCATTTTAAAAAATGGGACAGTGGAAGACCTGGAGAGCTGCAAACAAGCCAGGATCCCTAGGTACCAGTGGGGTATCCAACTGCTGTGTTTGAGGAAGAAGTTCTGTGTTGCTTCCTCTGCACTCTAATGTTCAGCATATCCAACTGCACTGGATGATCTTTCCCCATTAAAAGCAGTGGTGCAGAACCTGGGGTCCTTACACGGGGTTTTCACCCTCATGAGCTCAGTGGGCTGAGCTAAAAACAGGGTTTGACACAAAGGATTTGACTTGAGGGGAAAAATAGCAAAGTTTCTTGCTGGGATTTGCTGCTAAGGAGATCTGTTACGGACCAAAGGAGATGTGCAGGTTCCCTGATCTGATATTTTCTTTCATTCCTTGAACTCGGCTGAACTCTGTGTATTATCAAGCATTTCTTTTGTAAATGCATGGATTAATTAGCTGCAGGACTTAATAAATGTCCTGAGAAAAACACTGTCTGCCTTCTGACGCGGCCTTTAATGTAAAGTCTGTTTGACAGGAGCTTTCAGGAACATTTGCCTGGTGACTNGCATTCCCGGTTACCTCGCTGGAAGATGATCCCTTCCCGTTGGGGTGTGAGCTGTGTTTGATGGCTCCTTTGAAAGGAAGCTTCATCCATCAAGAGGATCTTTAATCCTTAGGGCAGGACTGAGTGGTCTAAACTAGGTCCAGCCTTCTTCAAGGCAGTGGTGAAGCTCCCAAGCCTTGGGATGGGAACTGGAAAAGGTTTGGCATCCCAAACCCTCCATGGAGCTGCTCAGCGCTGCGGGACCACTGACAGGACTCTGGGTGGTATTAGCCCTCCTCTGGGACTGTTCTGCACAGCTGCAGGGGACCTTCTGCGTCATCCGAGAGCAAAAGTCTGTCTCCAGTTGAGAAACCAGGTCCTGGAGGGAGAAGACTCTTTGTCTTCTCTTTAACCCTGCAGAGATCCAGGCAAAAGGCAGAGAAGCAGCTCAAAGCCCTTCCCACGTTGGAGTGGGATGGAATTGAGGACCAGGCACCCCTTGGCTGGGCCCCTTGGGACAGGGACAGTGATGGCTCTCCATCTCTGTCCTGTTCCCTCTGGATCCTACGGAGCTGGAGGACAGTAGCACAGAGCTCCTTGGTCCTCCTGCTCTGTGTGGGAAACGTCGCGAGGACTGGGAGGCTGGCAGGGGCTGGCAGGCTGGCACTGGAGTCCCCAGCAGCAGGGACTGATGTCCAACCTCGGCAACTCGTTATTCCAAGGTCCCAGATCACCAAGGGACCATTTCAGCAGGAGTCACTCGACAAAGCTTGGTATTAGTTTATATGAGGAAAATTAGTTTCATCATCAAAAGGGCAAGAAACCCTTCTCTTTTTCCTCTCTCTGCTTTTTTTTTTTCTTTTTAATGAAGGTTGCAAGTCTGAAACAAAGAATGAAATCCACGGGGATGCCCTAAAACCCTCAGAACTTGTGGATTTTATCCATGCTTGAACATTTTGTGCTCCTCTGCCTGCGCACAACGAATTAAAGGTTTCAATCCGGCTCCTGGTGGAAAAGGTGCTCCCATCACAACTGGCACTAATTGGCTCCCTTGTTAGCAGCTCGTTGAGAAGGTGAGGAGCGAACTCCACACAAAGTGAACCCCCAGCAGCTCCCGGGAAGGCGGGGAAGCAGGTCCTGGTGTTTTGCCTCTTCCAGGGAACACCAGCTGTCACTTTCCAGGCCTGCCAATTTAGCGTTAAATTCCCTTAAATCTCGTTTGCGACGGCAGCGTCCCCCGGACGGATTAATTGAGCTGTGAGAGATGCAAAGGAACGTGAAGGAAAGGCTGCAGTGGCATTACCCGGGCTTAATGCAGCAAAGAGGGACCCAAACCTGCAGTGCTGGATGTCCGGAATGCCGAGGGATCACAGCCCTGCCTGCAGCAAATGAAGAAAATTCACGGGGAAAAAAACCATCAGTTTAGGCTTCCCTGCAGCTGGAGGAAGGGGAATTGCACCTGGGAAGTGGCTCTGTGGTGACTCCAGTGCCTCATCCATCAGTATTAATAGTAACGCATAAAGCTGGGGCTTGTGTATTATCTCCCAGTGAGCAGGAGCCAGACACTGGGTTCCATGTAATTTAATTTCAATTAGTGTACTGGAGCTTTTTACAGAATGGACTATATATTCTTCTGCAGTTACTCGCAGACTATTAAACACAACGCAGAAAAAATTGTATGTAAATGAGAATAATCTTATTGGCTTTAGTATCTTTCTCCCTTTCCCTTCCCCAGGTAATTGGGTAGGAAGGCGCTGGGGAAAAAGAAAAAGCAGGTGATGGGAAATGTGAATAATGAAACCTCTGCAGCATTGCCTCCTGTTAGATGCAGGAGCCCAAAATATATGTGTGTGTCAGTTTAATTTAATTTGCTGTTAATTAGCTTAAATGGCAGTCTTACCTTTGTGTGCTTTCACTGCATTTCTGTCCAGGCTCTCATTAGGCAGCGGGATAAAGCAGGTGCTTGTTAAAAATACCAGAAGTGCCTATTTACATTACAAAGCTGCTCCCAGCACTTGTGGTGAAGGAGCTGAAGTCTTGTCCCTGGGTACAGCTGGTGGGAGAGGGGAAGCAGCAGTTTTCACAGGTTTTCACACTAGAACAGTAATTCCTGGTATTAATAAGATGGGAATTTAAAGTACAAGGTGCAGCAGCAGAGAGTCAGGGAATGGTTTGGGTTGGAAGGATCCTCAAAGCCCATCCCATCCCACCCCTGCCATGGCAGGGACACCTTCCACCATCCCCGGCTGCTCCAAGCCCCATCCAGCCTGGCCTTGGACACTTCCAGGGATCCAGGGGCAGCCACAGCTTCTCTGGGCACCCTGTGCCAGGGCCTCTCCACCCTCACAGGGAACAATTCCTTCCCACTATCCCATCTATCCCTGCCCTCTGGCAGTGGGAAGCCATTCCCCCTTGTCCTGTTATTCCAGACCTTTGTCCAAAGTCCCTCTCCAGCTCTCCTGGAGCCCCTTTAGGCACCAAAAGGCCACAATGAGGTGACTCCAAAGCCTTCTCTCCTCTAGGCCAAACCAGGCCAATTCTCTCAGCCTTTCCTCATAGGAGAGGTGTCCCATCCCTATAAATCCAGTAAATCAATAGGTGTGTAGCTCTGTCCAAAGCCAGGTGGACAGCAGGCACGCAGAAGAATGCCTGGAGGATTTAGGTGTTCACTTCCCACCTATTTCCAGTTCATGTAGAGGATGACACCTCTACAGGGATATGGAGACGTCTTTGAATGCAAATCATTCAGAAACAAAGTTCCCACTTGTTTAATTCAGGCCAACGAAGGAAATATAAAATCGAAGTTTGATTTAAATCAGCCTGGATGAACCGGGGAGAGAAAGAAGAGGTGGGAAAGAGGCAGCAGGGATGGAAAAGGGCACGGAGAAGGAATGCAGCGTAGGGGAGTGTGCTTTCAAATATTGATATGGAAAAGGTATAAATAGAAACAAGCACATGCTTGTGGAGCTAATAAAGGGCTTGTTTACAAGTGAGCAGAGAGGTTCATTAAGAACGGGAGCGCGCACCTGCTCTGAAAATAAGGAAAACACTTAATGAAAGCATAGAGAGGGTGAAGAAAGGGATTTGAGGCCAAATGTGCTCAAGAAAGAGAAAAGTTCAGCAGCTCTCATCGTTCACCTTCAGCAGTTGTGTGCAGCATCCCAGTCCATGGGCAGGGGTTCATAGGAGAGCACGTAGGGGGCTCGGAGTTCGGGAACAGAGGATCTGGTTCTCACTGCTTCATTCCAAGGAGTATTAAATCCAAGCAAAGAAAACAAATACCTCAGCTCATTTGCAAAGAAAACAAATACCTCAGCTGCTTCTCCCGCTTTTGGGGTTTTTTTCACTTTATCTATCTCAAACTGGAAAAAAATACAGACAGGGAGCAGAGTCTAAGCTCCCTGGCAGATGTCCTGCTTCCACTGTCTCCAGCTGATGCTTTCGGCTCTGCAGGGGTGGGGGATTAGGTTGTGGTGCCACCAGGTTAAATCCTTCCTTGTATTCACCTTCACAAGAATGTGTCCTGAGCAGTCCTTCAGGAGCAGATGCGACGAGGTTGTGGGACTTCAACCCTGGCTGAGGAGGGAGGATGATGGGCAAATAACCTCAGAGAGTCACAGAATATCCCGAGTTGGAGGGGACCTAAGGTATCATCCTGCACAGGACACCCCAGGAATTCCACCCTGTGCCCTGAAAATAAGTGTGGAGGTGAACCTGGAGAGTGGTGAGAAAGAAGATCCATCTCTCTCCTCTGATCTCCCTCCAGAAGAGCTCTCTGGAGCCTACCCTCCATCCTGTCATGGTGGCTGTTTCCCTGACCTGATATTCATTTTTCTCTTTTTTTTTGCTTCATAGGAGTTGGAAAAGACATGCAGGACGTGTCCTGGTGTCCCCATGGCACCCTTGCTGTGGGAAGTGTCTGCCCAGGGACTTCCTGCCCCTTCCCAGGGCTGTGCCAACTCTGCAGCACCACTCCAGCACCCCCATACCTCTCACCTGGCAAAGAGGAACTTCCCTGGAGTTTGGTACCAGTGGAAGACAAGAATGCTTCCCTGTTACACGGAGAAATCTCCTTTTTCCTCCCTGCCAGACATCTCTGCCTGGGATAGACCGAGAAAATAATTTGGGAGAGCTGTGGCTGCTCCTGGGAAGGGCTTTGCCACTGCTGCTTGGCACACCAGGCTCTTCCCCAGCCCTCCTGCAATCTGGCATTTGGGGTGAGGATAAGCAGGGCCCATGGCTGGAGAGCAGCCTAGAGGGAAGCATTTGCTTTCTGTGCGGAATGGTTCAGTATTCCTTGGTGGCAGGCACTGCCCCGGGAGCAAAGTCTGAGTGGAAGGCTGGTGTCTGAGCCCTCCTTTCCTCCTGCACTGAGGGACGAGGATGTCCCCTGCCCTGAGGTGACCTCTGCCTGCTTCCTGGCCAGGTACAGCTGTACCAGCCCATGCTGTTCCCCTAAAGCGTTGAGGACCTTTCCAGCAGATATATCTGGACAGTGAGTTTAGCACAGCTCGATCCTGCTCCTGGGAGCAGAGCATCAAGCCCTGGAGCTCCTGCTCAACTCCTGCCTCAGCTGGAGCTCTGCTGAGGGAGGGGAGCCCAGGCTTTGATCCTGGGAGCTGCACTGGCAGCTTGGCAGGGCTGCAGGCACTCCAGCCCATCTCTCCTGGGCTTGCGCTTCCCCTCCCCATGCAAATGCCCCCAGCCAGGCCAGCACACACTGTCTGTGTCCCCATTCCTCCTCTCCTGGCATTGCTGGGACTCTCCCAGAGGTGTCTGCCTGCCTTTGGAGAGAGGAGCAGCCCTGCCTGCCCCAGCACTGGGGCTGGGTGTTCACACCAGTGGGGAGGGTCCCTTGCAATAACTGTGCCCAGTGTCTAGCACAAAGTGCTCCTGGTGTCACCAACCACCTGTGTCTGCTCAGCAAAGGGATTTTGCTCAGTTGTTGCCACTTTAAGAACTCGGACAGGCTTAAACTGAGTTTAACTTCAAGGGCAGCAGTGGAGGGGAAGGTGCTGATCTCCACTTCCAGGAGAGGCCGAACGAGGAGATGGAGTGAAGCTGTGTCAGGGCAGGTTCACAATCTGTCACAAGCCATGAGGAGGTGAGGGTGGGCTTGGCCTTCCTGCACATTCCCACCGGGATGGGTTTGGAGGGCAGATGGAGAATGAGCTCCCTAAGAGCCCTGCTGCGAGGATGAGGAGTAAAGAGCCCATTTGTTCAGTCTGCCAGCATGATCTGATTTCATACTCCATGTTTAGCAGAGAAGCTGTTTCCCCTTGAGCAGAGTTATGCACTTTGCAGCTCCTTCTCTAAAATGACTTAGTTATACATTTGCTCCACGTTATTTTGAATTCTCTTGAAGAGCAAGGACACTTACAAAGCCAGCAAGATAAAATTAGCATCTGAGCTGTAGCCTTTGCTTGGTATAAGAAATGCAGATCAGCTTCACTTGCAGTGAATGCTGGAAGGTGAATTTCATTTATGTCTCCCTTCAGCAGACCCAGTTCTGCCATTCCTGCTTGTTTTGAGTGCCACCACAGCCCCTAAAGCTGTCCTGGTATCTCCATACAGCTGCTGCCAGACCACAAAATCGGACCTCCAACTGATAAGAAATCAGTTTGTTCAAAATCAGTTCTTATCTCCTCACAGTGTGATCCCGGGGAGTTTCAGCAGGGGAGCAGTCAGGCTGGGTTTGTTTGTGCACAGCTCTCCAAGCAGCACCAGGCCCAGCACCAATGCTGGGGGATTAAAAGGCTTTTGGAGGGGAGATTTTGCCTGGAGAAGAGCCCAGGAATGACCTAAAGATGGGAGAAGTGCTCTGAAGTGGGGGCTGTAATGGCCTGTGGGTTTGGGTGGTGCCCATGCTCACGGGGCACCTGGCTGTGGGGGGAAATGCTCTCGGAGGGAAAAGGGGGGTGTTGGAGGCCACTTCAGCATAGCAGAGAGATGAACAATCTCTGCAGGAATCAAGGCACATGTTTAAAAGGGAGATGAACCATCAGGAGAGGAGGGTTGGCCAAAGTGACCTTAAGACCTCTCAATCTCATCTCCTCAAGGCAGATTTCTTAGGCAGCTGCTTTTCAGGAGCTTCATAGAATCTCAGATTGTCTCAAGCTGGAAGGGACCCCCAAGGATCAGCAACTCTCCTCACAGGAATACCTAGAACTAAACAGAGGATTAAGAGCATTGTCCAGGTGCTCCTTGAGCTCTGGCAGGCTCTGCCATGACCATTTCCCTGGGGAACCTGTTCCAGGGACCAACCAGCCCCTGGAGAAAGAACCTTTCCCCAGTGTCCCACCTGAACTTTCCCTGACACAGCTTCATTCCTTCTCCTTGTCTGGTATCACCTGAAAGCGGAGATAAGCACCTTCCCCTCCACTGCTGCCCTGGAAGCTGAACCAAGTTGAAGCCTGTCCGAGTTCTCCACGTGGCAAAAACTGAGCAAAACCCCACTGAAAGTACCAGACATCCAAGGAGAGGATCTGCCCAGCAGCACCTTGGCACAAGGTGACCCCTTCCATGCATTCAGGTGCAGGGTGGGAGCAGAATGGGCCATGAAATCCCGAGCAGAAATTCAAAGTTTAGATCCTAATTTTTTTTCCTTTGGCCACCATTAGAGCCTTTACCCATCATCTGTAGCCTTCATCCCTCTTCCTGTGGACTTGCTGGTGACAGGCCCTGTTATCTCTTCGAAAACAGACCCAGAACTGACAGCCTTCACATCACTGGCCCTGTTAGGTCTCACAGATGAAGCATTAGCTTCTCCACCTTGGACCAGGAGGTGACTGGAAGTGCATCCACACGATCCAGACAGGATCTGAACCCTCTGGGCTCGGCAGCCTCCCTGTCCTGCAGCTCAGGAGCTGGAGCACTGACCCCAGAAGCAAAGGTTTCCTTTGAATCTGGCACATCCTAATCTTTTATTCATGGTGGGTCATCCATGGCGATAAAGAGTCAAAGCAGGAGGAGGAGGAGGAGAGATTAGAACAACTACAAAACTGCCTAAAGATGCAGATGGGATCTCAGAGGGGACAGTCAGGATTAAGAGACTCGATTGTAAAAACTGGCAAATTGCTTTAAATGCTTTATGTTTACAAATTCTGCACCCAGAACCTGAGGAGCTCCATATTTCCAGAAAATGAATTCCCCTGAAATAAGGGATGTATTTTCTGCCTCTGTGTTTGCAGGTGTTTCAGAGCAGCTCTGAGTTTTTGCACAGAATTTGAGGTGATTTACTAAGATCTAAGCTGGGTTGTCAGTGAGCATAACCGGCTGTCAGTCCCTTGATCTTCATTGATTTGTATCCATTTATGCCAGCTCAGGATTATTCTTTCAAGAAGATGGCTCTGAGTACCCAAGCTTTAAAGCCCAAGTTGGTTTAATTGGGCTCTTAGGTAAAGTGTTTCATGTTTCCAAAGTGACTACTCAGTAGGATGAACACAAAGACACTTTCACAGGGTTACTGATGCAGGCTTAAAAGTAGGTGTTTTTCTGGGAACTGGGCTGCCATTTGTGCTCACGGATTTACAGCGAGCCGGCAGGAAACATGGCAAACATGATCCATCCGGAACCACTGGCACCCTCTCCACTCCATCCCAGCAACCAGGCACATATGGATTTTAAATAGGATCAAGTCGTCTGCAACCACGTTCTTTGTTAGGGAAGCTGATGTTGTGCGTGGAACTAAAGATGGATACACGCCACAGACATCCTGATCCCGAGTTTGGGTCTTTGTACCCAGATCCTTTTGTTTGTACCATTAGAGGAGTGAGACTGACAGTGAATTTTGGCTCTGGAGCCGACTTCTGCAAAGTCTGAAGGAGGTGGGAAGCTGGATCCAGGCTGATGCCTGTCAAATTTGCTGGAGGCACTAGAACACTGCGTCCTCATTCCCAAATCCCAGGCGCTGGCTGAGGGAGGATGCTCTGCCTGTGGAGGGCCCCAAGCAGAGAGGATCCTGCTCAGCCCTGCGACAGGAGAGCTGTCAGCAGCAGGGCACTGTCCCAGCACACAGGGACAGGCAGAGCTCAGGACTGCTGACAGAGGAAGGATTTCTGTCGGTACGGTCAAGTCTCCTTTTTCCTAGGGAAAGGATAAAGCCCTTACGGACCGTGGGTGTCTGTAATTCCCAGAAAGTTGCAGCAGTACCCAGCAGGTTTCCTGCCTCGCTGTTTTACGCTGAGGGCAATATTCCCAAAGAAAAGACAATCAAGGGAGGAGCAGGACATGCCACCTTCCACCGTGCGGGACTTTCATTTGTGAAACACACAGAAAACTAAGGACCCTTCAGTTTTCCTGCCATCTCTTCCAGGATTAAAACAAAAGAGGAGGGATTGTATTTCACCTCTCTAACATCTGTCTAACCCGCTTGCAAGGGTTTGCTGCATCCCCAAGTTACTCTTATTTGAGGCTTCACACTTTTCTTTCTGCTGTTATTTTACATTTCATTATCTCAGTGTTTCCAGACGAAAATAGTCCCACTCCGGCAAATCACTGGATGTTTTTCCTCTGTTGCAAACAGATTGCTTCCCTGCCCCTCCTCAGCATCCAGCCCCTGGCTGCAGCAGTATCTCTTTCCTTAGATGGATCAGGAGCGTCCTGCATTCTCTGTGTTGGTTTCCCCCCCAGACGCCGGGATTGATGTGGTGGAAATTTCCATGAGTTCTGTTACCTGTCCTAACACAAAACGCAGACACGTGTGGGTGTGTTCATATGCTGCTTTTCACCTCCTGCTTCCAAGCTGATGTGGAAGCTGTAGGGAAAAGAAAAATGGTATTTGCCAGTTAGGTCTACTAATTACAGGACGTGTTTTTGGGAGGGGAAAAAAATTGTTTTCACTTGCAGCCTCTCCAATCTGTTTTGAATTAGGAGACGCTTAGGATTAGAAAGTGTTTTCTCATTAGAACAAATGTCACAGATTTAAAAATCTCTTCATTTAAATTCCTCCTAATGTTCTTTGGCTTGAATGAGTGAGCTCTTAATGTCCGTTTTAATTAAAGCATTTCTGTGGGATTTCAGCCTGGGCACCTAATGACAGCAGGTCTCGGAGAAGTGGATGTGCTCCAGCTAAGAAGGGGAACTCCTGGATGGCAGCTTCAGCAGAAACTCTCCTTTCGGGGCTTTTCAGTGAAAAGTGCTACAGGACACACAAATTAAGATCTGCCAAAGAAATGATCCCACGCTTCCAGCGGGCAGAAACACCACGCGGTTTGGGAGGCACTGGCTGGGTTTGCAAAGGGATTGATCTCTGTTTCCCAAGCCACTTTGAATTTTTCTCTTTTTGCTGCTGTTCTCCTGCCATCAGCAGAGGCTCTGGCAGCCAGGCAGGGTCACTGGGCTCAGGTTTAGCACCCTGACCCTGCTGCCAGACCCCTCCTCTCCCCCACCCACTGCCCTGCATGTTTCTCCTTCCTATTCAGGTGAAGGTTTGGTCCTTCTCCTACTCCCCAGCAGCTCCCATGGTGCTGGATCCATTTATCAATGCACACCCACAGGAGCTGCCAGTGAGCAGGACCTTGACAGCTTTTTTAGGAAAGAAACCAGGCAGGTGTCTGGTGGCACTGATGCCTTTTGGGACTGCCTAAACTGCAGAGGCCAGACAAAATTAAAAGCAGTTTTATTTACTGAAGGGCCTTCAGGTACATTCAGGGCAGGCGAAGCCCCCCCAGAGGCTACACCCAAAAATGGACAACAGCTCACGGGTTTTCATACTTTGGTAAGTTTGGGCCATTTGCATATTGGGCGTTAATCCTCCAGTTACAGCTTCAGGTAATGAAGTCATTCACCCCAAGTTTGCCCCCCCAACTCACTTTTGTTTACATTTCTGGGGGCCTGAGGCAGTGAGGTGTCCTGGATTCCCTGGCCTAGAGAGGAATTGTTTTGTCTGACCAAGATGGGAGAGCAGCAGCTAACAGGCTGTGTGGAGTTTAGAGTTATACCCTAAAGAACTAAATCCTAAGGCATCAGGGCACAGGAAGGCAGGAAAGTGCTGTAGAATAAATGCATCATTGGATCCACATCCCTCTCCTGGAGCATGGCAAAGGCAGTGGGAAGCATCCTGGCGGGGAATTGGATTATCCAGCTCTTCAGTGTTCTTTTCCAGCTTGGACAGCCCTCACTTCTCCGTTTTCCCTGGAGCAGCCTCACCACGGGACTGCCATCCCAGGGGGATCCAAGAAGAGAAGGACCTGGAGGCCAAGAGCCATCAGATGGTGGGAGCAGCACGTGGACAGAGTTTCCTTATAGGCAGTGTAGGTGTTGAAAGACACAAACCCCAGCGCCAGGTCTCACTGATGGAAATCACACAGCTGGGGAAAGGCAGGAACCTCGCCTGGGCTCACCTGGTGGTGCCTGCCTCACTCCCTCTCTCCTTCAGTGACAAATAAATCTGGAGACAGTTAAGAATGAAAGGCTATTAAGATAAGATTTAGTCTTTATTGTTCTTGTGTTTCCTTCATTTGTCAGGCACTTGAACCAAACAGAGGAAACGTCAATCTGGGAAACGCTGCTGATACCCAGACAGTGGCAGATTTATTGGTGCTTGTGCCCAGGCACCATCTGAGGGATAAGGAGCTACTTCGGCAGGTGTGGCCCTGTGTGACCAGTGTCCCTGCTCCTTTCCCTCAGGACACTCATTTAAAGCAGTCATCTTCACTTGGTAGCTCATAAACAGGGTCACTGCTGGAGCTGGGCAGCATTTCTGGGCCAAAAAGTACCTTGACAGACAAAGCGTTGTTTTCAGGAAGAAAATCGTAGAATCATGGGATGCGTTGTGTTGTACGAGACCAAAATATCATCTCATTCCAACCCCACCTTCCACCATCCCAGGGTGCTCCAAGCCCCGTCCAGCCTGGCCTTGGACACTGCCAGGGATCCAGGGGCAGCCACAGCTTCTCTGGGCACCCTGTGCCAGTGCTGTTTAATCATCACACTTCAGGCAAATCGGTGTATTTTTAATGATCCTTGGAAGCAATATTCTTTATTTGCTCCCCCTTCCCCAACACATGAATTGTTTTTGTGTCTTTTCAGAGCGAATCCTGTCTGTGCTGCCTCTCATTCAGGGCCTGTGAGTCGCTGCGTGTCCTGGTGAGGTGGAGGGAGTGCCCAGGAGCAAATCTTTGATTTCCTCAATGTAACAGTAAGAAAAACATATAAAAATAAGCATAGGTTTTGTTTTCAGCACATTTTCAACGGCATGTAGCGTGCAGATCCTGGAAGAAAAGGCACCTGGATGTACACAGGGCAGTGGGCACAGCCCCAAGGCTGCCAGAGCTCCAGGAGGGTTTGGACAACACTTTGAGGCACAGGGTGGGATTGTTGGGTGTCCTGGACAGGCCCAGGGGTTGGACTGGATGATCCTGGGGGCTCTTTCCAGCTCAGGATACTCTGATCCATGATTCTGTGATTCTTTGGCAGGAGTTCCTGCGGGCAGGAGACTGAGGGGAAATGTGCAGCCCTTCCTGAAACAACAGCGGTACGGATCCAGCCACCTGTGAGGCACCTGCTTTTTGAGATCATGTTCACGGTTTTCCCTCCTTTAACATGAAGTGGATGAGCCCCAGCTCCCCCCCTTCCAACATCCTTTTATTGCTTTTAGACTGATTTTGAGATGGGGTAGAAAAAGAAATCTGAGAGAGGTGAGTTCCAAGGTCAGCGCTGCTCACCCGGCTCTGTCATCCTGCTGAGCTCATAAATTGGTGTTAACACCTCCTGGAAAGAGCAACAAATACAAAAGGAGAACCTTGCTCAGACTGGGAAGCAGACTCATTACTGGTGCAGCCACTGCCGAGCAGGAGTCTGGCACGACAGCAAATCCAGCCCAATTCCAATGCCTGTTCTGCCCAGATGTGATCCCAGCACTTGGCAGCATCCTGGTCATCTCCCAGGAGACAGAGATGGAGAAAAGTTGCCTAAAAAGGCAGCTATTTTCTCTAAACATCACAAAGCACCTGTGTATTTCTTGTTCCTCTCCTATTAGAAATCTGCTTTCGCAGAGTGCTCTTTTCTATTTTTTTTCTTGCTTGTTCTTAAACAGCTCCTTAGAACGGGGCTTCGTGGTGTGGAAAGCACAAATTAGTTCAGAGCCTTTCATCTGCACCCCCCAGCCCTTCCACTTATGATTCCCTTCAGTGGGATTCACAAAATCTATTATTGCTGCTGTAGATTGGCCACCGTGTGACTTTGGAGAAAATTTTTTCTATGTTGACACTGTTGCTTCCTTGTTATTCTTTCTGTACCAGTGAAACAAAATGAAAAATTCATTAAAACAGAGAAAAAAAAAAAAAAGGAGGAAAGAAACCCACTGGTATTACTCTATCTCCCAGCACAAAAATTAAATGTGGAAGACTGAAAACAGGGTGATGGGAAAGGAAGGGTGAGAGGGTTAAATGTGTGAAGGCTCCAGCCACACGCAGTGTCTGGGACAAACATGTCAATAAAAACAATAAAAAGGACCTGTCATCTTCTCAAGGTCATCAAATTAGGAGCCAGGGAAGGGTCTCACAGGTGGACATGTTTTCTTTGGGATGTTTCAGCAAGCCGTGACACCTCAGAGGAACTCTGGGAGCTGTACCATGGCCCCAGGGAGCTCCCAAAGCAGGGGCTCTGCCCTCAGCCCTGCTCTAACGGAATCACAGATAGAAGTCCTGAGCTGGGAGGGACCCACAGGGATCACCCAGCCCAGCTCCCGGCCCTGCACAGACACCCCAACAACCCCACCCTGGGCATCCCTGGCAGTGGTGTCCAAACGCTCCTGGAGCTCTGGCAGCCTCGGGGCCGTGCTCATTCCCTGGGGAGCCTGGGCGGTGCCCAGCACCCTCTGGGGGCAGAACCTTTTCCTGATCTCCAGCCTGACCCTCCCTGGCCCAGCTCCAGCCATTCCCTGGGTGCTGTCCCTGTCCCAGGGAGCAGAGATCAGAGCTGCCCCTTGGGAGGAGCTGCAGCCCCTGATGAGGTCTGACCTCAGCCTTCTCGGGCTGAACAAACCAAGTGATCTCAGCCATCCTCATACGGCCCCTCCATGCTCTCCCAGCCTGGCAGGACCCCACACTCTCCCCTTTCCAGCTGGGCTGGCACCCCCAGTCCCCACACGGCCCCAAGTCCCTACAGACATCACCTCTAGTCTGGTTTGCCCCATTTTCTTCAGCCTCAGAGCAGTGTGTGGTTGTTCAGGGCAGACCAAGGGACCTGGAACAGCAGATCCTCAGCTCTGCAGGTGGGAGGTCCCTGTCCACTTTTTCCTGGGATGAGGCTGATAAGGAGCATCTTCTTTGGTTCCTCACATGGAATCCCACACCACCCCAGGGGCCTTGGTGCTGGGAAGGGCTTTGGTGTGGTGTCCCACACAATCCTGGCATTCCAAGTCAGCACTTCACAGTCCAGGCGGGTGGCTTTGTAAAGGCTGGATGTGACCTGGGCTCCAGGGAGATTAGGGATGGGTTGGACTCTACCTGGGTGCCAGTTAGAAGGGGCAAGACCCCTCGGGTCGTTCCTGGGACCTGCCCTAATAGCCATAGCAATGACCTGAGAAGGGGACAAAATGCACCCTCAAAATGAGACCGTGAGTGTCCCTTACAGCCTGGGCTCTCCTGGGATCTTGTAGCTCCCCAATCCTCTTCCCAAACCTGCTGCAGGTTTGCTCTGTAGCTGCAGCTTTTTATTCTCATGACAGATTCCCATGGCGATCAGGTCTTGATCTCCACAATTACCACTACCTTATTCTCCATCTCAGGCAGGGGACACCCCCAAAAATAATCACCTAAATACTTTTTCAAAATAAAAATGACAAAACATTTCCCAGGATCTCGGCTGAGGAATGTCACAGGAGAAGAAAAACTCCTTCTGTGATCAAGAGACTGAACTTCAAAATACCCAAACTGCACATCTCCGTGGGGCACCTTTCTGCAGGGTTATTAATAAGAAATAATTGTTTTAAATGCAGAAAGTCTGTGTACTTTCTATTCCTTTCCAAAAGCCCTGCATCGCTTGTCCTTAATGAATAATGAAAGATGCTTTTGTATTGCTTCCCACCCATAGACTTTCAAGTGATTGTGAAGCAATAATAAACAGGACTCTAAAGAAAACCAGGGCTTGATGAAAACTTAATTCTGGACTAATAAGAGAAGCACCTGCTGTTGCACAAGTTTACAGACTGGGGCTTTGGTGGGTGGAGAATTTTGGTGAAAGCCCTGAATGTTCCAACACTGGGAAAATATCACTAAATGATTCTGAAATGTTGTTGTGTAGCTCCATGGGAATTAGAATTTGGAAGGAAACCGGGAGAGGCCATGCAGAGAAGAGGCACTTGGATGCCCTGATCACAGCACTGCTGTGATGTCCTGTCTGATCTCGCTCTGAGTGGGGATTTATCATGGAAAGCCAAGCCCAAAGAGGACATTGTTCTCCCAGGGGAGAGGGAGAGGGAGAGCAACATACCGTGTCAGACTGGGGGATTTGGGTTTCATGGAAAAACAATGTATTCCACCAGGAAGCTGATGTGGCTTTCAACCCTGCCAAGGGAAAGCCTGTGGTGTAGATGAAAAACTGAAGGTTGGAAGGGATATCATGGAATAATGGAATGAGTTGGCTTGGAAGGGACCTTAAAGCTCATCCCATCCCACCCCCTGCCATGGCAGGAACACCTTCCACTAGCCCAGGGTGCTCCAAGCCCCGTCCAGCCTGGCCTTGGACACTGCCAGGGATCCAGGGGCAGCCACAGCTTCTCTGGGCACCCTGTGCCAGGGTCTCCCCACACTCACAGGGGAGAATTTCCTCCCAATATCCAATCTAATCCTGCCCTCTGTCAGCCACGAGCTGCCCAAGAAAAATTAAGCTGAAAAAGCCAGTTAATTGCTCTCATTTGGGTTGGTAGGTACCAAGTCCTTGCCTCCAGCTCACAGCCACAGAGGTCTTGGTGTTGGCAAGAGTTCACCTTACTAAGGGGTCTTTACCCAACCTTCAGAGGTCTCTTCTGAGCACCTCAACACTTCCACCAGTCCCTTCAGGAATCAGCACTATACTGATTATTACTATGCTGGGTAGTTTTGTGTAACTGATTACTTAAATAAAACTATAATTCTGTTGGGATCAGTGGGGAAAACTTCAGAGGGATTTGCCTTGATTGTCAATTAATCATCTGTGCTGTGGCATTATCCCAGACACGTAATGGGAATAAATTTCTTCACTGAAAGGGTTATCCAGCCCTGGCACAGGTGCCCAGGGCAGTGGGGGGAGTCACCATCCCTGCAGGGATTTAAAAGCTGTAAGGATGTGGCACTTGGGGACATGGGTTAGTGGTGGGCTTGGCAGTGCTGGGATAATGGTCGGACTCGATGGTAATTCTATGATTTACGCCTCCGTGATGGGTCGCTCCTGCTGGTGAGCTCTTGCCCTCCTCTAACAGGCTGTCGAGAGCCGCTGCATAAAATTATTCGCATTGATGTGACCTGAACACCGCTCCCGTGAGCGGGGAGCCCACGGCGGGAGCCCGTAGAGCCCGTGTGCCACCTCCAGCTGCTGCTGTCCCCAGCACGGCCGGCGCTGTTCCCCGCGCGCCTCCGCCCGTGCCCGTCCCTCTAGCGCCGGGGCTCTCGGCGTGGGCTTCCCTCAGCGACGGAATGCTGCACGTTAATTTCGGGCAGGAAACATCACCTTCCCAAGAGAACCGTTTCCTTGCCGGTGAGTGCCGGGAGCAGGCGGACACGGAATGGAGCGGCCGAGCTGAGCACCGCTCTGTTAGCGAGAGCCCCCGGGGCAGAGCGGCCGGGCTCCGCTCCGCGCTCAGCGGGGACGCCGCGGGTGCGAACTTCGGCAGCGGCTCCGGTGAACCGGGTGTAGGCAAAGAGCGAGCGGTGCCGGTGCGAGCGCTGGGAGCGGCTGCTCTGCAGCTCCCGGGCCGCGCTGCGGGGCCGGGACCCACCAGCACCGGCACCCCCGAGAGCAGCCCGGCCACCCCGCAGCCGCCCCGCCGGCCCCACACTGGGACCGCGCC